>CAWUHX010000140.1:528975-669968 GCA_963922205.1 Romanomermis culicivorax | reverse complement strand
GGACCTCCAACAACAAATCATGCAGAAGGTTGGCACAACTGCCTTAATCACAATTTTGGCCATCCCCATCCTGCTCTGAATTCATTTCTGCACTGGTTGCAACAAATGTCTAATGTCAGCAGTATTCAGATGGAGCAACTTTTAGCAGGTAATGGTATATAGACATTTCTGGCAGTTATGTACTTGCATCCTGTTTTTAAAAATTATTTTAAAACAGGAGCAGCCGAAAGACCTCGAAACCGTCCTTTTGTTCACGTTGATCAACAGCTTTCATTAGCAAAAATTAATTTCCAACGTCAACGAGCTGCTATGGTTGGTGGAGGGATTCAACAAATTTTGCCAGAAATTCAGTATTTTTTGCAATGTGTAGTTCATTTATTGGGATAATTTTGCAAATGTGGTTCATTTATGATAAAGTTTTTCGTTTGATAAAAAGCCTTGTTTTAGACTTGTCAATTGTAAATCCTCGATCATCAGGCAATGAATCTGAGAGATCTGAGGTTGAGGATGATTATCACATAAAGATTAAGTTTACTTAAAAACTACACTGCATGTTATCGGTTGATTACATGCTTTCCAAATGAAGATGACACATACTAAACAACTATAGGAAAACAATATGTTCAACTAGGAAGAATTTATATCATTCAGTCAAGCGGTACATTCGGCCAAACGGTACTTTTTTATTCATTACAAGAAACATACCATAGATTCGGCCAAATGGGAATTAATATCACTGTTCGGCCAAATGATATGTTCGGCCAACAGGTACGTTCGGCCAACAGATACGGTCGGCCAAACGGTACTTTTTTATCATTACGAAAAATATACCATAGGTTCGGCCAAACGGGAATTTACATCATTATTCGGCCAAAGGGTACCTTCGGCCAACACGTGCGTTCGGCCAAAAGGTACATTCGGCCAAATGGTACATTCAGCCAACCGGCACACAATCTCTTTCCCGAGTTATGAAATGTGAAGAGAAAAATTTTTCCATTCAAAAAATTGATTGCAGGACTCATATTGACATTAAAATATCAAAAGTTTGAAGAAAAACACCTTTGCTGACCAGTGGTCATTTGATGTTGTAGAACATCAATGGGAATAAAAGACTCTGATATTTTCGACCAAATTATATTAAATTTTTATCAATTTTATTAAAATTTAATTTATTAAAATTTTAAATCTATTAAAAATTTTATTTTAATTTATTTATTAAAATTTAATTAATTTTTAATTATTTTTTATTTATTTATTTATTTTATTATTAATTTATTTTTTTATTAAAAATTATTAAATTTTATTTTTATTTTTATTAAAATTATATATTTAATGATTTGTTTATTTTTAATTATATACTTTTTTATTTATTAAAAATTTATTAAAAAAATTTATTAAAATTTATTAAAAATGTTTGAAGGCAAAATTATATACTTTTGTGCATATACCTTGTAGAAGCATGAACATGCAGTTCGATTAGCAACATCATATGGCGATTTGTAGTAGCCATATGTCCTAATTTCATTTGTAGCACCACTGAAAATTGCGCCAATTTTCAAATGCAACATTGTTATGTGCACAGTATGTATTTCTTACATAAATGTAATGCATCAGTTGGATTTTAGTCTGTACGTACTATTTTCCTTATTGCTGATAATCCACTCCTGGAAAAGTAAATTGTAAAACATGATTTTTCCCTTGAAGCAGAGAGATATTGAGATAGATTAGGTGAGATAGATGCCTATTGAGATAGATTAGGTGATCAAATTGATCACTGGATGGGTGCTGAAAATTCGATTCCAACTACTTTCCAGACAAGTGGTGCAATATCACAAAATTGAGCAACAGAGACTTGTTCATTGAGAATGGAAAGTATCAGAAAATGGAAATAGATGTTGTTGAAGTGGCCTGAGGGCGTATTCGAAATTGACAACAAACAACATTTATAGTTCGTTTTTCTCGAAATGCTCCCAAATTATAACAGTGAAAAGCAAGTACTATTTTAGATTATCATAAATTTCTGCTGAACCATTCATCATGTAAGGCTGAAAATTTGTGAGCTTATGCAATCAACCTTTAATAATTTTTTACTGAAAAATCTTCCTGTGAAAGCTTTGTGTGCGCGATTTTGGCAACACAATTGATTTCTGTCCATTTTCGATTTAGAAGCATTTAATAAAAAACGAACTATAGTTCCTGTCTGCTTATTCTAACAACTCTAACCGTACTGAAGAATAGTAAATTTGCATATTTTTGCTTGTGTGGTTCAATGGTATCATGCACTTCTCCTAGCGAGCAATCTATTCAATGTAATTTCTCAATTAGAAGGACAGATAACTATTTTTACTTGAATCTACTTTGTGTTCAATCTTGCAAGAGTAATCTATCATAAAATAACTAAAATCTGAAAGAAAAGCTGCATAGACAAAAACGAATTCAATACTATCGAGAAAATAAAAAAATGAAAATTCAGGTCATGACTTCCTGTTGATGTTGTAGGACATCAAAATGAAAAAGTCATGTACTATAGTTTGAAGTGAAATTTAATCTAACAGTAAGAAATATCAGAATCAGCACATTTTATTACCTAACCCAGAATTTTATTACAATCAAAAGCCAAAAACTTGATTTAAAAAACTTTTTTGAATGAAATGAAGAAAAAACAAAATCTTTGGCTGACAAAAATCGGAATTGCTCGAAAACGAAAATTCTGTTGATAAAAAGCAGTTACCCATATATCCTTCCTACTGATGTTGCCAAACATAAAATTAGCCATTCGTCAAAGTCAAGCTCTGCCTACTTTTCAGCCAATTAAAAATTTGATGTTGTTGAACATCCCTGGGAAAGAAAGGGTTAGACACTGTATCGACTCAGCAACTGTTTTTACGCATGGAGCGTCGATTCGGATACTGTGATATGTTTGCGCCAAATGTATATGCCAAGTTTTAGTTGATCTTGTGTCTATATGAAAAAACTTCAAATTTTCACTCAAGAAAGTTTTAAGGGTCAATTGACCGTGCTCACAATTGTGTCCTGATAGTCGACTGCCCCTTTGTCTCGATAAGCGTGTCCAACTCTCGTTACATTGACCAATGAATCATTACGGAAAACAATTTTTTGCTACATCTCATTATCTCGAGTGTGTTACATATATTATGGCTCTCCATAAGCTCTAATTGGTTTCGTTCCATTTTCCGCAACTTTCATCTTTCTGGTCGATGTTAATGTTTCAATAGCCTCAGTATCTTGTCACGTGCCCACGAATTCTGCCCAATGTCACGTGATTCACATCATGCTTTTGCGTTATGTTTTTCGCCACTTTCTGTTTTACAGTCACTTACTTTATTTTTGCGTTTCATTTTTATATTTCTACATGCATTTTCTGCGTGTACTTTTTGCGTTTCATTTTGTACTTTCATTTTCGCTATGATTTGTCATTTTTCTGTTGCGCACGTAGACCACGGTATGTAACCTGTTAGTTAGAATTTCCGCCAAAGATAAGCTCTCTGAGCTCATGGCTATAATTGGAGCACAATGTGCACTTCTTATCAGTAAAAACTAGTGACGTTTCACAACATGAAACGACTAGTTTGAAGATTCTATCTAAATGACGTTCATATGTTTAGCATGGAGAGTGAAACTCGCCCCAATGCTTAATGTATTCAAATTGGAAAATGTCTATGTGATCATAGGCATCTTCTGCAGCGGCTTCCGCTGCAGAAGTTAGCTTGGGTGTTGTTAGCTCCACCCAGGGCATACTGTAGGTCTACGAGGCCCTTTAGATGGGTATGTTTCTTTAGTTTTGCACTCATTCTTGGACCTAATTGTTCCCTTGCATTTTTAGCTGCGTCTCCACATCCGTCAATGTTATATTTTTATAAACTTACATATTACTACATCCGCCACCAACTTATTAATAAATTTGCATATTCCTTCAGTGCCTCCACTGCATTTAACTTACTGTATCCCGAACCTAGGAGTTACCCCGTCACCCTTCGCTTAGGAAAACCCCATCACGTCCCTCGAGGAACATTTTGCGTCCCTTGCTGATCCCCATCAATACATACCCCCCGGGTGAAACCAAATCAGATTGTCGTACCTGCTCTCGTCCTCCCCCTGATCCATGAACACCCTTGAACCCATCACCCCCACACCGAGTATTTGAGAAGAGGACTAGGTGAGTCTTCTCAGGAGTTACTGTTGTTGAGGGTATATTTGTGGGAATCCTACCTAAGCTGGTTTTCCCTTGAGAATCCCCTCAGGTGGAGTAGCCCTTGAACCCTTTGGGTCAGGGCTAAAAAGGGGATTTAGATTTACAATCGGGTCCCCTACAGTAAGCCCTTCCACGAATGGCTTTGTCCTTCATTCCCAGTGAATGAGGACTATGGATTGCCACCCCTGACCAGGCGGGGTTGTCCATTATTCTACAGCAGAACTCCAGGACAGTTCCGAGGTAGGCTATAGGTTTTCCTGTAGTCAGTACCAGCTGGGTTAGGTTCCCGAAATGAATATATAAGTGAGCCACCCAATGGGGTCACAGCATGTCACTCACAGTGACACAGCCATATTTTTATCAATATGGCATGGGTTTCTTCCCATCAATGTGATTGTCCCAAATTGAAATGAAGTTATAGTTGGCAACCACACATACGTTATAGTTGGCAACCCTTCAGTAGGTCATTATTATTATTTCATCCACCTACTGTACAGTCGTCTTTCTCCTCTATTTCTGTGAGTTGTTGCACGTGGTAATGATTTCACAAACCATAACCACTGATGTCAGCAACTACAACACCACATGTTGTTGTTATGAGGTGGTGTGTCCTGGAGACCCTACCTCTGACGTCCGCAACTGACTCACATGCTGCTGTTGCATTGAGGTACGTGACCCTCCAGGTCATGCCTCTGACGTCAGCAATAGCTGCATACCATGTAGTTATTCAGGAGTTGCTGGTTCTATGCATCCTCCCCCTGTGTCTGCAGCAGCTGCATCCCTTGCTGTTGCTTTAAGGGGTGGGTAGCCCTACTGGCTCTACCCCTGACGTCAGCAATGGCAACATAACATGTTGTTACTGTGGGTCGGTGATCTTTCGACACTGTCTCTCTGATGTCGGCAACAGCAGAGGTTCCTGTTGTTGCACTAGGGCTGGTTGGTTTACCGACTTCAGCCCTTGACGTCCCCAACGGCAATGCCACGTGTTGTTGTTCGAAGATGTGTGGGCCTTACAAACCCCCACATCTGATGTCTGCAACAACTGCATCTCAGTCATTGCTGTAGTGTAGTTGACACTCAGCTATCCCTTTGACGTCAGCAATGGTGACACTCCCTGTTACCGTAGTTGGGTCACTGGCCTCAGAGCCCTATCCACTGATGTCCGCAATGATAATGTTTCATGTTCCAGTATTGGAATTGAAATTTTACAATCCTATTCTGATGTCTGCAATGGCAACGCTTCGTGTTACCATTGGGGTTCTGTGGCCGCAGGCCACAGAAACGCCTTTGACGTTCATACTGCAATATGAGACTATGGCACTCAGTTACCTGAGGTCAGCACCAAGTGTGTGGTGGTGTATATCATACCTTTTGACGTCATCACTGGGTTACTGTTGGTTTCCAAAGATCCCACTTGAGTCATAGGTGATTGTTGGAATATGACCCTCTCACCTACGGCTCTTGTCCAAGGGTTGTGTTTGCGTGTCACTGATGCCTGGGAAACATCAGTCAACATGCTAACTCAACCTGAGATGCATTCAGTCTGTGTTACTGATCAGGTAGCAGCACTGTTGGTCAGCACTTGACTGTCTTCAAAGCTTCAACTGCAGGTTTGAATGGGTTACACTCGGCCTCAGGGGGGTTGGTTGTTCAACTTATGCAAAGGTTAGGCATTTGCAGTCAGTACTGCCTGTGTCTGACATCTGCAAGGGTTGACAACCTTCCTGTAAATTTCTTAACTAATCTTCTTTCATTTCTTTCTCATCTATGATCTTCTTTAGTGTCACTGCCGGAATAATTCCTCAGGAATTAGGGCATAGCCACTGGTTGGGCCTAAAGTGTTAAAGAATCCCCTGTAATCCTTCTTTCACTCAAACGCCTTTGTTAGCTGGCCTAATAATGTCCGCACTAGAGTCACCCTTAATCCTGAGTCCGCCTCCATTGGTTGTCCATATAGCATAATATACCGCTAGTCCACCTCAGTGAAGGTGTTAAAGTCCGCCTAAACACATTACAACTGGGTCTGCCTCAGCTCCTTACTTTACACTCATTTACTCGAGACAGACTGTACTCCTGATCTCAAGATGCTTTGAGCTCCGCCTTGAATCATAGGAGGAAGCCAGCATACCCCCACCTCCACTAGGCACAGCCAAGCCAAGGACCCCCATGCCACCCTTTTACTGACTGAGTGTGTCAGAATAGCACCTTGGTACCTGCTGCTCTTTGCCTCCACTAGTGACCTAGCCATCCTCACTACATCACAGTGGTTGGAATCCTGGCCACCAGCTGTATATAATGCTCCTGGAGAGTACCCATTCTGTTCAAAACGAGAGCTCCCGTTTTGGGCACAGTTGTAAAGTATATGCGAATGTCATCCCATTAGGAACCTCCTGTCTAGTCATCACACTTTACAGAGATCCCAATTGCTCCTAGTGAGTGGGGCCAGTTGCCTAAAAGCGCATCCCCTTTGCATAATCTGGTGTGTAAACTAATTTTGTCCCTATCAATTTACACCCACTAAGTTTATTTTAAGTTGTCCACCTTTACTTATTATCTTTCTAAGCTACTTCATGCGCTACTCCTGGTGAGTAGGACTTTGTCGGTTACGAGTGCTCCCAAATCCAAAGTTTTGTAAACTAGTACAACGGGCTTAACCTCCAAACAAAATCCCTTTTGAGCAGGTTTACCCATCCACACAAGTCCTCTCGTCCCTTTTCAGCTGGGAAACCCCCATTTCATTCAAATTCATTCATTTTTGGTTTAAATTAACCCAGTCTAGCCCCATTTTTCTCATTAGGTTGGGATGTAACAGTTCCCTTTTCCTCACGTGGGTTACACCTCTAAGTACATAGGTGACCAGATAAATTCCCTTCTGTGTCAACCTATTTGCATAGGCTGTCTGAGAGCTACAAACCTTGTTCATTTCTAGCCCTATTATAGAGTGGTCGCTAGTTATTGTAAAGAACAAGCCATTGAAGCCTCGAAAATGCCGTCACGTAAACAGTCCAGAAATTCCCGGGCCTCTTCACCGTGAGATCACAAGAGTAATGCTTACCTTACTTTCACAAAATAGAGACACCTAGACGTTCCTGCCATCTTAGTACTAAGTTTAAACAGACCAGTGAGCCTCTCTCTATTCAGTTTGATCAGATAGCTTCACAAGCAGGATTATCAGTCTTAGATACCTTAGGGGAAGACGAGTTCTCAGCTATGAAGTCAGGAGTGGACTTACCTTCACAGATTGAGAATAAGGTCCAGGTTGCAGTTGAGAATGCCCTTGGGCCGCTCAACCAAAAGTTGGAGGCTATGAGTGGCAGGAGGCACCCTCCTGTGTCCAGCTACCTTTTTGGGTGCTTTTGGTGAGTCTATAATGGATTTTATATCTCACATGACCCATTTCTTTACACTTCAAGGGGTAATTGAAATGGATCATGCATATAAAATCGTGTTTTTGGAGTCTTGCCTTACAGGTCCTGCTCTTGCATCCTACCGGGACTTTAGCAGTGGTACTCCACAGCCAACCAGCTTCGAAGAGTTTACAACCTTTCTACGGAAAGACTTTCCAGTAGGGCGTGACTCAGATCTGCATCAGCAATTGATCCAAGATTGTCTGAAGAAGCCGACTGAGTCTGCGATAGTTTATCTTGAGCACCTTAAGAGACTATCCAGGGTGGCTTATCTGGATCTTGCGACTGACGTCAGATATTAGATCATAAAACCTATCTTTCTGAGGGGGCTGAAACCAGTCCTCTGAGATAGTATTAAGTTCAGGGAGTTTACAACTCTTGAAGAGACTCTTAAAGCTGCCTGTTACGCAGAATCACAGATTTTTCAGGATGAGATTAGGTATTCTGCACCATCTAATGCTGTTTTCTCTTCAGAACAAAAGACCGCTGATAACATCAGGTCAATGCCGAACCAAAGGAGCAACACTGAACGTCCATCGTGGACTTCATCCGACGAGATTCGGCGATCACAATCAGAGATGGTCCGGCTCACAGCCCATATTGCGTGACTTACAGCTCAGCAAATGGTTCTAGCTTAGAGGAACCCGACGCCCCCTATGCAGCAGTCAGGGCACGTCCAAAATGCTGGTGGTGATTGCCCAGCAGCAACCAGTGGCCACGGTAACCAATTCGCCGACTAAGGTGGCCAACACCTTTGGTGAGATGTTGTGCGCCATCAACAACGAAGTCAGCATCATCGAGGCCTCGCCTTTTCCGATGGCTACCACCCCACGGTCCCTGAAGATTGGCGTTCTTCACGAAGTCCACATGTGTGGGGGCATGGTCATTGACTTCCCTGGCGAGGAGCGGATATTGTCCGATGACGCCGAAGAATGAGGCCGCCAGATGGGCCCACACTGTGAATATTGGTGTACATTTACAGACACCGTTTGTAAATAGTTTGTATATTATAAATTGGGCCTTCATGACATTACTGTTCTTAGGAATGAGTTCTGCTATGCATGCTACTCAGTACCAATTTTGTGGTCTTTCAAGAAGCGGTCATCCACTTGAGCTACCTCAAAAAGTAGAATGCAAACCACCAAAATCTTTATGGAGTCCATGAGGCATAAATGTCACAGTGTATATTCCTAGTTCTGATCCAATCACTACATTAGCATGGAAATGCACAGTGCGTAACCCTAAAGTCTGCACCAACACTGGTTTCTTTGGATCTAGGGGCATTACTGCAGATGTCATTACTACTCAGCATCTACCGCCTGCGGCTTGTACACTAGCACATCATACGAAGCTGTTTGGTTTACAAAAGCTTGTGGAAATACGCCCTGGCTTTTATAGCACTAATCAAACACTGGACGTGATGTACTCATGGTGCTGCAGTGACGTCTGCAAGACAGTAACTAACCTCTTCATCGAGGAGGGACAGGTCGCTTCGTGGGATGGCATTACAGCTCTAAGTACCATAAGGGATGTAGGTGGATGCAGTCCTACTGCAGGTCAGTGCACTACTCTCGAGGGGGTAATTGTCTGGCCTGCAACAAACTTCACAGAACAGTGTCAGTATTGTCCCCAGGGCAATTACACTACATCTGTGTCAGGGAACCATGTCATCATGGATGATTTACAGCTTGCCCTGAAGATCCTGGGAAACTCTCGTGTCTTCCAGTTGTGTCCTGACCTCCGGTTAAACACAGTTCGGACGGATCAGGGTCTTCTTCTACACATCCACAGAAGAGTTAATTTGATCCAATAGTTCTTCGGATTGGCAAAGGACTCACGTCCCGATCCTTTCAATGCCAAACTGAACTACCTGGCTCAGCAGATCAGAGAGTTGGAAATCAACAGTTTTCGATTCATGTGGCTTGATCTTTGCTCTCACGCTCAATGCTACCTTGATCTGACTTGGCAGTTGCTCTGCTTTGACTCTACTTTGGGGGCCCGGGCATTTCTGCAGAGGAATGACCTGACAGCGGAATTCACAGGTGAAGCACTGACAATATGGCCATGTTAAAAGGTCAATGCCATGTATGTCTATCACTCATACTGAGTGGGAGACATCTGTTACAGGTATCTTCCTGTACAGGTTGGCGGTACCATTTATTTTGCCACCCCCAGTTGCCCAGATCTCATTAAAGTTAGCCCCATAGTGCCCTATGACCATCACTTTATGGGGATTTTCCAAAATCGCTCGGGCTGGTTTATTGAGTCCGGCACAGTCCATGTGAGCCATATACTGCTTAAATTTTTCTGGAAACAGCGCTTTAACGTCACTCATTTTGTTACTCCTGCGCTCTTTCATGATCAGTTGGTGATGACCCCTTCAAGTTTTGAATTTTTTAAACAGTATGTTTACAAGACCGAGCAGATTGAAGCGGTTTCAAACCCATTGGTAAACTTTATGGCTGGTCTATCTCTGCAACCAGATTCTCTCTATCAGGCATTTGCAGGAGTAGGGACTGACATCAAGGCCTCTCTGGAAGGTGTCGGTCTGGCAGCAAACCAGGTGATTACTGGTCAGCAGCACAATCTCATTCAGGGCTTACAGTCTGCCCTGAGTGGACCAGTTCAGTTGATCTTTAACACCCTTATCACCCTGGCAGTGTTGGCCGGTATTGGATATCTCATCTATGTTGGGTTATCCTACTATCTCAGCTACCACCTGCGGAAAAGACAGGTTCGGTTTGCTAGCCAATTCTCTCCATTGAGTCTTTTCCGTAAAGTCCAACGTTGGGTTGGTTTTCACTACGTGCAGAATGATGTACCATCTCAGTTAAATAGAATCACTCCGTGTTCCGTCATACTGGTCGATGCCAAGGAGACTCCTGCTTTCCTTGACACTGGTTGTCCACGGACCATCATAAGTCAATGTCTTCACAAGGCTTTGATTAAAGAGAGTCCGAAAGCGGCTATGGCCTTCCAGCAACATCACCACTTTAATCCATTGATGAGTATCAATGGGAAAGCCATCCATACTCTCCTATCGGGATCATATATGATTATCTTGCCCGAAACCTGTCAGCCACACATAAGGATCGATATACATCTCTATGTGTGTAAGACTATGTCTCCTTTCTGGGCACCGGTAGATCTGATTCTTGGATTGGACTTCCTAGAACAATTCAAGAATATCACGTTTGATTACCAACAGAATGTCTGTCAGTTGAATGTGGTAGAACTGCCACTTCTACTGACAGCAGCTGAGATTGATCAGATTGAACCCTGGTGGGAGAACACACATTCACTATCAAGGGCCTCTTACAGGTCTTATAGGTTCTTACAGATCAAGGACTTCATCCGTTTCTCAGCCGCCCTCGCGGGCTTCATCCGTCGCCTCATCTCTTGGGTCGAGCAGAGGTACACAGACCTCTTCCAGACGGGCCAGTTGTCATTTAATGACCAGGTCAAGGTCGAGTAACCCTCGACCCCCGCCTGGAAACTCTCCAGTTACACTAAAGAAGGGCCCGTTCGGTGAGCCTAGTGATTCCAATGCACCTACATCACCTGTGTTGGAGGTGCCACCTCTTTCTGATACAGAAGTTGAATCACTAGGGGCTACTCAGAGCTCAGGAGAGCGATCAGATCATGTGCTCACTGTACAGGTCAATCCCACTCCTCGAAACAATCCAGAAACATCTGTTGGTTATGCTCTGGTAGGTTTACTCCGACACACCGGTTTGCCGATCCCAAAGCAAACCCATATGCCAGAGTCGAGTTTTGGTGATACTGCACCTGATCCAGGTCATGTAGTATCAGCCTTCTACCCCACTGAAATGAGGACCCTTCATATCAGAGTTCTTCTGAACAACTGGGTGGAAGCCAAGGCCCTGATTGATACAGGGGCAGTTTTCTTGCTCCTGGATCACAAGTTGGCGGTCCAACTACCCCACTTTGTGCTCACAATGACTAGGGCCCACCCCATAGCAGCTAATGGGTCTCAGATTCTACTGCTGGGCGCTGCCTATGTCACGATGACAGTGGCTGATGTCTCTGAATGGATTCAGGTCCAAATACAAGAGAATTGTTCGGCCCAACTGATAAGTGTGGTCGAGTATGCAAATTCAAATACTGGCGACCAACTATCGTAATCAATATACTTTATTCGGACAACAATAATAAACAGTTAATGATAAATGAAGGGCGAAAAGATACAATGACCAAGACAAAGATGGCCGGACTATATATAGGCCATCTATTTGCATAACACAAAAACAGGTGAGAAAAAGTGACGCTAATAAAGGAAGCTATGTACGTGCAAAAATACTGCACAAATTTACATAACGCGTACATATCACTGTCCCCTTTTTAATATTGTTTCATTGGGGAGAATATCGACCGGGCAGTCGGTCACAGGTTGATTGCATAGAGCGACGTTGATGCTTGATTTCGGGTTTGGCAGTGTTCAACGGTAAGTTTATAGTTGCTGGTGGATAATAAGGCCGCATATGACGAGCGCTCCACGTATTACCATCAGATAGTTCGAATATGTAATCGCCCAACACTTTGACAACAGTGAGGACGTCGGAATATGGGGATTGTCCTTTGCGTATCATGGTCGATGGTCTTTTAACGGGGACTTGGTCACCAATTTTGTAAAGCGGCGCTCGGCGTTGATTAATCGGATCGAGTTCCAGCACTCCCTCTTCTTTAAAATGGACGTGTCGTCCCTTCAGCTTCTTTTTCTTTGCTGGTTCTTTTATTCCGGCAGCTTCTTGTTTGGTGATTCGGGGTTTGAACGCTAATCGTGGGCGTCGATTAAACATTATTTCCGCCGGTGACAATATATTGGGTGCCGGACGTTCTGCTCGATATCGCCCTAATAGTTCGGTGATGCCCATCGGAAAAGGTGTTTGTGAAGCGGCTAACCTTTGAGCGTGAAATTACAATGATCGATTGAATACTTCAACCTTGCTGTTGGCTTGTGGATGGTAAACTGGTGTTTGATAGTGCAAAATATCGGGGCTCGACAAAAATTCTTTGATTGCAGTTGATCTATACTCAGGCCCATTGTTGGAGACAATAATCGAGGGATTGCCGTAACGAGCGAATAATTCAGTCTAAAATTCGATTGTCATTGTAACATGGTGATCCGGACACAATCGCACTTCAGGGTAGCCAGACAGGTAATCGACGACTACAATCGCGAATCGATTTTGATAATTTGTCATTGCAAATGGACTGGTAACATCGATCGCTATCTTTTCCCACGGCGTTGTAGGTAACGACAGCGGATCGGTTGGAATATTTGTTTTCGGATTTGATTTCGCGGAATCTTGACATCCTTGACAATGTCGAATCGTTTCTTCAATATCGGAGGTAATTCCAGGCCACCAATATGTTTCACGTAACTTCGCTTTTGCTCGAACAATACTGGGATGTCCATTGTGCGACTTCGCCAATAATGATTTTCGAAGGCCAATTGGGATGACAATTCGACCGGTATTCCATAAAATTGATTGTTCGACCCCTAACTCTTTTCCTACAACGTAATAGGTGGCTAACTCGACGATTTTGCAGTGATTTGGGTTCCAGCTGTTCGATTGGACTAACTTGATCACTTTCTGCAAAACTTTGTCTTTCACCGTTGCTTTCGAGATGTTGTTGAGCGAAAAATTTTCGAGCTGAATCAATCGGACTCCTGCCATGGTTTCCCGTTGTGGTAACCGAGACAGCATGTCAGGTATAACGTTGTCTGCTCCAGGATGGTGTTGAATTTCATAATCAAATTCGGACAATTGAGTTCATCATCAATCGAATTTGTGCGCTTTTCTTCCGTTGCCGGCTTGAGCCAATATCATGATAAGAGATTGGTAGTCGATAATAAGCATAAATCGACGACCCAATAAAAATTTCGCAAAATGTTCGCATGTCCATACACAACCAAGAGCTTCGTGTTCATTGGTCATGTATGCACATTCTTGATTTGTCAATGTCTTGCCCCCAAATGCAATCGGAATTAAGCGACCATGGCTAATTTGGGATAAACATGCTCCGAGACCAATATTCGAGGCCTCAGTTGCCAATATTGTAGGTCGATCGGGATCATAAAAGCCAATTGCAAATCGTTCGTAAGTAACGACTTTAATTTTTGGAATGCCGTGGTGCTTTGGTCATTCCACTCTAACTTTGATTGCTCTGAGGTTCGGGTCAATTGTTGCAATGGTTCGGCGTGGTCGGCTAAATGCAGCAAGAATATGCGTAAATAATTGATCGAACCGAGGAAACTTCGCACATCAGTGATCCATTTTTGAATTGGCACTTTTTGAATCGCATCGAGGCTTGATGGATCCGGCTTGATTCCTGACGCTGATATTTGGTGTCCGAGGAACGGGACGTTGTCAACCGAAAAGCCGCATTTCGCAATGTTCAATTGGAAATCCTTGTTGGCCAACCTTTGTAAAATGACTGGTAAACAATGGTCGTGTTGATTTGATGTTGAACCAAATATCAATATATCGTCGAGATACGATATGCAACCATCGCAGCCTAACAATGTTTGTGAGACCAGACGTTGAAATACAGACGCGGCATCAGTCAATCCCATCAGCAAGCATTTGTATTGGTACAAACCATAAAGCGTAATTGTTGTCGTAAGCAAGCGAGATTCGGGTGCCAACTGGATGTGGAAATACCCCTTCACTAAATCGAGCTTCGAAAAAATTGTCACACCTTGAAGTTGTAAATACAAATCGCCAATACGCGGCAATGGATGATGATCGGGAATAACGAATTTGTTGAGCAGTGAAAAGTCAGTCGTAATTCGAATTTTGCCGTCAGCTTTTGGAACCGTAATGAGGTTCAACGCCCATTGACTCGGGCCGTTGACTTGTTGCCAAATATCGTCTTTGACCATTTGTTCGATTTCAGCTCGACTGCGGCGCGTTGGCTAATCAGTACTGGACGGGCAGCTCGAGCGACTGGTAAAGCATCCTGCGACAATATAATCCAATGTTCGTAATTGGGAAATTTGCCAAAACCGTCCGTGACAAGTTTTAGAAGTTCATCAACAATTTTCAGGAGCAGTTTGATCGCTTGGACTTGAATGGTGGTATTATTATCACAGTGCTCATCCACTGTCACTGCGACGCAATGCTCATCCGATGTCATTGCAATTTTCGGAGCATCAGCGATATTATTATTTTGGATGGCATTGATCAAACGGGTGCTTCCGTCGATTACGAGACGGAGAGCTTCGATCCCGTACACGCCCCACGTTGCCGTTTTGATTGTATCCAAAAGGAGTAACGGTAACTTCGCCCTTGGATCATTGTACTCGACGGTCGCCATAAATTGTCGGCGAAGACCACTGATATGGGACCAATCGGAGTTGTACAATTCCGTGTTCGATTGTTCTAAGCGCCCATTGATCCACTTTTTAAAAGCACCGTATGGAACCAATGAGGCTTCAGCACCGGAATCAACAATGCCATTGACGTAACAATCTTTGCCATTCGGATGCGTGACATGGAACGTACATTGGTATGCCCTTGATGATGATGACACTATACTTCACATGTGGATCTGACGCACCAATTTGTTTTGATCTTTTGACTCGTTAAATCGCGACGCTGATTTTTCACAAGGACGTTGTTCGCACCATTTTCCGAAATGTCCCATGCGTCCGCAGTTGTTGCACTTTTGACCTCTTGCTTTGCACTCGTCGGACAGTAAGCATGTCGCGAGGATCCGCAGCCTCTGCAGTTGCGCGTTGCTCAAGCCGGGGATGATGTTCCCTTTGATCGGGTTGGTGATCGATTGCGTCGTTGGTCCTCTCGCACGGCCTTGACTTGCTTTTCTCCGCGGATGATGGCAGTGGAACTTTCTACATTTTCGACAGCTTGCATGATTTTGATAAAAGCATCGAGGCTGACAATCGGCGATGAGAATAACCGCTTTTGTACTTCCGGCGAATAACAATTTTGAGCCAGCGTATAAGTGAGGTCTATGTCGGCATTAAAATTTTCGTATTTGCATTCCGCTTGTAAAGTTCGTAAGCGGCTAAGGAATTCCATTGCCGTTTCATCTCGCTGTTGTCGACACATTCGCAACCAGTAGAAGACGACAGCTCGCGGCATGGTTTGCTCGAACATTTTGCTAATTGCCAAATAAAATTCGTCGGCGGTCGCAGTGTTGATTTGCGCCATCATAGGAGAATGTTCCAAACGGCGGATTGCTTCCACGCTGACGTGCACATACATTAAATTGTTCTTATCGCTGTTTAAAAGTTTCTTGTCCTCGGCCAGCTGTCGATTGGTCAGGTTGAACATGACGTCCAGCTGTTGTTTCCTCCTGGACAGGCGTCGCATCTCGGAACCAGGGTGTTCCCAAAGTGGTGCAACAGCTGGGATCGGAATATTCACCATTTTTGATCAAAAATCGTAAATTTAGCGATGATGACATAATTTTTGTTCAAAATGGATGCAAAATTCGGAATTCCTCAACGAATTTCATCCAACAGGTTTGTCAAATTCGGAAAGGTCGATGAATTTTGACCCAGAAATGCGTAAAATCGTCCAATAATTTCTGCGCCAATGATAAGTGTGGTCGAGTATGCAAATTCAAATACTGGCAACCAACTATCATAATCAATATACTTTATTCGGACAACGATAATAAACAGTTAATGATAAATGAAGGGCGAAAGGATACAATGACCAACACAAAGATGGCCGGACTATATATAGGCCATCTATTTGCATAACACAAAAACAGGCGAGAAAAAGTGACGCTAATAAAGGAAGCTATGTACGCGCAAAAATACTACACAAATTTACATAACGCGCGTACATATCACAAACTAGTCTTGGGGATGAACTTCCTTGGATGGTTCAATTGTGTCAGCTCGAACTGGAAGAAATTTTTTCTGCAGTTCAAGGAATGTAGGGTATTCTGTGAGGGCCTCATCCACAATCTACCTTCTGCACGTGGTGCACTGCCCTTGCACGAGTTGATCGTCCTTGAGCCCCACTCCCTGACACAATTTACTGCACCTGTACCATCACTATATACGAATGTACCGGAGGTAGCATTCTTTCCTAAGCCCCTCTTGGGACATCAACACAGCGTATATTTTGCTGGTACTGTGAGTGCTGTGACCAACAGTTGCATACCCTTACAGGTTGTCAACCCGAATACACATTCAGTGGTTCTCTACCCACACATGACCATCCATAATGTGCAGATGCACACTGATCTCTCAGGGGGATCGGCAGTCAAATCGGATGCCGTCCTTGATCAGAAGTGCATTGAGACAAATGCTGTGATATCCCCTGATATCTCCTCACAGGACAGTACAGCATTAATCAACCTACTGGTCGCATACACTGACCTCTGAGCTATTGATGAGAAGGACACAGGTTCCACTGACCTCGTGCACCACGAGATCAACACGGGTGATGCTCGCCTAGTCTGCCATTTTCCTTACTGCACTGTGCCTAAGGAAAAGGACCTCATAATACAGGAAGTCAGAGCGCTCCAGGAAAAAGGTATTATTCGGGCTAGTACATCACCATGGGCTATGAATACTCTCCTGGTGCACAAGAAAAATTGGTCACACTGGATGTGTATTGACTTTTGTTGTCTTAACAATGTCACCAAAAAGGATGTCTATCCTCTCCCACCGATTGATGACATCCTCGACACACTCAAGGGTATGAAATACTTTACTACCCTTGATCAGGCTAACGCCTACTGGTCTACACCTATTGCCAAGGCAGACAAGGAAAAGATGGTGTTTAATACACCTATTAGACTTTACGAGTTCAACTATCTGCCTTTTGGTCTCTGCAATGCCTCTGGGACGTTCCAACCTCTCATGGACTTGCTTCTCATGGGATTGCAGTGGCATACTGCATTGACCTATCTCAATGACATCTTGGTGTTCAGGAACTCTCACACCCAGATGCTTGAGCGACTGAGGGAAGTGTTTACGCTCCTCCGTCAGGGTGGAATGAAGCTCAGACTGAGCAAGTGCAAGTTTTCGCACCCTGAGGTGGAATATCCAGGTTATGGCATCTCACAGAATGGTCTAGAACCAGATAAACTCAAACTGGCTGCTGTCCAGGATCTACCCATTCCACAGAGTGCCAACGACATCAAGTCCTTTCTTGGCCTCATGTCTTATTATAGGCATTTCATCCCTGGTTGGGCCCAGCTCAGTGAGCCGCTGACCAAGCTCTTATGGAAGGAAGTAACCTTCCTGTGGTCAAAACCTCAGCAAGGGGGGTTCGACGAACTCCGAAGATTGCTGATGAATCCTCCTATTCTGCGCTATCCCTACTTTACAAAATCCTTCATCCTTCAAACAGATTCAAGTATTTTGATGATAGGGGCAGTTCCGAGCCAGTTAGATGATGATGGATAGGACCATTCTGTCGCGTATGCCAGTCGAGGGTTAACAGCAGCTGACAAAAACTACTCTATTACGGAGTTGGAAACTCTCACTGTTGTCCATTTCGTCAAGCACATTCGGCCTTACCTCTTTCAACATGAGGTGGTCATACAGACTGACCATACCACTGTCAAGGCTGTGTTGGAGAAACCTAACCTGTCCGCCAGGATAGCTGGATGGGGCCTCACACTTGCTGAATTCAAACTGACAATTGGGCCACAAAAAGGTCGGTCTAATGGTAATGCTGACACATTATCACGCCTGCCAGATCCTAATTTCCTTACCAGTGTAAGTATCAATGATACTCCCCTTTACAGGCCTGATTGAGGAGTAATGATGATCACCAATGGTGCTCAGCACCTGTAGAGATCATCTAAATGGATCACCAATGATGCACAGCACCTAGCAAGATCAAAGTCTTATGATGAAATATCACAGTATGCACAGCACCGCGACCTTCTCAAAGCTCAATTCGAGGATCTGGACCTAGCCTCCATTCTTAGATCACTAAAATCCTACGGTGATCAGAATGATGTTAATGGCTACCACTTGTTGGATAACATCCTCCAAAAGTGGACAGGCGAGTCCAACAAGATTGTCATTCCCCAATCCATGGTTACTACCATTATTGAGGCTCACCATAAGGACATTTTAGCTGGACACTTTGGTGCTAAATGTACCGCACTGCTTATAGCCCGCAGGTACCACTGGCCTTCCCTCAGTGCGGACGTCAAGTCCTTTTGTCACCGGTGTGATCTTTGCCAATGGAATAAACCTGCTGGACAAAAGACCTGAGCAGCTCTGAAACCAATTGCCATTATGGGGCTGTTTCATCAAGTAGGCGTCGACTGTATGGGACCAATGACCACTAGTGAGGCTGGCAACCATTTTATTGTAGTCTTTATTGACTATTTTACCAAATGGGTTGAAGCTTTTGCTACTCCAGATATTACTGTGCAAACCATAGCCCACCTTTTTGTTACACAAATTGTCTGCCAGCATGGGGCACCGCAGATTCTTCAGTCTGACCGTGGCACTGATTACACGTCCAAACTGATGACTGAAATCACTGCCATCTGTTCAACTAAGAAAATCCACTCCACAACTTATCACCCGATAACAAATGGAGAAGTGGAAAGAGCTAATCAAACAGTAGCTACACAGCTACCTATGTATGTCCACCAAGGTCATACTGATTGGGAAGAACACCTGCCGTATTCTGTGTTTTCCATTAACATTAGCATGAATGAGTCCTCAGGATATTCCCTCTTTGAACTCATGTATGGTCCCATACCCATGCTACCTGTTGATGCATCGCTCTCATTCAGCCCTCCGGCCCATATCATTGATATTTCCACATAAGATATGGAGGTCAAACGGAATTTCACAAATGCCTTGACCTTGATCCAGAGTCGGATTGAGAAATCACAGGCAGCTTATGCTCAATCTTATGATTGCATGGCACGAGATGTTCCATACAAAGTTGGGGACCAAGTGCTCAAACTGTGCACCACCGGCAAATGTGGCATTACGCCTAAATTGCTGCCCATTCAGGATGGGCCATACTTTGTTACGAATGTGGCATATCCTATTGTCACCATTCGGCTTGAGACACATCAAGAAGATACTGTGCATGTCAATCAGCTTTGACGCTGTGTCACCTGATCAACCAAGTGAAGCAGAGGAGATACCTTCCACTTCACAGGTATTCGAGATGGCACCCTTGTTGATTCGGCCAACAAGTGGAGATTTTACACAAGATCTCATTGACCCACATCTTGATGTAGAGGTCTCCAACCCGTAATCAAGTAGCTTTTCTCTTCTTTTGTCCACCTTATGGACAAGGACGTCCTTTTTCGAAGGACCACCTTGCCCCTCACAGAATACCCACTCTTGTTCCATGCTGGATCATCAGTGTAAAGAAGAGAATGAGCAGCAATCAAACCATCTAAACTAGGGTATTGCCTTATATCACAGGCCCATCCATGTGATAGCCTGCATCTTGCCCCTAAAATTTTTTCTTTTAATCTCATTATAGATCTCACAGATCAGTCGACAAATGGCAACTCCAGGCATGACCACATTGATCAACTGGCATCAGCAACTCCATGCATCACCAACCACACTGATCAATTGACATCAGCAACTCTACGCATCATTAACATAATTCCACAAGCCAGAACGCGCCGAAAAACCATTTGACCATTGACCACCCGCCATCACATCGAATTGGTCAATTAACCTCCATGGACATGCCGCATAAAACCTTGACACCACAAGGACAAGTAGGCCCTTTTTTGAAGGACTGCTTCCTTGTCACCTGCTGACAAATTCTGCCCAATGTCACATGATTCACATCATGCTTTTGCGTTATGTTTTTCGCCACTTTCTGTTTTACAGTCACTCACATTAATCTTGTGTTTCGTTTTTATATTTTTACATGCATTTTCTGTGTGTACCTTTTGCATTTTGTTTCTGTTTCATTTTGTACTTTCATTTCTGTTACGCTCTGTTATTTTTCCATTGCACATGTAGACTACGGTATGTAACTCGTTAGTTAGAATTTCCACCAAAGATAAGCTCTCTGAGATCATCGCTATAATTGGAGCACAACATGCACCTCTTATCAGTACAAACTAGTGACATTTCCCAACCTGAAACCACTAGTTTGGAGATTCTCTCTAAATGACATTCAAATGTTTAGCATGGAGAGGCTCATAGATCATAGGCATCTTCTGCAGCGAGGATCATAGGCATCTTCTGCAGTGATTTCCGCTGCAGAAGTTAGCTTGGATGTTGTTAGCTCCGCCCAGGGCATGTTATGTTTATTCCTCTGCTTAGATCCGAAGATATCAGCAATATAACTCAAGTCCTATCGGCTTGTACTCAATCGACTACTGTAGGTCACTCAAAGGAGCTTCCTATTAGCAATCGACTAAACACAGTGCAACAGTCCTCAAGCAGATACAAACACAACCTTCAGTTACTAATGAGCAACTGGAAACTCTAACTCTTGCAATCGAAGGGCACTCAGGGTCTCCCCAGATGCCTCCTAAAGGTTCACACAAATACACAGAACTCACTTCAATAATATCCAAAGGAGCTGGGACCTTACCTTGGCTTGGCTCCCGTGTAATGCGACTCCCTCCTTCCGCTTAATGCCCAAGTAATAATAAAATAAATAGTAAATAATAATATTACTAACAATATGCAAATTGGGATGTCAGGCTGTCGACGTTGCCTTTATTGGGCGAAACAGAACAATATAAAATATAACGGACGCGACTCGCCCACGACACACCAAAATTGCAGAAGGTAAACACGAATGAATATTTCTTCCTTTTTTGGTGGAATCGTAACTTTGTCGATTCACCAATTTTGCATAGATGTGGGATTGCTACTGCCGTAAGCACATCCCCAACATCCCTCGGGCCTTGAAACTGACCAACGGGAGGTGAAGAAGGAAACCGTGAGCAGGACTTTTACCTTTTAGGGTGTGACTTACTACTGGATCCCAACTTAATAAAGAGATTATGATCCGACCCCGAAGGGTGTACGGGTCATAATCGTCCTGACCTGACCCCGAAGGGTGTACAGGTCAAGACCACCTCCAACGTCAAGTCTTTTTACAAGGTTACCTAGGTCTGTCCACTGAGATGCCGTGGCACGATCGATCACTGATCCAGCACCTGACGGATCGATGACTCTGCATCGGCTTGACTTTTCCCTGGCTTCGCCAGCGTGCCTTGAGGCTCCTAGGTACCTTCCTCCACAGTTGATTGCTTCCTCCCATTGAGTGATGCAGAGTGTCTTTGGCAGCAGCATCCCAATCCTTGCAGTAATCGGCTACTTTCGTCCGCTCCATCGCCCCTTTCAGTTCGCCGTCGATTTTTTGTATGAAAAAATTTAAAATATGATATGGCGAACAAGTATTTACAAAACTAGAAGGGCGAAAAAATATTGAGCAAAAAATTTTAAAATTTGAGGCACAAATGACAAAAATATTTACAAGGCACCGAAAAAACGACAAGAAAAAATACGAGGCAAAAATGACGAGATTAAAATTCGAGAAAAAATAAGAAATGCAAAAAATAAATGAAAGAAATTTAAACCAAAAATGTGGACTCAAGCGATGAGCTTGGCCAAAAAATGAGATTTTTTGAAAGGCAAACAACACAACCAAAAAAAAAAAAAAAAAAAAAAAAAAAAATTTATTGTTGCTTCCCCCCGCCTTGCTGCTGGCCTTGTTGATGACCTCCGCGACCTCGGAATGCACCACGAGGGTGTTGTCCTCAGTATATACCTCGGCCACCAATGTAACCAGCTCTGCCTCTGTTCGGATTGTTAAAATGAAACTGGCCTGGTTGGGCACCTCTTCCCCGTCCTCCACGAGTTCCCCTAGCACCTTGTGGATGCTGTATAGGTTGCTGTTGTTTCGGAACGGTTCCTGAGGCTTGCCCAGTGCCAGTACTGGGGCCAGCGAAGACCTGGTTGGCTATACAAACCGTGGCTCCTTGACCACCAGTTTGACTGCTTGCGAGTCCGGGTGCCCGAAAGGTCTGTCCTGCATCGTTCTGAACTTTGCTAAATTTAGCAGTAGTCGGAGGACTTGGGCTACCTGACCTTTTGACATCCATCTCCGCTGCTTGCTGACTGCAATTATACATCACCAAGCGATAGGCAGTCTTAAAAACATCCGAAGCAGTGGCACTCCGATATTCCTGTAACAGCATGATGTTTGCAAACACTTTGGCTGAGACTGATTGTTTACCGATCTGCTCAGCCGTAAGTGGGGCATAGTCAAGCATAAGGAATATCATCATACACAAGTATCTGACTGCTGCAAATACGACACTCGCTCGATATTCCGTGAGCCATTCAAGAACAATTTCACAAATGATCCTATCCCATAGTGGCTCTGGAATATTTCGCGAATCGTATAAAAATCCTCTTTGGACATCAAACTGTGGCTGATACAGTTTGTATATAGTCCTGACCGCTTTATTGACCATCAGCCAAATCTCCGGATCTTCAAACTGCTCTTCGCAGAAATAATTAGCCCATTCCGGTGTAGCAAAAGATATTGGACTTCTGGCTCTACTTTTATCTTTGGTAACTTGCCAAAAATCCAACAATACATCCCAGAACAATTCCACCGTCATTTCTGGTCTTTGTTGATTTGGGTCAACAGTAACCAGAGTTAACGGCTTTATCTTTCCTGGTGTAAAGATTTGAACTTTTTGTCCTGCAACCTGTGGCTTGCTAGGAGCTCCCTGCACCTTAGGCTGACGCCGTCTCGAAGCAGAGGTGTCCGTTGCCTGCGACACAAATTGCGTGGACTGACTCGTTGCCATAGATAAAGTACCTGTAGAGACAGTCTGCGACACAGGAGTAGTTGAAGATACGGTGGTCATGGATACCATTGCTGAAGCCGGAGCAGAAGTTTTGGCAGGTTTCAGCTGAGTAACCTTTGCAGGCTGCGCCATTGTTTTTTGTTTCTTTTTCAAGTTAACGAAAATTTGCCTATCATTTAAGCCTTTTTCTTTCATATTTTTTATTGCCTCAGCAGTATAGTATCGGGGAACACCTTCTACATCCCAGGTCAAGGCTAAGACTTGAATTTCCTTATCTTCCTCAGCCAGCCGGGCCGTGTTTCCACCACAGTATGGCTAGGTGTCCCTGCTGTCTGTTCTTCCTCCTTCTTCTTTACACCTTCGGCATCCATGTACTTGCTAATATATGCTTGCTCATACACCTTCTGCTCATCCTGGGCAATCAGAATTTCTTCGGACTGCGCTTGACTTTCTACGCTGGACAAGTACTGACTCGCATCCATAGATGTTTGTATCACTTGCGGCGCAGGTAAGCCAGGTGGCGGTGGTAACATTTCCGTCTACAGCTGCATCACAACTTGTGGTTGCAGTTGCAACTGCATGACAGAAGATGCTGTCATCACAGACTTGGCTACTTCGGGGTCCGCAATCGAAATATACAATAATGCGTCTTTGTCATCGATCTTTTTGCAGTTTTCCTCTCCCAGGAGGGCGGAATTATCCTCATCCTCACTCTCCAATTCCATGACGTCCTCGTCCACTTGACCTGACTGAACTGTGGGTTCATTATCAGGGTCAAGTATATCCGATTTCATCCTGAAATCGGATTGTTTGGTTTCATTACCATATGTAAAGGTAACCATAGGTAATTCCGACGGCAGAGGCCTCTGGTGAATACATTTTTCAGGAAATTCAATATTATACAACGGATAATCAGCCGGTATACATCTAATCTGACCCGTTTGAAGAGTAGGCGTGTCTGGTGATAGGCCATATCGCAGCGATGGGGTTTTACTACCGAATTCAGCATAGTAGAATCTGACGTAGAAAAAGCAGTTGGCCCAATAATCCTTGTTATGGGTTATATTGTCCTTTGCTTTTTCTGTCAAAATCGGAGAGCCTATTTTGTTGGGCAAGCGCAACCTAATAGGCATAAAGCCAAACCTATTTTGCCAGGTCGTAACCCTTTTGCCTTTTACAGCATGTTCGGGTTCCATTGGCCGTAAAGATGCCACTATGCTGAAATTCTGCAAAACCCTATCGTCAGTCTTCCATGCCATCTTCTTTATTAACTCTGAATCCTCCTTCGAGTAGGATTTGAGGAAATTATAATTCAATAATTCCCTCAGTATGTAATCGTACTCGGCACGGCTATGAGGCCAGAAAACAAAGAATGGTAGAGGAATTAGGTTGCATGCCTTTTCCAATGCAGAAAACTTTGTTGAGTCCATGACATGCTCGTAATTCCTCAAGTCCGCCATCCAGTGATCTCTGTCGTACTTAGCCATACCGGTGTCGATTTCCACTGGTTCGTAGCAGTCCGTTCCGAGTTGAAACGATTGAAGCTGCTTTGACCAGTCCTGTCCAGGAGTTTTATTCATGGCAAGACCGGCTGTGATATACCACACAACATCTACAGGATCCGTCAATTTGAAAAACGAAACCCCTTGCAACATTTCTGTATGCAGTCGGTTTATCACCTCGTTTGTTCTATTGACCTGCTGTTCCATTGTATCCATGTCCTCCGGATCACTTACGTCTTCCCACTGATTTACCTTCTTCTTGCTTGGACCAGCTTTTAGCGCCTTGGGATAAACCCCAGACAGTAAAGTGTGGTCCGTAGCTTTGGCGGGATTTTTAATATCCGCAGGACACGAATACTCTGGCAAGTCATTATGAAATTGCGTAGCCCACCTGGCCATTACCTCTTGCTGCATCATGTGGTAAACCTTGAACAACTGCCTTTTTACGATGTCCTTCTCATCTACGAAGTTTCGATCCTCGAACCCCGTTAGGTCTTGAGAGTACACCGTATAAAAGTGGAAGGCCAAGGTTTTCACTTGGGCCGGCAATAAAATATCATGGGGGTACGTTGCCGCCATGTCCACAGACACAATATTGAAGGGACCCTCCGGTATAATGAGTATCAATGGGGATATGGAGCTTTTACCAGGAGTAGCCACTTGGCAGACAGGACAAAACTTCAACCAATTTCTGACATCTTTTTCAATGCCAGGCCACCAGAACCGCTGTTTGACAATACCCAGAGTTCTTTTGAACCCTTGGTGTGTCATTATAACGGCTCCGTGATATTGGTGAAGAATGCTGTCTCTGAGGGAATTCGAGACCACGATCTGATCATGGCCACGTCCCTCAGTTTCCCTATAAAGAACTCCGTTATCCTCATAGAATCCACTATGATAATTCGTAGTGCTTTTGACCCCTAATCTTTCCCAAATTGGGGTAAGATTAGTGTCTTGTTTTTGCAATTGAGCAATAACATTTAGATCAATTGGATAATTGATCTCATCATCATCGTTCTCTTCACTTTCTCCTTCCTTCACCTCTTCAAACTCCTTTTCTCTATTCGGGAAAAGCCAAGCAATGTTTTCAGGATCATTTGGTACAGATGTACCCTGTTCTTGATTTTGTGCACTCTGATCCTGAAGTTTTGCTTGTCTTCTAGTTGTGACTGCATCAACTACCGTAAGCTTCTGCATTTCATTTCTGCTCTGCAATATATCTTTGGTAGTTGGTGCAATGTTGTCATTTTTTACCGTCAATTCCTGGATATCCGTCAATTCCTTGGTCTGCTTGGGGACAATTTTTTCGTCTCTACTTTCAACTTCTTCATCCCGCATCCTCTGAAATTGTTGTACCAATATTTGGGTTTCAATTTCATTGGTTTGAGTTCCGAAATTACGAAATTGAATTTTGAAGACATATTCCCATTTTGGTGGGTTTTTGTCCTTAGCGTCTTCGGGTTCATCTTTTCTTGAGAGAAAATCAGCCATTGCGTTTTGTCTACCGGGCACATACTCCAATCTATGATTAAATTGATTTATAATGGAATGCCATATTTTCAATTTATCATTGGTTTGAGTATTTACTTTCATAGATAAAAGGGGTTTATGATCAGTTTTGATCAATACTTTTTGTCCAAACAAATAGTGCCTGTAGACTTTAAGACCATAGACAACCGCTAGGCATTCTAGCTCTGTAGCACACCACTTCCTCTCGTCTTCCTTAAGGATTCAGCTGCTATAGGCTATTACCCATTGGTCATCTTTAGTCTTCTGATAAAGTACTGCTCCCAGTGCGGTTCCACTGGCATCTGTTTGGAGAATGAACTCTGCAGTTCCATCCAAAACAGGATACCATAGAAATGGCACTGAGGTGAGTGCTTTTTTCAGTTCCTCAAATGCTTGGCGATGTTCATCTGTCGCTCGGAACTTCTTTTTTCCCGTAGCGGTAAGCTTATACAACCGTTCTGCAAGATTTGCAAGGTTTGGGATAAATTTCTTACACCATTGCAGTATCCCCAAAAATCGTTGCATACGCTTATCGCTATTAGGAAATTCGAATTCCGTAATAGCCTTCACTTTTTTCGGATCTGGTGAGATTCCATTTTCGTCCAGTATGTGTCCAAGAAAACGAACACTTTTTGGAAGAAATTCGCACTTCTCCAGTTTAAGTGTTAGCTTTGCTGTGCGAAGAGCTTGCAAGACCAACTCTAAATTCTCCAAATGTTCTTCATAAGTCTTGGAGAACACAATAATATCATCAATATACCCCAGGCAGACTCTCCAGACTAGACCATGCAATACTCTCTCCATCATTCTTTGAAACTCTGCAGGTGCATTTTTAAGTCCGAAAGGCATAACTTTAAACTGATATAGGCCTTCCTGACATATAAATGCAGTTTTCTCCTTGCTACTCTCCTCAAGTGGGACTTGCCAATATCCAGACTTTAGATCCAAAGTGGTATAAAAAAATTAGGTATAGGGTACCTATCGTCCTTAGTAACCTCATTTATACTTCTGAAATCCACAACTGGTCTTGTGGAACCGTCCTTTTTCCCAACTAGGAAAAGTGGAGCAGCCCACGGTGACCGGCTGGGTTCAATAACTCCTTTATCTAACATGTCTTGGACTTGAGCTCTAATCCCTGATCTTTGGTTAATGGGAGCTCTGTAATAATGTTTTGCCACTGGCATTGCATTACCAGTATCAATTTTGCAGGTAAGATACGGTGTTGTAGTTAAGGGATCATTGGGTAAGCTGAAAACATCCCTGTATTTAGACAGTTTTGCTACAGCTTTTTCCTTTAATTCCTCATCGATATCAGCCTTGGAGATCATTTTATATAGCGCTTCCCTAAATGCCAACGCATCATGCACGGACATTCTGGGAGTGGCATTAAAATTATCTTCAACACTAAATATCCCACAACTCGTACTTTGTACTTCTGATACTCCTGAATTTTCTTGTAATATTGAGTCACAGTAGCCTACAACCTGATTAGGTTGCAATTGGCATCCATAACCCATATTATTTAAAATCATCAGAACAAAGTCTTCCCTTTACCATCAACCAGTGTGCTATCAACTCTGAATTTCTTTTCTTCTTTATTTCCATCTATGACCAAACAATTGAGATCTGTTTTAGACGATCATTCCCATAATCTTGCCTTAATAAGCACATCAGTTCCGTGTGGTACGTATACTTTCGTACATGATACCACTGGAACCACTATACCTAATTGGCAGATCCTGGGGTATTGATCCTCTTCAGTACTTGAATGTACTATAGGTGCTTCCCCTATACAATCAATAGCTTGTATATGACTCGCGTGATCTTTAGGTACAACACTTATAGCTTTCTCAACTCCATTAAGTTTCATGATACCTTTACCAAAATCTATCATTGCTCCAACATCCGGATGTGCTAAGAAATCCGTTCCAATTATGAGATTTTCCTCTGCATTAGGAATGATTATGGCTTTCACCAAGAAAACTCCAAATTCACAATGCATCTTGAATTGTATGTAACCATGTGCATGTACTACTGCACCATCAGCAACAGTGACTTTTAGTATCTCAGGATATCCGGTATATTCTTCATCAAAAGCTTCCTTAAGAAACCATGAAGACATCACCGAACACTGAGCACCAGTATCCACTAAAGCCTTGGTGTTGGTATTACATACGGTCACATTAATGTGAAATGGGAGAGTTCGAGGGAATTTAGAAAGCCTTAATCGTTCCTCCTGATTAGGAATTATCCCATGCTTGAACGCTTTCATAACTTTTGAATAATCCTCTTTCATTATGGCACACTTCAATACTCCAGGCCATTTCATCTCACTAACACCTTGACCTGTAGTGGCAATGCTATTAACACCTCCAGCAGATCCCAACTCTGTCTGACTGGACGTGGATGGTTGACTACTGGAAATGGCTTGCACACTTGGGCTAGGATTACTGATTTGAACCTGACCTTGAGGGGGAGCTGTGATCATCAGCTGTTGGCTATGGGCTGGCAGTTGTGGTGCCATATAGAGTTGCTCATTCCGCAATCTATTCTGGTAATCAATGAACTGTTGATAAGTATCATAATCCATAGTATCACCATAATAACCTACGGCATGAGCACCTCTACTGCTCCCGCCAACATATCCTCCTCTAAAGCCTCCAAACTGTTGCCTGAAACCTCTGTTTCCACCATATCGATTATCCCAATTACGTCCTTGTGCATTTTTCCATTGAAGGGTTTTACATTCGGACGTGTCATGAGAATTATTTCTATGGTATCGACAATAAAGTTTCCTGAACTCGTTTCCACCAGGTTTTTGGGGTTTGCCCTTATTAACTTTGGCAGAAATTTCATTCAATTTAGCATCAGTTTTTTGGCTTATCTCCTGATAACACTGAGCCAACTTCACAATCTCCTGTGATAACTTTGCTAGAACAGAATCACTGCTAGGTTCCTCAGGCGCTTTTCCCTTTTGGGGAGTAGTAGCCATTTGAGTCCCCTGTGAGTTATTCTCCTCTACAGAAGTATCGGAATCCTTCTTTTCTGACACTAGGATCGGGGCTTGCTTCTCTCTCCTTGCTTGCTGTCGCATAGCTTTATTTTGAAACTGCCTTTGTGGGGCATTGCCAAATTTATTTCTACCGACATAAGCCACCTCAGCTTGCCCTTCACCTATCGTCACCTCATTTATCACAATTGGAGATTCCGCAGTTCCTCTCTTTTTATAAGCAGCTGTGTTCCACTTATCAATCTTGTGCACATCCTCTCCTAAATCATGCCATGTTTCATACTTCTCTCTTTGATCAAGCAACTCCATCTGATACTCTTCAGATGCTTTATACAAAAAGGTATCAATTATGAAACGATCTCTGAACTCTTCGGTCTTATTAGGATATAATCTATCTACTAGCACACTAATTCTCTTGAGGAATTTCACTGGAGCTTCATCAAATTCCTGCTTTATGTTCATCAGCTCCCTTGTTTGCATACCGACATTTGAATCTGGAGCTTGCACTTTGAGCAACTTTCTTCGGGCTTTTTCGTAACTTTTGAACCTTTTGGCAGTAGCTTTCGGTACACCCTTAGAAAGCACTCGTAAGGCAGCCAGCTTCATTTTATCAGTAGTCTCTGAAGTAAATTCTGCCTCTAAATCATTTAGGAAGCTGAGAACTTGTGTCTCAGTCATGTCATCGAGGAGTAGCTTTGGCTTTACAGCCTTCACTATATCTGACACATTAGGCTCCAATCCATCCACTGAGGAGTCATCAGAATCTGATGAATTTCCTCGTGTGGACTTTTTGGATCGTTTGTGCTTTGACGTAGTATGTTTGCTTTCCTTATGACTACCTGCTGCTTCCTCATCAGCTTCTTGGAAAAATTGAGCAACTATATCACTTGCTTGTTCTCGAACAGCAAGCGGTTCAGTTACCCGTTTTTCCGTAGAAACCTTTGATTTCACAGCAGGTTTGACTGTGAACTTTTGCTCTGACTCATCTGCTTCCATCTGCTGTAACCTTTGGTCATTGGCAATACAGGTTGCAGACGTCATTGGCAAAGTTCTACACATATCCTGAGTTTGCAATGGTCTGTCTGTAGTCCTACTCACTCGGATATCCCTTTCCTTTTGATCCAGGACGAATCTTTCCAATAGTCCTTGGACTCTGACCATCGAATCAGCCATTTTGTCAATTTTGACGTTTAGTCGTCGAATTTCGTCGTCCTTTTGACTCATTTCGAATCGTAAGTCGTCCAATGGATCGTGACGGTAATCATCCCGAATATTATCCATATTTTCATTGATGTATTCGCGATGATATGTGTCAAATCGTTGTCGAGGTCGTCAAAAACGTTCCTCTCTAAATTGATCAAATGGATCAATATGATCCTCGGCCAATTTCGGCCTTCTATCAATAGGCGCCAATAATTGAGCGTCTCTATCTTCGGCAGTCAATAGTTCCTTTGCCGTGGCCATATTATTGATATTATTTGTGGCCATTATGGGCGCTACGGAATTGGGAGCGCTTACTGGGTCCAATTTTACTTCAGCCCGCTGGCTTATGGCACTTGAGTCGGAGCCTTTCCGCTTGCTCGTAGTATTAGATACCACGGGCAGTGGGAAAGATTTATCCGACTCATCATGCCTTACACCAGGCGGAGTCCTCGGTAAAGTCGTACCAGAGGCTAAATCCTCAGCATTTTTGGACATTTTGAGTCCTAAGTCTTTGTAAAAACCTTTAGGTTTTGTGACACCTGGAGTGACTCTGCGCTCTTCCGTATTGCAAGTGTCAGAAGCCACCACTTGTTATGTTTATTCCTCTGCTTAGATCTGAAGATATCAGCAATATAACTCAAGTCCTATCGGCTTGTCCTCAATCGACTACTGTAGGTCACTCAAAGGAGCTTCCTATTAGCAATCGACTAAACACAGTGCAACAGTCCTCAAGCAGATACAAACACAACCTTCAGTTACTAATAAACAACTGGAAACTCTAACTCTTGCAATCGAAGGGCACTCAGGGTCTCCCCAGATGCCTCCTAAAGGTTCACACAAATACACAGAACTCACTTCAATAATATCCAAAGGAGCTGGGACCTTACCTTGGCTTGGCTCCTGTGTAATGCGACTCCCTCCTTCCGCTTAATGCGCAAGTAATAATAAAATAAATAGTAAATAATAATATTACTAACAATATGCAAATTGGGGTGTCGGGCTGTCGACGTTGCCTTTATTGGGCGAAACAGAACAATATAATATATAACGGACGCGACTCGCCCACGACACACCAAAATTGCAGAAGGTAAACACGAATGAATATTTCTTCCTTTTTTGGTGGAATCGTAACTTTGTCGATTCACCAATTTTGCATAGATGTGGGATTGCTACTGCTGTAAGCACATCCCCAACAGGCATACTGTAGGTCTACAAGGCCCTTTGAAAGGGCATGTTTCTTTAGTTTTGCACTCTTTTTTGGGCCTAATCATTCCCTTGCGTTTTTAGCCATGTCTCTGCATCCGTCAATGTTATATTTTATAAATTTACATATTACTGCATCCACCCCCGACTTATTAATAAATTTGCATATTCCTTCCATGCCTCCACTGGGTTTACATTACCATATCCCAAACCTAGAAGTTACCCCCTCGCCCTTTGCTTAGGAATCCCCCGTCGCCTCTCTCGAGGAACGTTTTGCGTCGCTTGCTGACCCCCATCAGTACATACCCCCTGTGCCGAACCAAATCAGATTGTCGTACCTGCTCCCGTCATCCCCTGGATCAGTGAACACCCTTGAACCCGTGGCCCCTGCGACGAGTATTTGAGAAGAGGAATAGGTGAGTCTTCTCAGGGGTTATTGTTGTTGAGGGTATATTTGTGGGAATCCTCCCTAAGCTGGTTTTCCATTGAGAATCCCCTCAGGTGAAGTAGCCCTTGAACCCTTTGGGTCAGGGCCAAAAAGGGGATTTAGATTTACAATCGGGTCCCCTACATTAAGCCATTCCACGAATGGCATTGTCCTTCATTCTCAGTGAATGAGGACTAGGGATTGCCACCCCTGACCAGGTGGCGTTGTCCATTATTCTACAGGAGAACCCTAGGACAGTTCCGAGGTACGCTATAGGTTTTGCTGTAGTCAGTACCAGCTGGGCTAGGTTCCCAAAATGAATATATAAGCGAGCCACCCAATGGGGTCACAGTGTGTCACTCACAGTGACACGGCGGTATTTTTATCAATATGGCATGGGTTTCTTCCCATCAATGTGATTGTCCCAAATTCAGTTAATGCGACATGGCTCCAGTTTTCGTTTAATGTGACAATCTATTGGGGAACACAAATTTCTGTGAATAACTTCAGTATTGCTAATTATTCGATTATTTTTTACCTTTGTCCTTACTTTTTCATATACTTGAGTTTATCACAATTTCTATGCTGATAGCAATCAGTAGTTGATCCATCCCAATATAAAGATTTATTTTCCTCGAAAAAGTTGAAATGAAGTTCATAAGATTGTGTCTCAGTTTGATGCATGTCTCACTTTGGCGCCTGTCTCACTTTGGCAACTATTTCACTTTGGCCGCCCTCTCACTTTGGCATCTGACGTTGCAGGCGCCAAAATGTAACTGTCATCTTACTTTGGCGCCTGTCTCACTTTAGCGCCCATCTCACATTGGCGCCTGTCTCACTTTGGCACCCATCTCATTTTCGCGCCCTAACCATAGTCTACTTTTCGGCATTCATGCTGGTGAATCCCTATTCCTCGATGATCCTGTATTCCTGAAATTCTTTTTTCACCCAAGAATGTTTCAAAACTCTTTCTCTGAAGTCCCTATTCCTCAAAATTGTCGTTTCCCCAAAAATAGACGAATGCCATTTTTAGGTTGCATTTTGCAAATTGTTTATTTTCCCTGAGAACATTGCAAATTGTAGGATTTTGCACAAAATTCGCATGGCAATAAAAATTGGTGAAAAATTTGAAACAAATCATTTCACATTTGATACACTTAGCTTCAACTTCGAATCCCATAAGGCACACAAAGTGGATTGTGACCATGATCCAGTTTTGACAAGAACTGTAGCATGACTCCTGGGATTCCCATGACTGTTGCCAGAAATGCATTTGACGTACATGTGTGGAATATCTGGCACGTATACCCTGGGCAACCCTCCTTTGGTTCGTGGAAGATTCTTGACTTAGTCCTTCTCCTGATGCAAACTGGGCGAGGTACAATTGGAATGAGCAGAAAATGTCACTAACCGAATGTAGGAACAACAAGATTATTATTGAAAAGAAAAACACAATACAGGTTAGGCAGCAAAGCACAACAAAAAACAATCAGTCCAGGACACACAGGCCAAGAATACTCCTCACTGAGCCACTGTAGCTCCAGGCACTCTACCACAGCTCGAGAAAACTAAAATAGACTGAAAAGGATCAAGGGCTGGCAGGCAACAGAAGTGTCTGCTGGAAATTGAAAAGACCAAGCAACAAATGAAGGTTGAGAGGAAAAAAGCTGCAGGTGGAGTGCACCACCACACTAACATTGATAGTGACTGTCACTGCAGGCGAAAAAACAACTGATGATCAATATTGAAAAATAATATATGAATGAATAAAAATGGCACAACAACGCCAAACATCAACTTTGCCTACCAAAAATATTGATTTTGACCAAAAAATGTACGTTAACACAAACCTTACTAAAATATATACGTACTTGATGAAAACTGGAAGTACTTTCGTGACAAAGACTTTTGATAAAAAAGGTGATAAAGGAGCCAAAGGTCAGAGGGATTGACCCTCTGACACTTCTCCCCCCCCCCAAAAGCAAGACTCTCCCCACAGTGAAGGGAAAGTCAGGAGGTCCCTCAAGGGCCCCAGCCTGCTCGCACAACAATAAAACGTTCAGCAGTGTCATTTAGCACCGAACCACAATTCTTCAGCACTCGGCATCGACAACAATAATAAAAAAAGTTTAAAATTGTTCGTTGAACATTGGCAAACGGCCCCAAAATGCTGCCCAATTTTGACGCTCCGCAATATTAAAAAAATGTTGTCCATTGTACCCATGATAAAATAAGAATGTTCAAACCAGGGATGCACACAAGGGGGGCAGGGGAGGCACAGCTGCCCCCCCCCCCCATTGAGGCAGTATGCACTCAGTGTATCACATAAAATTGACATTTTCTGGGGCTGTTTAGTGGAGAAAATTTAGTCTGCCCCCCCCCCCTGAAAAAATCATGCACACAGCCCTGGTTCAAAAAAACAATAATAATAAAAAAACATTCGCCCTTGAGGCACTCGGGCCTTTTTACTCCAAATTGCCGACGGACTCCACAGTTGCTTGTGTTTTGCATTAGGCCACCTACCACATGCCGTTGACTGATGTCTTGTAGACATTGATTGTTGCCTTTGACTCCATATTTTCCTCATGGGATATTATTGGGGTGGTTGCAAGCCCACCTACGTCAATTCTGCCAGTCATCTCGCTGGCCACTCGGCTGGACACTGACCCTCCAACGCCCTTGGTAGGTCCTACCTTCATGGAGGAGAAATGCCTGAAAGTCAAAACCTCCGAACCCTTGGCTGTTTAGATTTAAAAATGAAAAGATGTTGTCTTTGTATAAAAGTAGCTCTGCATAATTATTATGCTAATATATATGTTAATAAGGTTTGTGTTATAAGGGTTTTGAGTGAAAAGTTTGGAAAATATGAAAAATGTATAAGTTTGATTTTTTTGATTTGGTGACAAAGATAGTACATATTTAACAACAAGAAATTCTTGTTACCCGAAATATCAAATCACAAAAAATTTACATGAGATTTCAGGAAAAAGAACACAAAAAATTAAGCGAAATTTCAAGGCATGCACCAAAATACAAACCCAAGATGCTTTACATTTTATCACAATTTTGAAAAAAAGGAGGAAATTCTATGAGGAAATTACAATCAGAAAATATAGTGAATTTTTCATGACCTCACAAAGAGTGGGGTCAAGAATCTACAAAGATACATTTACTTTCCCAAGTGCTCGTGATGGCCACAACCTGGACGTTGTAATACTTCATCCTGGTTCAATGGGGCAACTATGATTTGGGTTTTTGTACTTTGAGCATTATTGTTGTATCAGGAACCCGATTTCTTTGAAACTGGCTCAGCAGAGGAACATTTTGAGGTGGCAAATCATATCTGAAAAAAAGAATGCAGTTCAAATCACCAAAGCTTACCATCAACAGTCCACAATATTTTGGCAGCAAATACTACATTTGTGGCTGCAACAATGGGAGTTAACAAAATAGTCAATGAATAGCAGAATATTATAATTATTCAAAACATAATGCTGGGCGCTAACCATTCTAGGTCGGCCAAAGAACATGCACAAATAATTCACAACTATTTATAGGGTGTGCTAAGCGGCAAATATTACAACATAAAAATTTTGCTCATTTATAAAGTTCTCACAATAATAATTCCGATTAGTGATGTTCCGGTACCGCTTTTCCAGCCAGTACCAGTACCAGTAGCGGTACCATGGTGCCAGTACTTTTACATAACATATAATACAGAGTAAATAAACATGTACTTTTATTCTTAACATAGTACACTCAGTGTTGACAGATGCGGCTATTTTCCACCGTTTTCGCGGTTTTCAGATCCCTCTGGTGGTTTTTGTGGTGGTTTGACTATTTGGCGGTTTTTGCCCTGGTTTTGACGGTTTCCAATTTTTTGCTTACCACATAAATGCAAGATTTTTTTGTGCACAGACATTTGTGCCAATTGGCACAACAGGCCAAAAAATTTTGTGTCAATAGCACAAAAAATTTTTTTCTACTAGGAACATACTGAAGACTAGGGAAAGGTTTTGGGCAAAGAGTTTGATAGAAATATAACCCAATTAAAGCTTTCTTTGTTTAAGGCATTAATTTTATGTAGAAATTGTGCCCAACTAACCTATTTTTCAGCTAACTAATTCAGTTAGATAAGAAAAAACTGTGCATGATAATAATTCACGATAAATCAAAAAGAAATGGAACGCTGAGAAAATTTAGCATCTAGAATTTTACAGGAAGTTCAAATTGATTCAATTTTCGACTATGAATATGAATAAGATATATTTAACAACAATGTAAAAACTAGAGAAAATAAAGTTGAAAATTGTGTAAATCTTCAGTTGAAACATTGTACAATTACCAACGATGTCGATTTTTCTATTTGAATCAATCAAACACAAAAAAGTAAGAATTTCAGTTTCAAATCCGGATCTGACAGGCTTTTTGATTAAATATAGTCACAATTATGAGTCTCAATGATTATATTAATATTGTTGTACAATTTTAAGTACCTGCACTGGTACCACCATGGTAACAGGACTGGTACCACCATATTTGCTAATGGTATGTGGCCTTTTCCAAAGTCGATCAGGGCCTGGGTATTAGGATGGATAAGAAAATCTAGACCCAAAATAGTACCTTCCTTCAAATTGTCTAAGAGTGCGAATCTTGCCAAAAAATTCCCAAAACTTTTTCCAGTGTAAATTAGGCCCATACATTGTCACTCATTTACTGAGGACTGTAACCACAGAATTTAAAATAGGAAAGTTTGACTTGGGAGTCTTTAGTAGTCTTGAGGCCGTGTCTGTTCGCATAAAACTAGATTGTGCCCCCGTATCAATCAGTGCCTTGAATTCTTCACTGCGTATTATGACAGGGATCAATAACAGCTGACATTTTTGGAAGTTTTCTAAAAATAATTGTTCATCCCTTCTTTCCAGTTGTGGCTTTGCTTCGAATGTTGAATTAATTACATTAGCCAAATTTACATCATAATTTTTGATTAATACTGCATCGAGAGCTATAATATCAGTCTGTTCCATCTTTTTAGATTCCTGTGAATTGATCACATTTACTTAATTATTAGGTGGATTATTTGGAGGTGGATTAATTTGCAGTGGTGCTTGATTATTTAGTGGCAGCTGTAGATTATTATTTTGACAATAATAATCAATATTTGAATTTGGTTGGTTATTATTTCTATATGGCTGCAGCTGTCCAAAATTATTAAATCTGGCACGTCCTTAATTTACAAATCCGCCTTGATTATCAAAATTTCAATTATTTCCAAACGCATTTTTGCCATGGTTCCAGAATGTTCCTCGATCAGTTGGTTGGATCAATTCGGGATGCAGAATGAAACAATTTTTTGACGAATGACTGTTTGACTTGTGATAAGTGCAATACGAGCAATAATATGGATTTCCAAAAACTTGATCAGGTAAGTTATTATATTGAGCATTATTATTATTGTTAAACCCCCAACAGTTAGGAGCTAGAGGGTTTTGATTCTTTAGAGCTTCATTGACTGTCCTGATGATATCCTGATGAAATGAGGAATTTTGAAATGCAGGTGGTGGCAGTGGCAAAGTCTGTGGGCGTTAACTTTGCTGTTGATTATAATTTTGATCCTGTTGAAGGATTTGTTGATTATTGATTCTTCTATTTTCATAGATTCGATTCAAATGATCATCTTCGCCATCCTCTTGGTCTTCATTAAATTATTTCTGCGCTGTTGTATCCGCCTTCAATTTATTTGTGAATTCTGCCAAAGAGACGATGTTTTTGAATTCATGAAGTCTGCCTTCCATTCAATTTTGGATGTAAATGGGAGCTTTATGAGAATACATTTCAATAACAATTTGGTTTCTTTCATTTTCAGTTTTTTCGTAATTCAATAAATGAACATATGTCTTTATTCATCATAGAAAATCCTTTGTGTTTTCTCCTTTCCATTTCTTCAAATCATGTTGCTCCCTCCTAAGTGTGAGAGTGTCCATTTTAGGGGCTATCATTCGTATCATGCTTGCTTTTCCTTCTTCATATGTTCCATTTTTATCCACATATGTTGATGTCTCAAAATCGCAGCAGTGCTAGAGTACTTCAATTTTTAGGTCTTCCGTGTCTTCAGGCTTAAATGTGAATTCCAAACATGGGAAAAAATTGAGTATTTCTGTGGCTTCCATCTTGTCCGATTTTTCTTTGCTCCTCATTTGACTTAAGTTAATTTTTAATCATTTCTCTGGGTCCTCTCGATATCAAAAACATTCTGATTGATTTGGCAGCAAGCTTCATAACAGTTATTGAATCTCTTTTCAGTTATGCCATGACGTCAAAGATAGTTCCTCATTCAAACTTCTTTGCTGGACATTTTGTGCCTTGACTGCATGATTCTCAAATTAATTGAGTTTCTTATCAAAACTTCTATCTGAATGGTCTCTGACTGATTCAGATGGAAGTATATCTGAGTCCAAATGATTCGTAGTCTTTTCCTTGGTTTCCATTTTCTTCTTTTTGGTCTTTTTCAATAATTCGTGCATTGGTTTATCCACTTCCATAATTTTCTTTGCATTTTGCTATTCCAATTCATGAAATTTTTCTTCTTATAGCATTCATTCTGCTCACTCCCACATCAATTGATCCGATATCTCCTGTTCCCATAACATGGCCTTTGCTTGCTCAATATTCACGGCATTCATAGATTTGTCCACAGTTTGTTGCATAGATTCAAGGGTGGCCAAAGTGGCCACATACTGCATATTTTCTTTCTTCATTCCTTCTATCTCTTTTCTTGCTCTCAATTCGAGGTCCATTTTGGCGTCTATCTGGGCTATTGTTGGCTTAATTCATGAATTCACAAATGCTAAATAATTCCTCTATTTGAGGATTAATTCTACCAGAGGTCCTAGAATCAGGAGACGTTTGTGCAATCTGATTCATCTGATTGCATACATCCAAGTCTGCAGCCTGATCAGTGTCATCAATGGGGTTTACGATTTTTCTCACAACTTTGTCAATCATTTTGTCAATATGTGCCATTCATCTTTCAAAATCTTCTTCATTCAATTTGGGTGTCAAAGATGTCAGTTTGGATCTTTGCAGTGGTTGTTTTCATAATCCTAGCTTCGATTTTTGTAAATTTTTCATTAATAATTGTCCGTGTAGCTGCACTAGTCACCAATGTGGAATATTGTGGCACGTATACCCTAATTCTAACTGGGCGAGGTACAATTGGAAAGAGCAGAGAATGTCTCTAACATAATGTAGAAACAATGAGATTATTATTGAAAAGAAAAACACAATACGGGTTAGGCAGCAAAGCACAACAAAAAACAATCAGTCCAGGACACACAGGTCAAGAATACTCCTTACTGAGCCACTGCAGCTCCAGGCACTCTACCACAGCTCGAAAAAACTAAAATAGACTGAAAAAGATCAAGGGCTGGCAGGCAACAGAAGTGTCTGTTGGAAATTGAAAACACTAAGCAAGAAATGAACGTTGATAGAGAAAAACATTGCAGGTGGAGTGCACCACCACACTAACATCGAAAAACAATACAAGATCAAAGATTCATCCATAACATGCTGGTTTCTGAAAGCTATAAGCATAAGCTAGGATGACATTTTCTAACCGCACAACAGAAATGATATCAAGAATCATAAATGAATAGAAATCTGGCGTGAAGCGCCGGAAAATTTTCGATATTTTTCGTTTTAGAATGCATAAAAATGCATCTCTGCATAGGAAGCCCTATAGCCTAATCAATTGGGGTATTTAGGCTCCCATTTTTACAAGTCAATTTGGCTTGTGCCCCTAAATTTTTAGGAGCCAATCAGAATTTTTAGGAGCCATGGCTCCAAATTGGCCTAAAAAACCCTGGGGTGGCCTGAGCTACTTGTAGCTATTGTAAAAGTTAGATGGGGGTTGTGGTACACAGAGGTTAGGTTACTGTAGCACGAATCACACAATCGGACAATTTCTACTGTAAGAGCAAACTGAGATGGTAACAAAATCAGGAGTTAAGGCCCTGTCATACTTCATGGCGCAGCGTCGCGCGGCACCGGCCGGCGCCACGCGGTACCGGCCGGCACCGCGCAGTACCGCCTTTGAAGTATGAATAGGTTTTTGTAATTTTTGCGGCGCCCCGTCAGGTTTCAACTAAACCAATACACATTTTTTGAGAAAAGCGAAATCCAAAAGTAAAAAAGCGGCACCGTACAGCGCTGCGCAGTACTGCGCGGCGAAGTATGACAAGCCACCGCGCGGCGCCCCATATTAGTATGAATAGGACAACCAGCACCACACGGCACCGCGCGGCGCCACACGGTACTGCATGGTACCACGCCGCGAAGTATGACAGGGCCTTTACAGTTGGAAGCTGACTCTATTGGTATTACTGTAAACGCAAAAATCCAATTGGGTTGATTTCTGAAATCCAAACAGGTTGAAGTCTGCAAGGGTTACTGTAGACTTGGATAGGAACTTGTAAATAAGGAGGAAAACTTAATTTGGAATGGAATCTATGGACAACTTCTATTCTCTCTTTGAACCTTAAAGTCGATAAACCGATTCTAATTACTAGTTTATTGGCAGGCAAGTTGACCCAAAACAATGGCAAAGGTGGTGGCAAATATTTACAAGGTGAAACATGGAAAACAAAAAGCGAGAACAAAATCCCCAACGAAATCCCAAAAGGTATGGCAAAGCATAGCAATATATACTCGAAAAGTTACATAAAAACAAACATAAAAAGTTATGTTGGAATTTCATGATAATCTTCTTTTTGATCACGTGATAGGCGTTTCTTTTTCATTTTCAGGCTGGCCAGTCAATATTTGGTCACATGATGGACGATTTCGGGACGAAAATCATGCGGGTGGGGGATGATGTCGACTCAGAAGGAATTCGAAAGAGAAGAGAAATAGGTTTTTATAATATTTTTATGAATGTCGGGCACCCTGTTGATGCCAATTCGTGTGGGGAAATCGACATGCAAATCGACGAAAGGGACCACCAGCGGCGCAGACATTTGCATAGAATGGAGCGCCACAGAAAGACCGAAAAAGATAGTGAAAATCATTCTTCACTTTATCTTGTTTTTATTATATTTTGACTATATTGCTGGCGTCCCCAAATACAATTTTCCCAGCAACTTGTTTTCTTTATGAGTTATTTACTGTGGTATACCCACATTCTTTTTACATATTCTGTCGGACATATTGTTTAATATATTCGTTTATTTATTTAGATTATTCGCATTGACGAAGGCGGAGGGCCAGAGGCCCAGGCGCCGGCTTACATCAGGTAAGCTTTGGGAAACCCCTTACGGGTTATACCCAAGTAAGTTTATCCCTGAGGGGATTCCTTGTCTCATCTAGGAGACTGCGGAGGTCCTTGGTAAGGCCCCGCTCTTTAGAGTTAAGTTTATCTTTGTTGTTGTAGGTCTGGGGATAACCGGACTGTTGCACTATCACCGAGGCTTAGCCAAGGGATCAGTTCTAACAGGTCAGTTCAGACCCAATCTTTTCTTACGCCTCTTAAGGAAAGACCTGCACAACAAGTGGTGGCTTTTAACTCCTTACCACGGAACTTCGTAGTCAGACTAGGAGAAAAGAAAATCCTCCAGGCTACTATCGAAAGTTAGCAGGTTTCAAAATGCCTAATGAAGGATACCGAGAGGTAATACTTTGCATAGATCACCACCCAGAGTGGCGAGTGCTGGAAATCAAGTCAATTTGGGAGACGGAGATCAGCAACGGCATGCTGCTCCGGACCCAGTGATCCCAGATCAAACTCCGGCGAGGGTTCAACCATTGCAGCAAAATGCAATGCATTTTACGCCTCAAGATGCAGGCGTACCAATTGACCGACCACCAGCGATTGCCATCGATCGGCAGGAGGCAGGCCCGGCGAATCCGAACCCAGACGCCGATGGACCGCCGCAGCAAAATTTCAAAAGGTCACTGCCGCCAAAGGTCGAATTAGCAGGACCAAAAAGGGACGTCGTTACGCCCGAAATTTGACCAAATTTGGAAGAAAGGGACCCCAAAATCGATCAACGATTAGAGAGGATTCCCCAGGAACAAGAGCGATTCCAACCGCAGGAAAGAGCTCCCAAAATGTCCAATCAAGAGTTGGCGACGCAGCTACGCGAATTGAAAGGGACCGTCGAAGCATTGTTCGACATAATCGCGAATGCCGCCACAGAGGACAACAAAAGGGAAGCCGACAGGCCCCGACAGGAGCCGGACAGACAGGTTAGACCATGTAATAGGGGTGCAGAAAGAGACAACCGTCTCGCTGCTGAAATGAGTGCAGGCGCAGGGCCTAGTAATAGGCCTGATATTGATGAAGGGCAAAGGCTTAACTTTGAGCCCAAAAGTTGGAGAGGTCCAGCTAGAGATCTTCGATTCGAAGGAGCTGAGCAATCAGCAGACTTCAGGAATCAAAATCAGATAGCTTCGCAGCATCCAACTTTAACTAGAGTGTTCTATGATGGTAGAGGAAATATAGTTGATCCAAATACCCTTAGACCAGATCAATTGGCATGTTTCCCATATAGGGATTACAGGTTTGACAAAGACAGTATGCCATCATATCAAGGAGGTGTACCACCTCAACGAGATCCAAATAGAGTTATGCTGCAATCTCTGAACTCTGATCTTGATCCAGTATTAACAGCAGCTTATGATCAGAGGGAAGTGTGTTACCCAAACTTTTAGATGAGGGTATGGTAAATCAGCAGGTGCTTAGCTTCTTAACAGCACTTGAAGGGGAATTCCGTAGGGATACACCCGAATCAGCTAAGTATGAAGCACTGCTGAGGCTTTCTAAAGGTAGACCGAAGGCTGTTGCAGGAGACAACATGACCTATAGGGAGGCCAGGAGAGCCATCATAAATGTCTTTGCGCCTGAATGTAACCTGGAAATGTTAACCAGGGAATTATTTGAGATCCAGCAAAGACCCAATGAGCAGGCCGTCGAGTTTTTAAAAAGGGTCAGTATATTAGTGGAACTAGTCAAAGGTGATTTGGACTATCAGTCTAAACAGAGACTGATCATTGACACCTTCATATATAAGAGTGACCCCACGTTCCAGTCTGAACTTAAGAATTCAAAACATACCTTTAGAACTTGGTATGACCTAGCAGTTGAAGTTCATGACATTGAGCGTAGATATAGGAATGCCTTTCAGAGGTATGGACCCAAGGGTACACAACAGGATCCTATTGTAATTAATTAAGTAGGTATGCCTAGTGGGCATGATTCTGAAATTGCCGTAGCTGCTAGGAACCAGTCAGAAGGATATCAACAAGGCCAGAGGCGAAGGTTTCGGCAACCATATCAAACTGTAGGTAATCATGTACAGGCCCAAACCCAAAGGTCAAGGAGTGATTCTCCTGAGATAGAGGAGATTCAAGTTCGGGAAGCCCCTAGGGCTCAGACCGAAAAAGGTAAGAAAGAATCTCTTCTATTGAAAATTTCTAAAGAGATGGTACAACTGGTCGAAAGGTTCGACCAGCTCCAGCAAAAGGTTGATAACAGGCAAGCGAAAAATCGGTCTGATGTGGCCATACCTAGTACCAGTCAGGGAGGTCAAGTTTCCCGAGATCCGACAAAGCCATGGTGTGAGTTCCATAAGAACATAACACATAATACTGCAGACTGCAGGACATTGAGAGTATTGTCCGAGCGCAGGAGCAGAGGTAGAGCCAGCTTCCCTACCTTCAACAGGGGAGGCTTCAACAATTTTGCTAGAGGTAACTATAGAGGTAGAGGAGGTTACCCTAATGCTAATTTCAACAGTAGAGGCAGAGGTGCTTATAATATAGGCTATTCAGGTTATCAGGATAGCCACGAAAGTTACCAACAGAATTCAGATTATAATGAATTTCTGGAGTTTAAAAAGCAGAAGGAGCTGCAGAAGCAGTTCCAACAGATGCAGCAATACCAACAGCAAGCTGCATTACAGCATCCTCAGTCTCCTCAGGCTATTATGGGTCCGACTCAGACTCTTCAACAGGGTCAATTCACAAATCAGCCACCTCAGAAGGATTATTCGAGTGTTATGGTTGCAAGGCAATCTCAAATGAGTCCTTTAGGTGAAGTAAATCAGAGAGTGACTTGCCCAAATGTTGTATTAGGTAGTATTGTGCAAATGAATGCCATTGCACCACAACATGTAGTACCATCAGTACAAGTAGTAAGGAGAGGCACACCAGCTAGTCCTCAGGAACAACATTTGCTGGATACGTACCCCAGAACAGCCCCATTCCACATTGAGGTTGTTATAGGAGGTCGTAAGACAATGGCTTTAATTGACACAGGAGCTCAGTGCACTGTCATGTCGGCTAAGTTTCTGAAAGAAACTTTGGGCCCGGATTACACTGAATATCCGAGGATATTAAATGTCACTGTAGCCAACGGTAAGACAGTCCAAGCCCATGGGTATATCCAATTTAGGATGGATACATTGTGTGGACAGTTCCCCGTTAAAGCAATTGTAATTCCTGAAGCAGGTGAAAATGTAATCGTGGGTACAGACTTTTTGGCTCATCCTCAGGTAGGAGCCATAATAGATTTCAGGAATAGGACGATGACGCTCAACAACCGTGAACAACGGATATACGTGACGCCGGACCAGCCCCAATCGAATTGTGGAGAAGTCATGACCACGAGCGCCGCGGAATCCACGATGAGCGCCGCCGACCAATACCAGCCAAAGATTTGCCTGCTAAAGGTTTAGGTGCCAGTGGTGAGTGTGAATCCCATCTACTTACCTAGTGGTACTGATATACTGCTGAGGGCAAAACTTTGGGATAAGGTAGGCGAAAATCGCCTTAATGGAATCATAGTAGAGTCTGAAGAGAATGAAGAAAGGTTCCACATTGATAGTACCATAGTAGATGGTACAAAAGATGATTTTGTTGTTATGGTATCCAACAACACAGGATCAGGGTGCCATTTGAAAAGAAATCAAATAATTGGCCATACTAATTCAGTGTTGTGTGATACTGATAACCAAGATCAACTCAAGGGGAAGATAGTTGAGGATCTGGAGAAGCTGCAAACTTGTGCAGTTCAAGCTAGACCTGAAGCTCCTCAATCGGATGAGAAAGCATTCAAGGAAGCTTTGTACAATATGCTGGCTAAATCCAACATACCATCAGAGCAATTGGAACAAGCTCTACGATGTCTCGCAAAATATAGAGATGTGTTCAGCTTGCCCAATGATCCGCCAACTACTACACCCTACCTGACCTGTAAAATCAATACAGGGGATGCGGCCCCTGTGGCAAAAAGGTACCACAGGACAGCTATAAATTTACGGCCACATGTTCGTGAGCATGTGCAAGATATGCTCAGAAAGGGTGTAATTGAGCCATCAAAGTCGCCTTGGGCAGCTCCGTTATTCCTTGTAGGTAAAAAGGATGGTACCAAGCGACCAGTAGTGGACTTTAGGGGTATAAATGATGTTACCAAGGATGATAAGTATCCCATTCCTAGAATGGATGACTATCTAGACTGTTTAGGTAAAGCCAAATTTTATACTACCTTAGATCTCAAATCAGGATATTGGCAAGTGCCAATGGATGAAGAAAGCAAAGAAAAAACTGCTTTCATATGCCAAGAAGGGCTTTATCAATTTAAAGTCATGCCCTTTGGCCTAAAAAATGCGCCAGCCGAATTCCAGCATATGATGGAAAGAGTTTTGCATCCATATGTTTGGAAAATCTGTCTAGTCTATATAGACGACATAATTGTGTTCTCAAATATGTTTGAGGAACACCTAGTTAATCTAGAGCTAGTCCTGCAAGCTCTAAGAAAGGCTCATTTGACCTTGAAACCGGAGAAGTGTGAATTCCTGCCTGAGAGAGTCCATTTTTTAGGACATATCTTAAATTCGGATGGAGTTTCCCCAGATCCGAAAAAGGTCAAAGCTATAAATGATTTCCCATTCCCAGAGTCTAAACGTAAACTGCAAAGGTTTTTAGGTATGTTGCAGTGGTGTAAGAAGTTCATACAGGGTTCAGCTAAACATGCTGAACCATTGTATAAATTAACTGGGAAGAACTGTGTTTGGGAAGTCACGGAGGTTCACCATCAGGCTTTTAGGAGCCTGAAAGAGGTACTATTGTCAGTGCCATTCCTTAGGTATCCGGTTTTGGATGGGTCTGCCGACTTTGTCCTTCAGACAGATGCCAGCGGAATGGCACTAGGAGCAGTCCTTTACCAGGAGACCAAGTCAGACCGCTGGGTAATTGCTTATAATAGCAGAATTTTAAAAGCGGATGAGAAAAAGTGGTCAGCCACGGAAAGGGAGTGCTTGGCAATAGTGTATGGCTTAAAGTTATACAAGCACTACCTAGTAGGTCATAGAGTGATCATAAGAACTGATCACAAACCTTTGTTGTCTATGAAGGTCAATGCCATGACCAATGGTAAGTTGAAGAGATGGTACTCATTCATCTCTCAGTTCAACCATAAACTAGAGTATGTGCCTGGAAAACAAAATGCCATGGCAGACTTTTTGTCCAGGATGGATGAACCAGACGATCAAACAGAAAAGATACCGCCAAAATGGGAACACATGTTCTCAAAGGATAAACGAGAGTCCGAAAATCTGAAAGATCTTGAGGCACAGCTAATTGAGAAAAAGCATCTCAATTTGGTAAAGAGATTCAGAATTCTGACAGATCGGAATCCTGAAGACGGTACTCCGTTATATCCGGAGCCAAAAAGTAAGAATAATCAGAGGACTGAAATAAGTCCGAGATTCACCCAGATATATCCAGAAGATTCTGAGGGTGATCCAGAATCAAACTCGCCTGCAGACTTGGTAAATGCCGTAACTACAAGAAGCATGGCGAAAGAAGCGGAGAAGAGTAATCAGGCTCAGATCCAGCCTGATGGCAATCAGGTCAACGAAAAGGTAAGTAGGGGAAACCAGGACAAAGGTAAGGAAAAAAGAGTAACCTGGTTATACCCAGAAAAAGAACCAGAGTTTACTTTGGCAGACCCCAAAGAAGATGAATTGCCAAAAGGGTTAATTAGAGATGATCTCATGGCCCTCTCGCAGAGAAAAGATGAGGTACTACGACCATACTTTGATAGATTGGGTCCAAATGGGACAACCAAGTATCACAGTGGATTTTATATCCAAAATGAAGTGTTATACCGGGAAGCCGGACAGGGGTCGGATGATCAAGTGGTCGTCCCATCCTGCCTTAGGGACAATACTTTGCACCAGTACCACGGTGCCGTAATGATGACTCATCAGGGGTTCAAAAGGACCCTTGCTATGATTAAAAAACGGTTCTGGTGGCCTGGAATTGAAAAGGATGTCAGGCACTGGATCAAGTTTTGTCCAGTTTGTCAAATGGCTAATCAGGGAAACACGGAAATTCCTCCACTGATACCAATTATTCCACAAGGTCCTTTTGACATAGTATCAGTGGATATCGTGGGTATTTCTCCACTCAGTGAGAAGAGACCGTATGTCATAGTCTTTCAGGACTATTTTACAAAGTGGGTTGAAGCTGAACTGATCCCGGATCAGTCAGCTAGCACCGTTGTAGATACTTTTCTACAAGCTATTGTATTCAGGCACGGGACTCCACGGAGACTACTCAGCGATAGAGGAGGTTGTTTTACCTCAGATCTGATGAAAGAGATCTGCAAGTTATTAGAGTGTCAGAAAATTTTTACAACAGCCTACCATCCACAAGGAAATGGTATGGTAGGAAGGTTCAACCAGACACTTATTAAACAGCTCAGAAAGGTGGCCATCGAGGAAAAAGATAACTGGCCGAGATACTTGAGAGCTGTGGTGTTTGCATATAATGCCACACCACATGCAGCCACGGGGCAATCCCCATTTTCGTTGCTTAGAGGTCACAAGGCAACCTTCGGGTTAAACTTATCGAAAGCATACGATATTGTAATGCCGGACAGCAATGCAGAGGCATACAAATTTGTGTTGACCAATCACTTAGTCAACCTTTACGAGGATATTGCTAAAAATATCCAGGCTGCTGCCGAAAAATCGAAGAAATACTTTGATAAAAGTCCAAGCAAAATGGATTTGAAGAAAAGGACTGGGTTCTGCTCAAAGTAGACAAGCAGAAAAAATTAGGACTACCATGGTCCGGTCCGTTCATAGTTACGGACATTTCGCGAGAAGCAGAGAACGTTGTCACCATTGTACATTGGGACAACCCGCTAAATCGCCAAACAGTTTCAATCAGTAGGTTGAAACATTTTCGTTACGAGACCACTAGGGTCTTGCCGCGAATAGCGCGAGCCAATCAGGACGCTCCACGTGACAAAAATACGTCACTTTCCAATATGGCACAAACAGTTACGACTGGAGCGCCAAACCAAATGAAATCATTTGGAAATTCGCTCAAGGCGAATCTATGCGCAATCTCGCGCTGAATTTTTTTAATTATGTACATATCTCGCGTGCGTAGGTACTAATTTTAATTAAAAATGTATTAATTTGTAATATTTATCGCGTTTATGTATTATTCGTATTAATTTTGTAAATTTTTCATATTTATATCAGACTTTGGGAAAAATTCTTCGGAATTTTAGACCAAAGTGACAACCCAAAATATTTCCGACATTTTTTCCAAAAAATTAATTTTCAAATTTTTCATTTTTCCAAAATCAAACTATAGCTGCCCCCGCTTATCTGAATTCTAAACTTCCATCGGAAGGAAGAAGTAAAATATTCCCCGAATCGCGATAAAAAGGAAATTAGCAGAACTGCTAAATTAAACTTTTTCAGCGTTCAATAAAATTTTAAATTTTATAAATTTATCCATCGAAAGAAAAAATTTCGAAACGAAAAGAGATGGGAAAGGGCGCGGGGAACCGCCAACAAGCTCCAACGTGCGAGTGGTCGCACACAGAGCGCCACGTCGAATATGGCAGGGCCCAGCACCGCCAAGATAATCGTTTTTTCTTCATCGACGGTAAGTTTCGAACTTATTTTTATCAAATATTCTTGGAAACCGCAGGTAATGCCCAGAAGTCACTGGAAGACCAGCTCGGCGCCCCAAAGGGCAGACGAGGTTAGAACTTAGAGGGAACGAAAAATGGGAGTACTGAGAAGCGGAAGCTCGAAGCCAACCAGGGAATTTCCGACTTGGAAATATACCTGATACCACCGAGAGCTATACGATTCAAGGGAAACCTAGAACCTTGGGTTCAGCCTGTTTTAAAGTTTTATCATCAAAAAATTTATCAAAAAATATTTATTTTCAAATCAAATCAAATTATATCACTTTTTCGATATCAAAATCATTTAAAATTATCAATCTCGAGCGCTATAAAAAATTGTAAATACAGCGCCATAAATGGAGCGTAGTTGGTCGCTCAAGCAGCTGGTCAGAGATTGGTGTCCGATCAAGTGGTGGACAATCGGATCAGGTCTACCCTCCCCAACATATAGAGGTAGCAAGGGTAAGATTTGGTAAGGTGTTAGTTGCCTACAAGCTCAATGTTTGTATATCAGTGGCTCACCTAACAACCTGCACTAAAATTATTTTCTGCGAAACTTAACCCGCTTGGTGTTGTGGTGCTGGTGTAGTATAGACCCGAAAATGCGCTGAAAAAAGGGGAATAAACACTAAAATTAATAGTATCTTATGTTTAGATTATAACGTCAAAAGGGCCGTGGGAATCCATGAACTGGATCAGTGGTTTAAAGCCACATTTGGGTACTGGCCGGCTAATCCCAGGGAACCAAAATTGGTAGACATCGGGAAAGTCAGCCAGACACTCCACTTTATCTGAGAAGTATCAATCTTCAGAGGACAACCAGTTTGTGGATTCAATGTCGAAAAAGTTAACCAGGATAAAGTCGCCGCCTTGTTCAAAACGAGGGAGGTCGACAATCCAATGGGAAAGCAGTTTGCCCGATACGTGAGCTTCGCGCTAACAAATGGTCAAACCTACGTTATTGATACGACGTCGATGATGCTCAAAGAGTGGACCAGTCTCCACGACTTCTTGAACTCCGACATGCTCTTCGCCGGATATTCCGTATTGGAGGACCTGGTAAGTATCTATAACGTATGTGGCGCAGGGCGAGACAATAAGGACAGGGACAAAACTGTCCCCTTACGGGAATTTCTTAGAAAGACCAAGGGTCGATACTTTGATTTAGACCATTTCGCTCTAACCATGGTAGGGGTAAACCTGGAGAAAAAATGTTTTCAGACAGGTATCTGTCCCGAAACCTTTCGGTTAAAGAGACTATTCACGGAATTCTACCTGATAGACGTGGGCCCCTACCAGTATGACTTTTCATTAAAGGCGAACCGTGATCGGTTTGCCAAAAGGGGTATATTGCCGGAAGAGCTTAGATACGCGGCTCTAGACGCATACTACTCCTTATTGGTCATGTTTGCCGCCATTCACTATGGCATGGCCGATCAACTGCTTATGCAAATGCAGATTTTCGACCATGACAAGGTGGATCCCAAACAGATCAACACCGTTGCCCTACATTTTTATCAACAATACCTAATGATCCTGGGCAACGTGAATAGAGAAATGGGGCTAGGTACCCCAGTCATGGAAACTGATCAGGTACAGCCGAATATGGTCTATCACATGATGAAGTGTGAAATGTATAACCGTTGGGCTGTACAGATGCAGGGAAATAACACAGGTTATTATACCGCGCCCACGAAGTGTAATCCAGTTCGTCCTCAGGGAGTTCAACTGCCAAGTGGCTTCTATCCACTGCTCCCAAGAGATAACAAACCGATGAAGGACGATGGATACACTACAGATAGCGATCCCGACGAAATCCAGGACGTCCAGATACCAGACTGGGTTAATATTTCAAAAGATATCCTGGAAAATCTCAAGTCAGGTGGAACCTATTGGGATTTAGACGGGAAAATTTCTTTGACTTTATAGGAAAACGCCAAGCTATACTGGCAACAGGCCGGGAAGCCCGATCAAATACCTGAAGAGGTGTTTTCCGCAAACAACCACTACCCAGTGGGTATCGAAGGTCATAGACAGGCCTACAAGACCAATTTTTATACGCCAAACTTGGCAAAAATTTCAGGTATGTTAGATGAGCGAAACTTCGCGGAGTTAGAGGTCATCTGTAAATTTATGCCATTGGCTTATCATTTGGCATGGCCGCACTCGAGAGCGGAGTGCGACTACAAAACTAGCGCTTTGCTGAACTATAACTTCTTAAACAGTTATACCAGAGAAGGACAGGAGATGATAAAGCGAATGTCCTGGAAGTCAGGCGACCGCCTGGCTTATTATTTAGAGTTAGCAGCAATGCTACTGCCGTCGGAACCCCGATTTCCATCTAAAAAAGGGGTATACGCGTGGCAAAATCGGTTCAGATTTGTCCCCTTACGATTTCGAGAAGCCGAGGAAATTTTGCAAATCGGCGACGACAAATCATTATTGAAGGACGGAGCCTACAAGGTAAATCCTTATTTTTATGTAACTTTTTACTACGTAGGCTTCGAGACTTTGACACCAGGACTGCGGTATCCGATGACGGAAGACGCATCGCCGACTGATTACCCAATTACGTACGCACCGAGAAATCCGCTCGAGCTCAGACCGGAGTTTGTTAGCAAAAGTTTCCGGGAGAGAACAATTGCTTCGGAGATGCCCGGGTATACACTAACATATACCTCAGCCGGTGAGTTAATATCTAAGGTACCGGTAAATCGTCCCTCTACTTCCCAAACGGCGCAAGCCGGAGGGACGGGACAGGTTAAAACGCAGCCGCAAGCGCCAGCGCCAGTGGTCAAAGCTACACCAGCTTTGGACACTGCTGCTACGCAGGCAGCTGCAGTAGTAGTCGTGGTGCCGCCGCCAACGCAACCAGCGGTGGCACAGCCGACTCAAGTACCTCAAATACAGCAACCGGCCGAGCCTGAGCCAGAGGTTGTCACCATTATGCAGTCTGTACCTCCGGCACCAGCTGTGTTACCAGCTAAAGTAAAACAGCTCTTGCCGAAGATACGAAATTCAGACTCTGAGTCCAGTTCAGAGGAGGATGTTGAGGAGGAAGAAGAAGGTGAAATTCTGGAATCTGAGGGCCAGACATCAGAGAATAAGGATGCGATGGAGGCCAAGACTCAGAAACAGGCTATTGAGGAGGAGAAAATCCAGACTCAAATTGACGAAGCAGTCACTAAAATGTCGGGGATCGATGTCAGGCTGGAGAAGATGCAGGAAGCATCCCAGGAGATACCTGTGAAGGCCAAAGATCCTAAGGATCACGACCGACAAGCGAAGCAAGAGGCCCTACAGGCCAAAATTCAAGAACAGAAAAGGCTGACGCAGCAGGAATTCCTGCGTCAGAGGGCAATCCAAAGGAAGCTGAAGGAGCAGGCACTAGCCGATGATAGCTCAGATTCAGCTATTGCAGCGACAGAGCTGATGAGGAGGGGAAGAATTGCCGAGGAAGGTATTCCTGGAATTTATTCCCCAGACAAGGTTCAGCAGATGTTAGCTGAAGGTATGTCGGAAAAATTTATCCGACACTTGGCCAAGGAAAAGGTAAGGGGCAGAAAGAGGATAGGTAAGGCCAGATGACGCAGACTTGCAGCTCAAGGTCAGCAGCAACAAGGAGCGGCCGCCACCGGATCTGAAAATGACGCCTACGATACGGCCGAAGAAACCATGACCCCAGAATACTCGACGAGTCAAAAGTCGAGAACGGAGACTTCGAAAAGTCAGACGAGGACGGAGACTTCAAAAAGTCAGACGCGAACGGAGACCTCCAAAGGCCAGACAAAATCGGATAGGACAACAGGGTCCACTGCAACAATTTCGTACACTCAGACGCGAACGGTATCGAAAACCGGCGGAGAGGTTAGTACTTCATCTGGCAAAAGCAAATCCGTGCCCTCCAGCTATACCGCAAGAAGTAGCAAACCTGCGGGAAGCGTATTGGTGAAGCCCGATCTTGAATCGGAGGAAAAATTGATCAAGAAGGTCAAACTGAATGTGGTAGCTAATAGACCCGAAAGGGAACCACAGCAGTTTGTCACTCCTGGTCAATTAGCCGAAACTCTCATTGATTATTGGGAGTGGCAACGGGAACAAAGGCGCTTAATTGGGCCGATCTCATTCGAAAATCCAGAGGTCGCCAATTATTTCGCCTTTGATCGCCAAGAACGGCCGATCATTTACAGAATGGTCAATGACGCTATGGCCGAAATTCATGAAAATTACCGCCAGCAATTTGAAATGCAAGGCGGATTTATGTTTGACGGAGAGCGCATCCCTGAGGAAATCTGGGAATGGATCATTTTAATTCTTATTCCCAGATGGCTTCAGGACTACGATGCCTCAGACGTCTTTACGGCCATTAGGTATGTGACCCTAATGATCTTTCTACAGTTGGATTTCGCTCCGATCACGCCAACGGCAATTGGTAGGTGGTATGCCCAGGCGTGTTCGTTTGCGAACAGACAACTAGTCGTTGAGGCCCAGGGAAACCGCGTAGACGATGTCTACATTGCAGCCTTTAATCAATATATTTTTATGGGCTCGCAAAGGTTAAACCAGATGGGTGTTAAGAGGAAGGCACCAGGCGATGACAGATCGCAAGCTGATAAATATCAGCGAACGGCTGCCAAGAGCCCAAGTAAGTTTAAAGTGCCTAGACTCCCTCCGGCTAAGAAACAACCGCCGACGATACAACAATCATCGGCTACGACTAGCCAGAGGTCATATAGTGAAGCTGCTAGCACTTCTTATAAAAGTCCACTTTCTCGATCAAAATCAATATCATCAAAATCTCTTAATTCAACTTACCGGACACAAAAACCTCAACGCAGCAGCTCCACTAGCAGTGGTCAAAGGCAGCAGGGGAGAGACGATATGTTCTCAAACCCCGCCCCGTACAGGGCTAGACTGGGGTATGACCAAGGTCAACCCAGAGGAGGCTTCAGAGGGCGCCCTCAGCGACCTTACGGAGGCCGAGGAACCTGGCAACACCAAGGTCAAGACCGGGATGCGCAGTTCCACAATCCGAACTTCATGCCGCTTGGTAGACGCGGCGGAAGTCAGCAAGGCCAAAACCAAGGCCACGATGGAGGTCAGACCCGAGGCCAACCAGGTCAGAGGGGATACTATCAAGGTAGACCTCGAGGAGGTTACCGAGGCGGCGGGCAGCAGCAGTAATAAGCCGCACAAATTTTGGCCCAAAAATTTATCTTTTCATACATATATTTTTTATTAATTTCATAAAATACAAAATCCAAAAACACTAATAAAATCACAAAAAATCCAAAAAAATCAAAAAACATAAAATCCAAAAATATTATTTAAATTTTCGGTGCTGCTGGCCATCAAAAATTTTCTTTTTCGACAAACCGGTGCAAAAGGCAACCGTAAAAATATTTTTAAATTTTTGGCCACATTTTTGCTCAATTTTAGCGCATTTTTATTTTGTGATACTCGTACATTCCCGCGTCGTCTTTTTGTATCGTAATATAATCTCGTATTTTAGTTTAATTTAGAAAAAAATAGAGACGCGGGAAATCGATTTGCATGCGGTTAGACCCACAGCCAACGAATTGACACAGCATGCAGACCGAGCGGCCGAGCCCGAAACCGGCCACATTGGGCACCGACGTCTACGTCGTACTCCTTAGGGCAGGAGGTTATTCCATCAACGCCGAGGTCAAAATGGGCGTCACTTGCCAGCCATTGCGGCGAAGCCCTTGGTATTCGTTGTGTCCAACGACCAGCACAGGAGTCCTATTAGGACAGACTGTGAAACGGGAGTCCGAGTGAGACAAACTGTTTATCAGGAGTCAGCCGGAATTGTAGATTTTTTCTTTTTGATTAATTCTTTTTAATGCCGGGGTAACCTGGCCAAAAGTTTTTTTTTCTACCTCCCGTAGGTCGGTTTCGACGCGCGAGGGATGTTGGGCACCCTGTTGATGCCAATTCGTGTGGGGAAATCGACATGCAAATCGACGAAAGGGACGACCAGCAGCGCAGACATTTGCATAGAATGGAGCGCCACAGAAAGACCGAAAAAGATAGTGAAAATCATTCTTCACTTTATCTTGTTTTTATTATATTTTGACTATATTGCTGGCGTCCCCAAATACAATTTTCCCAGCAACTTGTTTTGTTTATGAGTTATTTACTGTGGTATACCCACATTCTTTTTACATATTCCGTCCGACATATTGTTTAATATATTCGTTTATTTATTTAGATTATTCGCATCGACGAAGGCGGAGGGTCAGAGGCCCAGGCGCCGGCTTACATCAGGTAAGCTTTGGGAAACCCCTTACGGGTTATACCCAAATAAGTTTATCCCTGAGGGGATTCCTTGTCTCATCTAGGAGACTGCGGAGGTCCTTGGTAAGGCCCCGCTCTTTAGAGTTAAGTTTATCTTTGTTGTTGTAGGTCTGGGGATAACCGGACTGTTGCACTATCACCGAGGCTTAGCCAAGGGATCAGTTCTAACAGGTCAGTTCAGACCCAATCTTTTCTTACGCCTCTTAAGGAAAGACCTGCACAACATGAAAGTATGATTAATTCGTTTTTATGTTACTTTTGGAGAAATAAAAGTTAGATAAATTTGAGAGATTATGAAATAAATATTGTGTGCATAATAAAAAGGATGAAAGGTACAGTAGGATCGGCTATAGCAAGGAAAAACTCATGGATTACTGTAGGAAAGGTATGTAGAATGACAAGGTGTACTGTATGTTGTTTCATTTGTTCTTGTTGGTATTTTACACTGTTATGGTAATGTAAAACTGCGTGCAAAATTTGTATAGATGAAGACACATCGCTTGTTTATTAGGACATGCAATGCGCCAAAGTGAGATGGGCGCCAAAGTGAGATGGGCGCCAAAGTGAGACACAGCTTGGGGGCCAAAGTGAGACGGGCCAGACTGTTCATAAGACGTTCGAATTAGCAGACGTAATTTTTTATCAAATATTGATGGCGTGATTATTTGAGGGAAGCCCGTGAGAAAATGATCATAAATTTCACTTTATAAAATTTTGTGACGTGACAACATAATCGAAATAACCAAACAGTCACAGTGGGCTTTCAACGTTTTTATATACAACATTAGTCGAGGTAACGGAACAATCGAGGTAACAAGACAGTCGAGATAACAGTAAGTGACAGTCTTACTTTGGCGCCCATCTTACTTTGGTGCCCGCTTCACTTTGACACCCCATCTGAGTCTGCTTTCCGGCATTCATGCTGATAATTCATTTCTGTAAGAAGCGATTACTAAATTTGCAAGATCATTGATCGGTAGGAGTTGTGTCTCTGCTATAGCTCATAATGAAACAAAGATTTGGGACAAATTTAAAATGGCTCAGAAATTAGCAGACCATGAGGGAAATATTACATAATGCGAAAGATCAGGCCCCAAAGGTGCAAGTTTTTCAAAAAAAAGGAAAACAGAATGGAAGACGGAGAAACAGAAAATATATGAAAAGAAAAAAGTACAAAACAGAAACTGAAATGCTAAAATAGAAAACGAAAAATGAAAACTGAAACGTAAGGGGGTAGTGGAAACAACGAACGGAAACATGAAACATATATTTTGCAAGATTATATAAAATTAACAGAAGTGGGAAATGAGCGACTAAAAGGAAATCAAAAGATAAAACAAAACAAAACAAAAGTAGAAGGAGAAAAGAATAGAAAACGGGAAGAGAAAAAAGAATATAAAAACAGACAAATGGCAAAAGAAATGAGAACTGAAATACGAATATAAGATAAAAAAGGAAATGGTGGATAAAATGAAACGAAAAATAAATGTATGGAAACAAAAATGGAGAAACAAACAGAAACAGGTCGATATGAAAATAAAACGGAGAAGCAGTAGTGACTCCAGCAAAGTACGTAATTTTTTTACAGGATAGTACTCTAGATTTTTTATAGGGTAATGCGAAATGTAAAATTTAAAACTGCTCGTAAAATTGGTATAGATAAAAAACACATACTAGGTGCCAAAGAAAGACGGGCGCCAAAGTGAGACGGGCGCCAAAGCGAGACGGGCGCCAAAGTGAGATGGGCGCTAGAGTGAGACGGGCGCCAAGTTGCGACACAATCAACGAGAGGATCGAGGTAATGGGAATTTTTAAAATCTTTATAACCTTAGTCGAGTTCGACGTAATGGGATGGTCTAAGTAATAGGGCACAATCGCGCCTACAAATTTCCCAGCCCTATAATGACATAACCACAAAAACAAGAATGTGAAATCTTGTAATTGCTTTGGAAAACACTATTGTGATAAAAGGACTTTGGTACCACCAGCCAGCTGAGCTAGTGTTTGGATTTAAGTACTGTTGTTTGCGAACCATGTAGTTCCTGTCAACTTTATTCGCATAGTCCGTTGAGCTAGTTGAGTTAATTCAAATTATCTTCTGATGAAAATTACTTTTAAATTGACGTTTGTTTATCAAAAGTTAGATTTATCGTTAGCCAGTTCAAGTTCAAAATTAAATTTTCTTATGAGCCTCGACCCACAGAAAGTATTTGTGCAAATCATAAACAACATGCATACACGAACACCTTTTTTCTCGAGCTGACTGTAGCGGTTGGGCGAAAAAATTGAGAAAAATGTGTTTTATTGTCTGTACACCAATTTCTACAAATTATTTTGAAAAAGAATGAAGTATATGGTCTATATTTACGTATTTATTTTTAAATGAGCCTCGTAATACAAAGAATTCCAAAGAAATCCATAAACATGAGTTAATCATGCATCGTAAGCCAAAATCTTATTTTCTCAAGTTCTCGTCCTTACTGCTTCACAGTCAATTTGAAAAGAAAGGCGGTCGTGTATGCAGGTGTTATTATTTGCATGAACGTATTTTTTCTTCCTGCGACTCGTAGTGAAGAAATAGACTATAATAAGTGTTGAATCTTCGGTAAAATGAAATAGCTTATGGAAACCTTCGTCAAAATTTTTCATGAAGAAAAACATCGTCGACAAAATGTGCTTAGAAAGCATAAACAAAATATTTTTTGCTGAATTCAAAAATTTGACGAAAGTGAAGTCCGTTTAATCTATTTTTCTTGAAATGCACCAAATTGTAAAAGTGGCAAGTACCTTGCTGATTTTCTGCTATGCTAAACCACGTATCACATAAGATTGAAAAATTTTCGGCTTACTCAACTAACCCTCGATGGAATTTTTTGAGAGAAAGAGTCAGCGACTGAAAGCAACCTACGTATGTGGGTGGACACATTTTTTTCTTGAGTTGACTGTACCATTAAGTTTGCAAAATATAATGCAGCCAGGAGTCGAACCTGGGTTACCAGCATTCCAGGCTGATGTCCTCACCACTAGACCACCACACCACGAGGTGAACCCAGATTAAGGTGCTCCCCTAGGCTACGATTTTTCAGCACACAACTCCAATGCTTGGTGGTCGTGAACCTACGACCTTTGGCAAGTAGCAGCGTACCTGCTGCTTTTTGAACTGCCCACCAATGAAGTTGCTAACCTGTTTAGAAATGAAAATTATATGGAATTTTTTGGAGTGAAAATAAGTTTGAAAAATATGGTGCAGCCAGGAGTGGAACCTGGGTTACCAGCATTCTGGGCTGATGTCCTCACCACTAGACCACCACACCATATAATTTTCATTTCTAAAAAAGTTAGCAACTTCATTGGTGGGCAGTTCAAAAAGCAGCAGGTAGGCTGCTACTTGCCAAAGGTCGTAGGTTCACGACCACCAAGCATTGGAGTTGTGTGCTGAAAAATCGTAGCCTAGAGGAGCACCTAAATCTGGGTTCACCTTGTGGTGTGGTGGTCTAGTGGTGAGGACATCAGCCCGGAATGCTGGTAACCCAGGTTCGACTCCTGGCTGCACCATATTTATCAAACTTATTTTCACTCCAAACAATTCCATATAATTTTCATTTCTAAAAAAATATACCATTAAGCTCTATTCAGAAGTGAAATCGTCGACTGCCAACGATTCCTAGGATTTAATCGGCGACAGTCGCTGATACATTAAATTTTATTTATCATTCGGGTAATCAAGAATTTTATTTTATCTAGTAGTCAGAGAATCAGGGATTAATGCATTATTTGGTGAAGTGGGAATTTTATACATCATTTGGGGAATCAGGATCTTCGAGGAATAGGGCTTTCGGGGAAACTAAACATTCGAGGGAAATGGATGTTGGGGGAATAAGGACACAATCAAAAAAGATAACAAAATTTTTTGGAAAACGATTATAAACATTTCTCTGACAAAAAACGATTGTGTCCTTATTCTCCGAATGTCATTTTCATGAATGTCCCAATTCTCCGAAAGTCCCTATTCCCAGAAGGTCTCGATTCCCCAAATAATGAATAAAATTCCCGTTTTCCCGAATGATGCTTTAGTCTCTATTCATCGAACGTCTGTATTTCCTGAATGCAAAGGATGGGACGGATCCACTTCCGATCCAGACCTGGATATAGAAAATCCAATCGTCGGATCGGGATCCTAAACAGCCGATCCACCAGGTCCAGATCGAGTCCAGATCCTGTATGAATAATCAATCCTGTATGAATAATCATGTATATACATGATCATGCATACAGGATGTATGTTTAATTTTTCCAAATGAAGTTGTAAATTCCTATTTCTTAGCAGATCATTTGAATCAAACAAAAAAATTGAAGCAGACACTTAAAATCTTTAGACTTAGGCTTTTTTGACTAAATGACTGAAGAAATTCTGCACTGAAGAAGTTTTTCATGTTTTTCATGTTGAAAAAGCTTCATAATACTTTTCGATTGGATTTTCAGTCGGAAAAGTATTCAGTATTAAATAAATGAAGGAAGAGTGTGAAAAATCAATGATTCCATGTTCATCGCAGTGGGAAAATTCCATTAGAATAAAAGAGTGGGGTTTGCCACAATTTCATTTCAATAATTACGATTTCGGATGCTTTATCTATTTTCGGGGAAACGGGGTTTGACAATTTCGGGGAATAGGAACTTTTGGGGAAAAGGGAAAATCAAGGTTTGATTTAAAGCATTCTTTGTCGAAACGGGACTTTCCTGTAAATTTCGGTGAATCAGGACATTTGGGGAAAAGGGACGTTCGGGGAAAAGGGACGTTCGGGGAATAGGGATACACCCCAGAAAACAAAATAAGGTTGCACCTGAAAATAACCAAACAAAATTGTCTTCCCAAACACGTCGATTGTATAAACATGCACACTGGATGTTTTTTAGGTTTTATATTGTTTGGGCAAAGCTAAAAATGTTGGGGACCCTGTTGCTGGCAAAGTCACCATCAGGAAGTCGACATGCAAATCGACAAAGTGGACGACCGGTGGCACAGACAATTCGCGTAGCAATGGAGCGCCACAGAAAGACCAAAAAATGATGATGAAATCATTGTTAGTTTTATATTATTTTTTGGTAGTTTTTGCCCGCATCCACCAATAAACCTTTGCCCAGCAATATTGTTTTAATTTGCATAAATTATTTAGTGGTTCGTCCGTCTTCTTTTTAATATTTGTTTATTTATTTACTATACTATTTCAGCATTGGTATTACGGTAGTTGTGAAGGGCCAGAGGCCCAGGCGTTGTCACTTGCACATGTCAAGCAGAAGGAAGACTGCTCAAGGGATCCTTCAGGTAAGTTCCTTCCTGAGGATAAGCAGTTTCCCCTGGGAGGCCAGGAGGAGCCATTGTGAGGCCCCTTAGAGGAAGGTAAGTGAGTTATTATTGTTGTTGCCAGGTCTGGGGGACAGAACTGTTGTGCGATATCTGAGGCCTAGCCAAGGAATAGCTCTAACTAGTTCAGCCCAAGCCAAACCTATCTTTCTTGAAACCCTAAGGGAAGGCTTGCACAACAAAAACAACCTTGTGATGCCTCGAGAAATTTTTTCTTGCCATGCTTAACATGAAAAAAATCGGCGACAGTCCTCAAAAATAAAACAGTATTTCATTTCCAGAATTTCATCCCTGAATCTTAAAATTAAAATCGGCGACATTCACCGATGTCATCGACAAAAATTCCAGGATTTTTTCTCTTCTGGCATGGTGAAATCGAGAACAGTTGCCAATGAAATTCTCACGGAAACGGCAACAAAAATCTCAGAATTTTTTCGCTTCTGAAGTGGACTTAAGGCAAACAAATTTGAAGAAGAGATTTCGGGCGATGATCCAGGTTTGTTGTCTGCTTACCAATTTCTGTGAATTATTTTGCTTTCCGTTGCTCATTTCAAAATGAAAATAAAATTTTTGCCGATCTCTGACTGTAAGTCAAAACAGTAGGAACAAAATTTCGAATCCTTTCTTTGACTGGATTTTCACAAGATCTATCGATTGATGCTGTCTGACTTGCCTCAAGAAAATCATCCGTGTTGGGTCAACTGTAGTTCAGGTGAGTTCAATCACGTTCGAGGTGACGCCCAATTCTTACACCCAAAATATTTAAGCTCTATTTTTCAAATGATTTTTGCAAGAAATAAGATATTCATACAAATAATAAACACCTACATGCGTTGCCGCTTTTTTTATATCAGTTTGACTAGCATTGAGTACTAGAACTTGAAAAAATAAAAAGTTGGCTTGCAATGCATAGTCATCACCTGTTTATGTATTTGTTTGCATTTTTGCATTCCGAGGTTCACTTGAAAATGAATAGGGTATAGTCCAAGCATAACAGCACGGATAAAAAGTCACTCAGAAATGGAAAAAAGAATCACCTAAAAGAAAATTTGGTAGGCCGTAAGTTTTTCTGAAGTGACATTATAAGTTGGTTGGTGTTAGCTTCACAGATTTTCAAAATTACAGAATCGTCTAACTATAGTGTGCAATCAGGCCCACAACTAGGGGGAAATGGGTGGATGGGAATTCCCTCCCCCTGGAAATTAAATCGGAAAAAGATTTTAGCTTAGCTTCGTTATCAGATGTGATAGACGTATGGGCGCTTCGTTAAATTTGAAAAAATGATTTTATTCATGGTTTGGTCCCATTCAAAAATACATTTTATCAAGAGTAACAATGCCCTTTTTTGCACACAGCAACCAAATTCCGGGCTGAGCAACCAAATTAAGTTTTTCTGCCAAGTTGCACAGTGCAACCTAAAGCCTGACGACTCGTTTGATTATTTATAGGATTTCCTGTCTGGAAATTCATGTCCACGTGAAATGCTGAAGATTTTCCGGCGCGTATTTTGAATGATTTGTAATTCTTTATGTTATTTCTAGTTCACGGTTGGAAAATGTCCTATCTTATGCTTATAGCTTTCAAACATCAGTACATCGTAATGAATGGTTGATCTTGTATTGTTTCTTGACATAATTTTAAAAAAACAAGATTTTTTTGCATTATTTTCTGAAAATCATTCTGCAGTGTTAAAATATTTTTGTGTTTTGTGAACATAAGCTTTTCCCATTTTGAATACGATTAGCTGATTGATGAGTCCAAACCATCGGTTGCGTGCTCAATTTTTTATTTTGCGCAACTGAAAAACCAACTGAATTCGCTGAAAAAGTAATACTTTTGTCTAACAAATTAATGTTTTGCAGATTCGTTCTTTTGCATTCTAGAATATTGGCAGTTAAACAATTTTTCGGCGCTTTTTCGACTAAAAGTTGGACTGTCTGCCGCTGAGTTCTTTGCAACTAGCGTTCTGGTGTTTTAAATCATCTGAAAGCATTCTCTTTTGATGCATTATTATGATTATCTGTGCTAAAAAACAGCAATTACGATCGAAAACCGATAGTTGCAGAAGAATAAATTGAAAAATGAATTTTCCAACGTTTGAGAAGTCTTGAAATGGAAATTTATTCCGCGGAATCTTGTCAGACCATTCATTATTTTCCTCCAAAACTCATGAAATCCAGTTGCAAAAGTTCAGAACTGACGCAATTCGAATGAAATTCAAGAAAATTAACGTCTAATAGTTTTTCTAATAAAATTGAGAAAATTTATTTTAGACCGGAATGACGAAAGATGGGCTAGGGGCAAATTTCGGGCTAAAAAGCATATAAAAAACGGAGGGGCAAGTGGGCCAAAATGTGGGGCAAATCGCAGGTAAAATCTTGGCGCAGTTGGTGGGCTAAATGATGGGCTAACTCTGGGACAAATCGAAGCGCGCTAAATAGCGAGATAGTTAGCCCATTGTTTAGCCCTAGCCTGTCCCTAGCCTGCCCTTCCTTTCGTCATTCGGGCCATAGAGTGACCAATCAAAAATTTCTGTGTAGTCAAATTTTTGACCTGAATTGGGGATTGCAACCTGGCCTGTGCAAAAAAAACCTGATGAGTAGTCTAAATTATCAAGCATGCTCGGAGATGCTCCTCGAGCAGCTTGCTACCGGAGCATGCTCAGAGTTGGTTCATACTTCGAGAGCAAATTTTTCCCGCGAAACGCATACCTATTTCTTTCCATGTATGAACCATAATATCAATACCTTGAATACTTAGTTCTTACTGAATTTCTTTGAAGACACGCTGTTTTTCCTAACATCCTCGCAACCAGGTGATTAAACGTTCCACAAGAATTATTTTTCATCAGGTTCAATAAGTTCAAATTTTTCATCATCTGATAATTATGTTTGAATAGACATGGCGAACATTATACAGCAAAAAAATAAAATCCCACAAATAAACCTAGCGATTAGGGATGTATCGGACCTTTTGACCAGATATGCTACCCGATCCTACCCGTTGTTTTCTGACCCGAAGGAGGAAACAAGATTTGACCTCAGCTGTTATCCAGGATACCTCTGCGCCTTGAATGTCACAGGTCAAAACATTCATTTGAGCATTTTCACTGTCAGAAGAAAAAACAGATAAAATTTTACTCTATATTTTCATTCTTTATTTTCAATGTTTATTTTTTTCATTTTTCATTTTCAATGTTTATTTACAATAAATAATAAACAAGCATGTAACATGGCGAGTATGTGCTTGTGTTACACTTTATGAACTGAACATATTTTTCTGACCCTTGAACTGGTTCGCTAGAGGTCTCTGACCCGACCCATGACCTGCCCCAATATTCTCTGGCCCCATACATCCCTATTACCGACCGGTCAGAGCATGCAAAATTTCGCATTGGTCGTGCGCGCATTGTTCAATTCTTGATAAATTAACCCAGTCCACGTGCCTAAACTTATAACAAAGTGGCAAGAAAGAAAAGATAAATTTACATAAAAATATTGTGCCACTGTTTCGCGTGTTTTTGGCGTTTATTCATTCTTATTAGTTTTTGATATTTTATTGGATGCGTCGCCCCAACGTCTTTCTTTTATATATTTTTATAATATTGACGTCGTCACCCTATTTTCCCAATACAAGCTCGACACTGTAATTGTTTTGTTTTGTGAGCGTAGTGGAATGTTTGTTAAGATTAGGAGCGGAGATCAGGGTAGGTTCTGCTGAGGAACGTGTCAAGGTGTTCTGCCTCAGACTTAGGGAAGTACTGGTGACGGTATCTGTGAGCCTGTGTGAGAGAGTTTTCATGTGTTTGTGTTTTGTTAGCCTGTGGTCAGAACTGTTGCAACTTCCTTTGTGTAAACCCAAAGGTCAGTCACATCATCATCCAACATCACAGCAGCCTAGCAGCTATGCGACCTCACCAGATCATACTGAGTATGGGCCTGCCCGCAATACTGTCATAATTATACTGAAATATACTTTAATCATGCTGTTCCCATATGAATGTTTTTCATCGAAATTTCTCAGATACTTGTTTTTCATTGAAATGTCTCAGATACTTGTCTTTCTAATGGTAATATCATGAGCTCCCTAAGATGCATGTGGTCTCCCTGGCTGTGCATTTCTTCAAACATAAAATCTGAAAGTTTAGTCATGTGTTACATGTCCTCTGGACTCATTCTAGCAGTACATTCAGCATTTTCAAATTTATTTAAACTATCAAATTGCATCATTTCCTAATCTTGGATTTGAGGGAATGTTGAGTTTTGGAATGTAGTCTTTTGCTTTTGCAATCTTGACTTTTTTCAAAATGCCATCTTGGTTTTTTCAAGATGCTATCTGGATCTTTTTTCAAGATTATCTTTAAAAATATATGATGCACTTGAAAAAATTGTGATGCACTTGAAAGAGAAGTTGAACATCGCAAAACTCTTACATTTCGATTTTTTGCGACACATCTTGAAATTTTCATGATGCATCTTGAAAAAATGTTGTGCATCATGCTCTAAGGTAACGATTTTTTCAAGTGGTAACACATTTTTTTCAAGTGGCCCTTCTCGTATTAGGTAAAAATTATCGTTTTTTCAATATTTGACATGCACTTCTTCCAACTATTGCAGGTCTAGGTTCGTTAGACATTGAGTTTTGTAAATTCACCCCTTATTAGGAAAATGAATGGGCTGCAATTTACTGTAGGATTTATTAGTGTAAAGTATGTATTAAGAGTACAATAGTGCTCAAAACATCTAATTTTGAGAACAAAATTTCAATTTTTCACAAAAATCACCATGTCTACTGCTAAAGCTGAGAGAAGCACCAAAAATTTCCCAGTACAGTGGATTGTTTACAATATCTTCTACCTGCTGACAAAAAATTGCTAAAATTCATTTACTGCTAGAGGGTCGCATGACTTGGAGTTTGAATACCATCTTATAATTGCATTTTCTGACAATTGCAACCTCCATTGTGAGAGAATCACAACTTTAAAAATTTCAAAAAAGAGACATTAGAATCCAGTTTGGGGGTTTTCTCATTTTTTTAGCATTTTTCCGTCTACTTACGATACTTGAAATGTATTGGACCAGGCATGAAGCAAAGTAGTTTTATGTGCCGTACAGGGGGTACACAAAAGATACACCTGTACAAGACATATACATCAAAGTTTACTGTCTTAACTGTGCTGGGTGATACAAGGGGCGTAGAAAGTATAGCCCATGATCCAGATTTGTATAACATGAGGGGCACTACAGGGGGCATTATTGTCAGTGATGTAATATGATTGAAATTTTATTACACATGCAGGGTAATACAGGGGAGGGGAAAGTGTAAAAAGTACACTCAAGGCTTGAATGTGTAAAATTTTTTCTTCAATGTAGCAAGTATGCCCAAAGCTTCTATGGATGAAATTCGACATCCATGTAGAAATTACGCCCAAAGCTTCAATAGGTAGAATTTGATCACACTGTATCTTAGCTGACTGGATGTTAAAATTGATGACACCATGTCTCCCACGAAAAATTTCAATGCGACTCTTAGAAACTAATGATCTAACGATTTTACTCATGTTTTACAAAATTTTTAGAAAAATTTTTGTCTGGGACACAGTCTTTTTTTTGCACTGTGCAAACTTTTTGGCTCGTAAACTTTTTTCCAGGTTTTTTGCACCATGCAAAAAAATATTTATCAAGTGTGGAAAAAAATTTGGTGTTTTCACACAGAAAAGGAGCATTTTGGTGCATTTTAGTAGGTCCAAATCTAGCTTTAATAACCATCAGGGCCATGCACAAGGGGGATGGGGGCGGCTGCCCCCCCTCCCCATTGAGGCAGTATGCACACAGTATATCTGCATAAGATCAACATTTTCTGGGGCTATTCAGTGAAAAAATCTAGTCCACCCCCCATGAAAAATCATTATTATTTATTGTCAAGCTCAGGTGGGGCGTTTAGCATGTCTACCTTCACTTATCACTAATTTTTAAAATTTTATAGTTATAGTACAAAAAATATAGTACCAAAAAATTTTTAGGGGTGCAAAAATTTTTTGGCGATTTTTTTGCACCATGCAAAACAGCTCATGCAAAAAAACACTGCAGTGGGACACATTTTTTACATATTCGGGACACTATTTTTTATGATTCCCTATGCTTAAGTATTGTTTTTGGGACATGTTTTTCACTGTTTCAGGACATGATTTTTTCACGATTTCAGGACATGATTTCAGGACACGACACATTTTGTAAGAAACTGTGCCACAAATAAGCAAAAGTCATGTCCTGAAACAGTGAAAACTTGTCCCAGAAACAATGCTTAAGCATAAGGAATCATCGAAAAAAGTGTCCCCAATTTATAAAAATTGTGTCACAAACAAAAATTTTTGTAAAAAATGAGTAAAATCTTGAAACTGATAGATTCTAAGAGTCATAATAAAATTTTTTGAGGAGACAATTGCATCATCAATTTTAACATCCGAGTCCGCCGATGTACATTGAGGTCGAATTTTACCTGTTGAAGCTTCCATCGTACTTTCTACATGGAAGTCGAATTTCACACGTTGAAGCTTCAGGTGTACTTTCTACATCAAAGTCGAATTCTGCATGTTAAGACACAATTTCTGTAAGAATCAACGGAGGGCTGTAGTTAAGTGTGATAAGTAAAAAATTAATCATACCTCAAAAAAACATATTTTGTACAGTTTTTTTGCACTGAACAACATTCTAGTATTCGTTTGATCTAAAAATCAAAATTCGCATTGTAACATCAATCCAAAGGTTCAAATTTTTTGTAATTTTCGAAATTTTAGGTCACAATCATTGAAATCCTATAAGTAATCAAGTATACAATGTTGATCAATAAAACTTCGTCAGTAAATGTAACAATGTTTGGCGTATATGCATGATACATATAGATATATGTAGCACCAAAATTGTGGTTTACACTACACTTTGAATTCCAATTTCCAGCAGTTAACAATGACTCAAATTTACACATTTTTGTACTCCATAAAGTCAAATAATGAGTATCATTGATCAAACTCCACTATGTTATGGCCGAACCCCTTGGCCACATACCCACAAAGTTTTATCAAAATAAAAAAAACCATTGAGTGTGCCACAGTGAAATAAGTGGAAGCCATTTTTCAATCAAATTATAAAATTTTTTGTTTAAAAATGCAGTCATTCACCCAAAATTCTATTAATCCAACCAAAACTTTTATGCCTTGTAGGCTGATATCTTGGCTATATACTCATAAGGTTTTACATAGGAAATTATACAAAGTTAAATGCATTCTTGATATTGTTGAAAAAACTTCAGGTGTGAATTGTTGTTTCATCTAGTCAGAATATCATTAATTCTAGTTCAAATCAACTACATTGCAGCCACAATAGGTGGCTACGTACCAACCAACTTGCAATAAAATATTGACACTCATTTTATATTAAAAAACTAGAAGTCATGTTCTTTTGGTTAACTATAAGATGAAAAATTGTTCAAATTTTCAACAAAAACTGACCAACTCAGGATCATTTTCAGATCATAAGAGCTCAACATAAAATCGACTTGAATCCAGTTTTTCAAAGAGTCAAATCTACATACTAATTATTGAAACAATTATTCAAAACAATCTGTTTTCAGTAGTTCACTTTCATATTCCAAATGAGGATCAAATATCACTGGATCTTCGTGGGGTTCTTCACACCACACTCTCCTTCCAGGTTGCTACTATACAATGTAGTAGGTTCTTCCCGACGACAGCTGGCTTCTGTAGCCCAGAATCTAGTAATTCATTGTGGTGTTAGGAAGTCAGATCTGACAAAAGATAGGTTCCTCCTCATTTCTTCAGCAACAACTACAGCATTAAATTTTTGATGATATACAACGCCACAGTTGTATTTTTCCAGCAAATATTGACATTGTTTTTCTGTCAAGGGATGGCATATCTTATGCTTCTTCAAAGCCCAACCTCTTTCCATAACATCAAATGAGTCAGCTTCATAAAACAATTGAAGAACTTTTTGAACTTCAGGCAAGCCAGGGGTCAATTGAACACTTTCTAATGTTCTACTATAGCTTTCTATTGCCATATCACATAAACTTGTTCACTGTGGCATTAGCTTGTGGTTACCCAAAATAAGATTCTGCAGCAAGTTGCGATGAAGTACAAAAGCCTTTATACAGCCTTCTTCAGGACAGTTGAAGGCACTGCTTTCCATTTTATATGACTCATCAGTGGGGGTTGGAAGATCTTCAGATTCTTCTTCAAAGTTGGTGATCATGATTTTCAGATCAATAGCAATCCAGAACTTTGATGTTTGAAGGGGTGCAACCTCTAGCTGGTCCTCCTGAACCCCCTGATGGATTTCAAACCATTTAAAACTTTGGTAACCATTTAAAATTCACTTGAATATGCTTCCAGTACCAACGTTGTGAGCTTTAGTTGCCTTGATTTCAGTAGATGTGAACTGGAAATTGAAGTAGCTCCTAATAACAACTGCTTTAAGATCCATCTTCTTGTGTGGGATTTTGAGATTGCCAGTGATGAATGATGTTCTCTTGACCTTCCCATGTGTTGTAGCATACATGATGAATTCTTCAGCAGTTGTACACCGATTGTTTTCATCTATAAACAGTCGAAATTGCCTCTTTATTAGTGCAGCAATTGGGTCACATGAACCTTTACCAAATTGAGGTTCAGAGAAGTCCCAGTTCTTGATAGTCACACCTGTTTTCTGAGATATTGTTGGCACCACGAGCAAGGTTGGGGAGCCATGATAACATCCAGCATGGTCAGATTGCACAAAAGCTGTGTTGATTGCAGGTTGTTCTGCCTTGATTTTTGTCAATGTGTCAATCAGTATTCCAATAATTGCATTACTGTCTTGTGCAAGTGAGTTGAAAATATGGACAAATGTATGGTGGTGAAGCAGTCCACTTTTCATCACAAGGGGATACCTGATGTGCCATGGCAAACTGTGCTTACCAAACCAGCTTGACTGATTTTCCTGTCCACCGGAAGGCAGAAATATCATTGCCCAATTAAGCTGGAGGTAAACATGGTTCTCCTGTATGTTATCAATGATGTCTTTCTGCGCTTCATCTTGGTGCATTGATCTAAGCTGGTGTTGACACTACTTCATTATATTATTGATACTTTCATCAACTAAATATTCGGCTTCAACTTTATCAATTGGGTTTGCGAATGAGAATTGAGTCACTGCCTCTTTGATGTCTTTCAGTGTCTTCTTTGACTGTTCACAATTGTCACATTCCATGTTGTTAATGTGATCCGTACATTTCTCCTGTGACTTTGGATGGATTGGATCACTAAGAGCATGCCATGATCCCTGATCAGAAATATGTGATTTTGGCTTTACATGGAGTTGATAATCATCTTTTAAATACAATTTCGTTTCTTTTAGCTTTAATGTAGTTTCTTGTGTCCATGTAGGTCCTATTTGCACTCCCATTGTTTTAACAACTTTGGTTAGAGTATCAACAGCTTCTATCTCATAATAAGTAAAATAATCCAAACCATGAACTGCTTTCCTTGTTGTAGCTGTAAAATAATTGAGAATATGAAGCAAAGTGCTTTGACTTAATGCTAAGTGAGCTTCTTTTTGTTCATTGATGAAGTTGGGGTACTGAGAAACAGTGAGCTCTTTTATCATTATGTGCATCATGTTGGGAACTTCCTGCAGATTTGATAAATCCAATAAAGCTAGTAATTTTAGCAGGATCATGATGAATGCGTTTCTTTTCTGGGTTTGTTAGTTTTCCAAAGCCATATTTTTTAGCTAAGAATCGTTCTTCCTTGTAGTAGTGATAGCTAATGCCAGGTAAGTATTGCTCCAGTTCACTGAAGGAAATGTAGGGTGCCACAATTGAAGCAATGCTTGCAAAATGCTGGTGTTGCACCACCTATATAACAATCAGCAACTGCTTGTAATATGCTTTGAAGTTTTCCAGTTTCACCAGAGAGCCATAATGATGATTCTCTTTTGCAAACCATTGAGTGAAGCTCTTCAGGGGCATCACGTGCCATGGTTTGGAAAATCAATTTCATAAAAGCAGATGCAGCAAGTGAATAAAATAATTTGGTAGCTTCAGCCAATGGGTTGAAATTAGTTGTAAAGTGAACATTGAAAATTTTTGCTTCAGAAGCAATGGCTTGTATGTGACCCTTGATACTAGCTGTGGAATAATCTTGTGAAGCTGTTGGAGTTTCCTGTGAAGCATGAAAGCTGTCATCCTGACTGCATGTGAATGATCTTTGTTTGATGATTGGTGATTCAGCTAATGTTTTGAGCAAGGATGGCCATAAGCAGTAGCCCTTGTTCACCTATAAAGAATTCAAACTGTTGAAACATTTTGAAAGCAAAGAAAAACATGATAACATCAATTTAAAATTTAGTATTTTAAAACTATTTTTGACATTACAGAAAGTAGCAAAGTTTTGCCACTTTTTGCTCATTAAATTCATGTTTCTCATACATTGTAACTTAACACAAATTTTTCGATGATTCCTCTTATTTTTTTGACTGCATCTTTTATGTGCTCATTCACCAGTAATAGCTTCTTGACAATTATATCAAAAATGTGTTCATACAAATTCCATTTTGCCAATCAATCTATTTAGTTAAGGATTGTAACTTACTACAGTATGCTCTGCGAGTAATTCATTTGCGATTGTATGATGATAGCATAAGGAGCTGAAAAATATGAATTATAAAAACATGGCTGTATGATTGATGTGCAAACAAGCTTACAGAGTCCAACTGGTAATAGCTTTGCCTTCAAATCAAATATTGCATGTGCTTGATCTTTTGAAAGAAAGTATCAGTTTGCTTTGGTAGTTTTTGCATGCCCTCTGATGCCTGGAACTAGAGGAAAACTGCATGCTTTGAAATTGATCTCTTGAACTTTTCCAATTTAGGTGATTAAATACTATTTCTTTGCCCAATAATCTCAAATGCTTGCCACAAATAAAGATTTTATGATAGTTCATATTTTCATTTGTGAAGTCTGCATTGCCTCGAGCTAAAATTAATTCAGCCTCCATTTGAACTCCAACAGAATATGGATTTTCATCTGGTAGTTGAACATTTGCAAAGTTTGACAAATGATTTGAGGTTGCGTCTGAGCTGCTGATTTCACTGGCACTAGGATTATCATTATGACCTGCATCCTGCATGAAACAACAACTATTTTCTTCTGATGTTGCAGTTCCATCAAATGAAGTTGTTCCAATGCCAGGGTCAACCGATTCGGCACCTTGTTGTGTGTCACTGCTACTTGCAGATGTTCTAGCGCTGGACATTGGCTGAAGGCATTGTTGCTTTGAAGGTGTTGGACCATCTAGTTCTTGTTGTTCTGTTTGTCCTTCAGTTGGCTGATTATTAGGTACTTTTTTATTTTGCCCCATTGCCTTTTTGCAGCATAATAAATTTTTTTTGAGATAACCAGTGATGATTAATTGCAATGCATGGCCCATGTTGATGATGTTCTTCCTGTTATTGGGTTTTCAATCAATGATATATTCAGGCGTTTTTCCACAGTGAATGAAACTCCACTGCAATCCTTTGGACAGCCAGGTGTTGGTACTCCAGTTAACAGATGCATTTCAGCTGGGCAAGAGCTGCTGTTGTTGCATTTGTTAAAGGAAAATTCTTCCATTGAATCAAAATCTCAATTGATGTAAGCTGCTGATTTGTTTAGTTTTCCACATAGTGGCACAAGCAGCATATTGAAAATGTCGCATTGAACATATGGGGCATGGCATCCATAGATGATAACATCCTGTAAAAAACTTGTCAACAGAACAATGGTTGTTTCATTCAAAAAGGGCATTGGTGGGCTGGGTTGAATTTTGAAATAATTTTTAACCATCTCAGAATCTAATATTTTTACAAGTACCATGGCAATAGGGAAAGTGTTTCCACTTTCAATGTTTTGTGACAGTTCAACATTGGAGTTATAGATGTTATACTTTTTCACTACATATGGTTCAATCAGCAGCACATTTGGATTGACCAAGGGATCACCAATCAGAAAGTAGGAACTGTTCACAAATCTATGGAATCTATGGGATGTCAAATTGCAATAAAAAATAATCCATGGTACTGGATTAGAATGCTCAGCTGCCTTAATCATCATCAAATAATAATCTTTCAACAATGGCCCATAACCATCTTTATCGAAGTTGTTAGGTCGGATGTACTTGAGCTCGACAAATTTTCCAACATTCTCTCCCGTTATGTCCATGTGTTCACTTCATTGACTATGATGCTACCCTTGATGCAGAATAAGGGAAAGTCAGGCCTGTGATAATATATCAGAGTCCCTCGTGTTTTGGATCAGACACTATGTAACTTAAAAGGCACCCTTTATGAGTAAACATAAGCTACATCCAAACAATATTTATATACAACACAACCTCCTCTAGTTGGTACACAACACTACAAGAATTGTAAATTGGTAGATTATGCTGCACATAAGGACTTTTGGAAAGATCACTTTTTTTCTATAGACTGTTTCCAACCAAACAATATTATATTCCAAAAAGTTTTTCCAATAACAAAGGCAATAGGAGCTGGACCTTTCAGTTACCAGTTTTGGCTTTAAATACATGTATTTTTTGGATATTATTTTGCATAAAAATTGGTTAGAATAAAGACAAATTAAAAATTGGACCAAAGCCCACCTGGTCATCATATTTGCTTTTTTTATTCTCAACCAGATGCCTGAATAACATAGAAATGTTCTGTTTATAAAATCATTCACCTTGTTTGATCATAATCCATGTTAATGATTTTTATCATGATTGATTGGCATTTTAGTGGGGATAATGTTGCTGATCAGGTGGTAGAACTACAACATTTGATGAATATACACAAATGATAACAATGAGGAATATTTGAAGCCTTATTATCTTAGAAAGATCCAAAAAGTTTATGTTGGTTCTCTACATCCAAAAGAAAATGGCTTTTCTAGTTTTTTGATATACAATGGCTGTCAATACTTTGATGCAAGTTGGTTGGTATGTAGCCACATACTGTGGCTGCAATGTAGTCGATTTGAACTAGAATTAATAATATTCCGACTAAATGAAACAACAATTCACACCTGAAGTTTTTTCAAGAAGATCAAGAATGCGTTTAACTTTATATAATTTCCCATGTAAGGGATAATGATATTATGACCAAACCTTATGGGTATATTGCCAAGATATCAGCCTGCAAAGGGTAAAAGTTTCAGTTGGATTATTAGGTGGGTATTTTACATGTTCTTTGACTTTGGAGTGAACATCCCTCTGCTAAACTAGAGGGAGTTCCTGCTATGTAGAATGCTTCTAATATTTGTTGAAGATCTGGGAGATATAGCATCAAGTTTTCTACTCTATGCATTTATAGCATTGTCTCCCAAGCTCACTGTTTGTGGTACCAAATGGGGATTGCGGAAGCAATGAATGACCTCACACTATACTACCCGGCCTTGCAGTTGGAAAGTGATTTATTTCAAACATAAGGTTGAAGATCAAGAGCCAATGTGCAAAACACAGGTCCCTAGGAGTCCAAAATTTGAATCTCAACACTAAATGCTTAGGGCCCATTCTTCAACAACGAGGACACATGGCTCCACACCTGTAATTGAGGGGTTGGGGGAGACCCCCCAACTTGGCCAATCATATACCCAACCCCCCCTCCCCCCAAGCCTCCCTCACCAGACTTGAAAAAATTTGCAAAAAAGTGCCTTTTTTGGCCTTTTTTGGGAAAATTTTCGACTTTTTTCGACCCCCACCCCCAAAATTTCGTGTTTACCCCCCCCCCCCCATCCCCAAGCTGGTCGGACTTCTTACAGGTATTCATGGCTCAAATATCCAGAAACAAAACCCAGAGATTAATTTGTGATGCGAGATTTATATACAGTGATTCAAGACCTTGACATGAATGGAAAGTTGAACTGCCCGAAATATTTTTAATATTAGGAAGTGCTCGAAAATGGAATTTTGATATTAAAAAATTCACAAATCCTCAAACTTTAGACAGCCAAATACGCGTCTTTATACGCAAACTCATAGTGACAACACTGGTAACAGTTCTTCGCCAAGTGTCTGTGATTGCTTCCATTGACGGACAGAGTATTTTGACACGCGAATTCTACATCGTGAATGAAATAATCTTGGCCGAATCGTTTACAATTTAGGCCGTCGAGGAAAAAGTGAACGTCTTTGTCTTGTCGCATGTCGTACGCAATGAATTTCGTTATGTCACTGGTATGAACGCGCGTGTCATTAGTTGGGTCGATCTTTTTGCAGACGAGTTGGTAAGACGTTATGACTGGTAGCTTCTTGTGCATAATTGATGTGACCATCGCGACTGTAAATGATGGGTATTATACTCCATTCAATTTGGAATGATCGATAATGCGAGTTCGCAGATAAACTTTCATTAAAAACTATGGAAGGCTTGTTGATTGTGTTCAATAAATTTTTCTTTCATGATACAGACACCTCGATGACCACCCTTTTCAACCATTTCAAGGTTATCGAAATTGATTTCTCGATCTCTAGTAGTAAGCTGCGTTTGCCGAAACTTCGACCGCCGCATCGATCATTTCAAAACGAATGCAGTACACAGCACTACTGTTATTATAGCAGTCAGTGAAAAACTTTGCATAAATTAAGCTCAGCACGCAATTCCAAAATTGACAAAGTCTACTCTCTGGTCTGTATGCTTGCATATTCTTCAGAAGAAACAGATTCAAATGTATTTCTAACACAATGATAGTATTTTTTGCAAATCATACGAAGTTCAGAGTGATGATCAGGATGGTGCATTTGTAGCGGTCAAATTTTATACATGTTCTCCATTGGTGCATTGATTGAGAGAACTCAGTGTGAATGAATCAGAATATTATACTTTCTAAACTGTAGTGAAAACTTAGAACATTTTAGGATGAAAAGAATTCGAGGTTGAGTGCAATAATAGTTACAAAGTATACGTGCAATTCTAGACTGAAGGTATCTTCATTTGCAGAATACAGGTGAAAAATTCGACATCTGGACTACTGTAACAATAAAAGCATTGGAAGTTACTGATTAGGTCCTACTTGTCACGATAGGATGTACAACAGAAAGTATGTTATTTGAAGAAAGAAGTGAACCTTTGAAGCAGTCATCTCACAGATGAAATGTTACAACTTATTATTATGCTTCACAACCGACGATCTTACATGTGTCATGCATCTTCTTATATATATCAGCGATGACGTCTGGGGCTGAAAAAAATTATTATAATCAAGTGACTGAATAAGTCCAAACACTGACCTGGCACATGAGTATCAACTGACACAATTAAATGTTTTTTATAGTATGGGGCCTTCACCAAATGCTTCTTGTATGGTATTTGGATATGCTCTTTTAAAATAGACTGGTCTATCAAAGCAACATTCAGACTTTCGGGCACAATTTTCGTACCATCCTGTTTCCACTTGATGTTGTCTCGTGTGGCCCAGTTCAGAGCATCTAACTGATTTGTTAAAGTATGTTCCCCAGTTTTCCATTGATCTTGATTCTTCTTAGCAATGTCCACTGAATTGCGTTTTCTGCGGTCTGTTGTGCTGAAATCGATACCCAATTCTACCAGATGTTCATCTTCTTTGCAAAATGTGTCATTGGCAACAATAATCATTTCATGCTTTTCAAGTGGTTTCACAAGCATCGTTTCGCTTAGACGCTTCTTGATCCGAACCACAGAAATATCGTGTCCGTATGCTGATTCGCAACCAAAAGGCGATAGTTTACTCAAAGCTTCGTCCAATGGTACATGTTCAAAATTGCGTTTGGTCATGTTCAGCAATTTGAGAAAAATTTTCTCGTCGCATCTTTGATCGGCATCAAAATTGCCTTCATTGTTCATTTTGGTCCAAATTTTGTTAGCCAACACTTTCAATTGCTTCAGTGTCACATACGCTTCGCTGCGGTCCTTTAACAAACCACCTTGCGTGATTGCTGCCTCTACATGATTACTAGGAACGTCGATCATTGTCAAAAAGACATCTTCACCGCCAGCTGAAAAACTGCAGAACCATCTCAAATAATCCGAAGATTGAATCCGCTTTTTGAACGAATCTCTAATTTCAGAATTTTCTGGATACGACAATTCGAGAGTGATTTCCAACTTGTCTAAGTCGTAAGCTTCACCGTGAATGTTGTGTTCACGATTTTCATGAAAAAACTTTGTGTTGCATACAATTTTCTGGAGAGGCAGTAGGTGTATGGTAGCTGACTTGATTTCCGGGTGATTAGCTTCAGCAATGCTTTGAAGTGCTTTTTTCTGTTCATCTGAAAGAAGCCTGATCTTTGCGGTTATATACTCCGGAGTGAAATGGTAAATTTCGCCCTTGGAGTATGGGATGAACGTCGGATATCCAATACTGAACCATACCAGTTCACGGTTTTTGGTCTTGAAAGCTTCTAGTACCATCGTCTTGTGTTCAGTCAAGAGGTCAGCATTTTTGAAGTCAATTGCCGTAGAGTCTTCTGAAGCATCGGTCTTGTCAAGCTTCATGATTTCTAGATAAAAAATCGAGTCGATTCACTCCAGAATTTTATTAAAAAAAGCTTTCAATGCGGAATTTTCAAAACAAAATTTGTTAGGGAGTTATTTCGATCATCATCTGACCTTTTTTATGCAATTTTCTAGAAAATTACGAAAACATAAAAAACCGCTGTGGCCGTATTCATAAAAAGGCTAAAGTCTATAGAGCAAAATCAGGAAAAACGGTATTCATAAAAAGTCTGAAGTCTAAAAGTCGGTCTATGCCGTTTCACTTTTAGCCTACTATCCTAGCGGGCTACATGTATTTAGACCAAAATTTTTCCTTGAAATAGCTGTTTTTTAAATTTTGGTGTTGAATATTAAAGGGCATTGATATGGGAAAAACTTTTTCGAGATATACGAGATCCATTAGCTTTATCTGATACGAAACTTATGCAAAGATTCCGTTCTGATTGTCAAAGGTATATTGAACATAACTCAATTGATTCGTGGAGATGTTGAAAGTCTGACTCGGAGAAATCGAGCTATTCCTAGAATTTTGAAAGCCTGCATTGCTTTAAGGTACTATTATTGTGGGACATTTCAAATAATCTTTGACACAGAAAGTATTAGTCGACCAAAGACATGTCGAATTATTCATAAAGTTACTGCTGCAATTTTATGCCATTTGTCACAGTATATCCGTTTACTAGTGGAGATCAAATTCAAAAAGTTAAAGCTGACTCTCACTCAAAAGCTGATTGTCATTCAGAAGCTTTTCACTCAAAAGTTCAATTTGTACAGATTGGAAAGTATGGAATGGCGACGCTCATGCGCTATGTTCAATGATCGAGATAATATTCTGGAGTATTTTTTTACTATTTTAATTTTTCTCTTCGTTGATTGAAAGTGGAACTTTTTCACTAATGGCAACACTATGTTTACATTTATCAGTGAGGAGGCTTCAACGACTATCATATCGCATTTAAAAGTTTTTTGGTGATATGATGATGAGGAAATATTTGAGTGCGCAATTATGAATTATTAGTATTTTCTCTATCGCATATTTGAACATTGGGGAACTTTTTTTCGGGGCACTTGGGCTTTTTGTTCCAGAATGCGGCAAACTTGGCGTCAATTTATAGATCTCTCTGAGACCGACCCAAAAACATCTTTCAAAAAGTTGTATGGTGTAATTTTTTATAGAGTAATGGCTGCTGATATTTGACTCAATTAGTAATATCACGGTTTCTACAAGCCTTTTTCTAACGCGTAAAGTATATAGACCGGTCTGCATTTGGACAGCCAAAAAAATCTTTTATGAATACGGACTTTTGTCCGGTCTAAATGTAAACTGGTCTATAGACTTTAGCTCGGTCTATAGACTTCAGACTTTGGCTTCCTTTATGAATACGTCCCCTTGTTCATTTATTCTGTAATTTGCAAGAATTTTAAGATAAAAGGAGAGAGTGTGATTACACAAATTAAAATCTATAATCTTATAAAACAGATGCAATGTTATTACAAATTTGAAATGAACTGTAACGTTTTAATTTAGCATATACCCATATACCCAAAAAATTAATTTATATGATTCAATATGAAGGCTTATCCAGAAATTCGTTCTCAGGCTTCGTTCTGGAGAGCTCTGATGCTGGATTTTGCCCACCAGTGCTGCTATGTTCACTATAATTTTTCCTACCTCTTTCCACGTTCAAAATACTGCTCAGCGGATCAAGAACATCGGACAACGTTAACATTGGGTACATCATAACATAGAAAAACCACATAAGTTGCATATTCCGTGATTTGTGTCTTGCTGAAAATTGAAGATTAGTATTAAAATATCGACTAGTGGAATTTGCAGGGGTCTTCTCCTATCATGTGCTTTGGCAGCACTGATGGAGTTCAACAGTACATTCTCCTCTAGAGTACCGAACCTTCTTCCATAATAGTGCATTATTGGCGTATTAAATGCGTATGTACAGGATGGCCTAGATTTTTGAAAACTAGAACATGTATACCAAAGAAGCGCATCGTATATGTATCGAAGCTTATTTGCATGCATTTTTGATATTCCATGGATGTTCAAATCAATTCCATAAAACGACTGAATTTACATTTTCGGAGAAATTCCTTCGCTTACTGAATTTTCTGCTCTATTACGTTCTGAATAGCAAATATTTTTTCACTGAAAATTTTCTCTTACACCGCTGAAGTAGATGATCGCGTCTGAAATAACTATTTGGCTTTTGCTTTTGCTTTTTCGATAGATAGTAGAGTTCTAAAGTTTTGATAACGTTTTCACCATCCTTCAAATTTTGGCTGAAAGAAAAAAAGAAACTTTCTCCGATGACAATGAAATGCAAAATTATCTATTTGTGCAAAACATCCTCGATCAGTATTTTTGCTCAGACAGTCACTTCACAGATTTACATATCCAACTATATGCCATTCGAAATACCAGCACCGTGCCGAAGATGTGAAATTTTGGAAAGGTCTCTTTCGCCATGCTCCAATCGGAAGCAGGTTTTTATTTGCTCCAACTCTGAAATACGTAGTCTATTTTTAAAACTTTGAAGCCCAATTCAAAGATGAAAAGTCATAGAATTTTTGTCGCCGATCGTCGCCAACTGTCGCCGATTCCTAAGATTTAATCCTAGGATTCTGTCGATTGCCGATTCATTCCTTAGAATCGCCAACTGTCACTTTTATTCTTTTTATTTCACTTCTGAATAGGACTTAATGCATCAGTCTGATCAGCACTTCCTACACAAACCAGCGCAGAATGTAGTCTTTCGTTTCCGATGACAAAACAACTCTACTATTATCATACGTCAGAATTCCATGTATCTTCGAAACTGACACATTTGCCGGTACAAATTAATGCAGAGCTACTACTTTGTGGTTTTGTCATTAATTACAGGAAAATATTGCTGAAAGGTCTAATTGCTGCGGAGTAATTCAACGAGGCCATCTTGTATGGGAATTTGATTTCGAATGATTTAAAGAAATATGGATCTCAATTGAAAAATATACTAAAATTTTTAAAAATTAATAATTTTCCTGATAACAGAACTGCTCATGATTCTCAAAATACTTGACAAAGCAGACGTTCACTGCATAGTCCGCTTGGCACTTATTAGTGGTAAAACATGTCGCCAGTCGTGACTGAAATCACAGTTGCTCTTTAATACCGTCATAATCATATCACTTATATAATCTCACGTTTGATAAATTTTCTAATGCTTAAAAACTTATGGCATCCTTTGAACTTTTTTTATTCGAGGAAACCTTTTGGAAACGTTCGTTTCCCTTAATTTGTAGAAAAGCATATATCTCATTTTTTACACCTTCTAGGAGCGGGTATAAATCTGAAGAATAAAATCGTCATTTTTTATCCATGAGCTTCCATCAAGAAGCCGAAAGTAATTTTCCAAACTAACTGCTCAGATGATAGTGTAAAAAACTTATTTGTTAGCGACTCTTCGGTGAAACTACGGTTCAGTTGAATAAACAAAAAAGAATCTGAGAACAGATGTCCATTTAGTGTCAGATCACAACTCACTGTCTGGTTGGACGTTTGACGCCGTATTTATATACTGGTATTAGGGTAGCGTAAAAGTATGTTTTCAATATCGATGCATTATGAAGATGCAGACTAAACAATGGTATCTTTTTTTTCTTTCATCATTCACGTTCATTCAAAAAGAGGACGAAAATATGCCATATTGCCGGTATTGCTAATCATAAGCTGAACTGAAATAAAGAAAATGTTATGTTAAAAGTGTCACTCTAGTGCCTCTAGAAGATCGTTGAAAGTGTCACAGTATGCCGGCTGGCCTGAAGGGTGCGTAATAGGTCAGTCAGTCAAGCTAGAGTATTCGGGTTTTGTTTACTATATAGCGGCTATATGGCATATGGTAAGAGTAAGTAGGCTATGTTATAGCCTACTTAATCAGGATTTTGTATTCATATCCACTGTGCACCATAAGCTGTATCCTAGAGCCAATCAGGCCTGAAATTTCCGCCCCGGCCCGGACCGAAAAATTTTTTTAGAAGCCCGAACACGCCCGGTCTGAAATCGAGTTCAATCTATAGTCTGTTTTTCTTAAAATGCTTCCAAATAACGAAAGTGGAAAGCAAGTAGTATTTCAGATTTTTGCGATTTTCTGACAAACGAAATATTATGTAGGACTGGAAATTTGCAAGCATACTGACCTAATTTTTAGCAATTTTTCGAGTGAAAAATTTTACAAAAAGAACTTTATGTGAACGATTTTGACGACAGTACTGATTTGTGTCACTTTTCTATTTGGAACCATTTTATAAAAAACAGACTATAATTAAAACAAACAAGGCCCGAAGCCCGACCCGAAAGTACGATTTTAGAATTTTATGTAAATGCAATTTCATTTCGTATTTTACTACTGCTCAACATTGCACTTTTAGTATAACACGATACAACAATCAAATTTTTGAATTAAATGGTAATTAATTAAAAGCGAAATTAAAAAGTATAATGTTGTCTGAAATGGAAATTATAAATAAAACATTAAATTGAACTGTTGAAAATTGACTAATGAATAAGTTAGTGAACCATTCACAAAACGCTGGAAAGAGTTGATCCGAAAGGGAGCAAAGAGCAAAAAAACGGGAACAGAGAAGAAAGAGTGTGAGTAAAGAGCATGGTTGGTGGGGCCGAGCTTTGGCTACTTTGCCCATAGTTTTTTGGTTTTGAAAAAAATTAAATCGAAAATCTTTTAGTTTTTTCAGGCTGACTGAAAAATTAGGTGTCACGAACAAAATTTATTTGATACAATAATCACAACGAACATAACAAAAAACTATACCTTGCACATCAAAATTTTTCAGACTTTCTCGGGCTTTTTCGAGCTGTTGAAAAATAGGTCGGCTTGGCCTGCCCCAAAAATTTTTTCACGGCCCGAAGCCCGTATTTCGGGCTAGGCTTTCGGACCGGGCCGGGCTTTCAGGCTTAAATTGAGGCCCTACTGTGCCCCTTCATAGTAAACCACTACTTTTTGCGATCAATTTGCATTTCCTTTCTTTTAGTATTCAGCTCTTTCATTTTTATGCTCAAAGGAAATTATAGGCCACTGTTGTTATCACCAATTCCTGATCGTGGTTGACTAGACCATAACACCTCCAGCTTACTCACTATTGCTGAATATGTGAATTACAATGCAAAAAATGAAATACAGAAAACAACGTTTTGATTTGTTATTTTTGTTGAAAAAAAATAAGTCATACAGAAGAATCAATAGACGGATTGTTTCTCAATCTTTGTAAAAATCGCATAGTAGAGCATGTATGTCAATCAGCGACGTCATTTTTTCTCATGAATTCAAATTAGGGTTCAAACGAGCCTGGAGATGAGGCGACCTCATATCATTCTACTATTGATTCACTTCTTGCCACAAGGATAAGTTTTATTCCTCAGATAACAGATCGATACAGTTATCGTAGGAATAGCTGTCACGAAAATAAAATTCATCTCAGATATTGTTGTCCGACGATCAGGGCTTATTCCGGACAACAACTTGATTTCTTTCTTTTCTTAAAGCGGATAAAGAGCTAGATAGGGTTTAACGCAGCATCCCCTGCCACTCTAAGAGCTTTGGATTTCTGTTAAAAGTAGTTTAATGGTTCTGCCCTACCAAACCAATCCCCGATGTTGCAGAGTACTGATAATCAAACACACTAGCTTGTAATAGAGAAGCAAGCAGGATTTCACCAAACTTCATTTCTTCAGGCTCAACGTGAGAAAACTCGCAACTGGTAATATCTTTCGGCTGCTGAATCCGTTCACTAACACAGGAATAAATAAGAAATAGGATACTCAAATTTCACGTCAGGCTTCCCAACCTTTCTGGGTGTGAAAGTAGTAATAACAATATAAACAGAGTCTGACATAGAGTGACGCAAGTAAAGAATTAGAGAATGACCATCATCAAGCCTGTAGCCAGAAATATTTTTCGAAAGGGCCAAACATTTTTTCACTCAATTTACCATAAAATTGGCATTTCTGACTTGAATATCTTTTTTCTGACTTGACTTGAAAAAAAAACCAAAGGTACCTTTGCCTTTTTTTAACACTTCAAGTATTTGGGGGGCGTGCATGGCCCCCAAACCCCCCCCCTGCCCACAGGCCTGACCATCATCTATCTTTTTCTTGCTCTTTATGGCCTTTATTCGTGGACCACACTTTCACGTAGAGGGTATGACCGCCACCATGACTACATCCCCGTAGTAAATGAACAGTAAGATTAAACTTGCAGTATCAGATCATAAATTTTGTACCTCCGCTGATGCTTTGATACTTTTTTATTTCACATAGTTTCACTTTCCTCGTTTATAACCTGATACACATCAAAGGATCTTTTAAATTCATCACTACCGTCATCAGTGCAAATACTACAATTACTGCTGCTCAACATAGTCGTTGAACGGTCACAGTAACAACACGACCCGTTGGTCGTACAATCGTGGTCTTCCACGTCTTCATCTTTGCAACACGGTCGACTAGTTTCACACTCTGATGACTGAGCGGCCATATTTTTCAACAAGTTTTGTACCATATTCAACGCTGGTTCCAGCATAGCCATGGTACCAATAGCTATCAGGCGATTGGTGGTGCTATGACCGGTAATGACACTGGGACTTTCGGCGTTCGATTCAGCTAGTTCTGAAAGAAATATTCAGAGCCAAATAAATTAGTTTGATTTCAATATGCATATAGTTCAGTATACTCTCATTTCAGATTGGAAGGTACTTCATAGATGCTAATCTATTGTCTCTTTTTCTTAAAATGCTTCCAAATAATGAAAGTGGAAAGCAAGTAGTATTTCAGATTTTTGCGATTTTCTGATAAACAAAATATTATGTAGGACTGGAAATTTGTGAGCATACTGACCTATCCTTTAGCAATTTTTTGAGTAAAAAATTTTACAAAAAGAACTTTATGTAAGCGATTTTAAACACAGTACTGATTTGTGTCACCTTTCAATTTGGAAGTATTTTATAAAAGACAGACTATAGTTGCTATATTAACCTCTTTCACAGTTCATGGCGTTCAGCCCGCTCTCACCTCCCGTCATTTGGTGTGCTTGACTACAACAGCATAACGATAACATTGTGTCGACGAGAGGGTTTGGGTTGTTCAGACCTCATCCAAAAAGTGTTTGATCTGATTTATATAGAGATCTGACCGTATATCACTGACAAAACACAACTCTGTCAAAAATGAAGGTTTGTCATTTTGATTAGATCTCATCAGGATCTACCGTTGTTGGGTTTTTGAATACTTTTCTTTCAAGTTTCAATTCGTTGCATTTTGGAAGAAAAATATTCCTGCTCCCTTTAAAAAGTTACTGTTTGTATGTGGGTTAAGTGGTCTATTTATGTGGAATCAAACACTTTCCGCAAAGTTGAAAATCATGATTTTCAAGATGACCAGTGATAACTCCATTCTAAAACATATAAATTATAGCACCAATCGATAGGTATTGTTCAGATCTATCCAAAAGCATCACGTAAAATCATATATCTCGATTTTGAGTTTTCGGTGTTCAAATTTAGCATGAAGTTTAATTGACTTCCCATAGATTTTCTTTGTTAATGATAGGCCCATAAGGCACATTAGTACATATGGGAACATCTGCCACTTATGAAGGAGGTTGAGTGTTGTTCGAACTCATTTGTGTCTTATATTTATGTGAACCTGATGAAGAAATTTTGCTTTCAAACATCCACATCATCACTGCCGTCAGGTAATGTGGTCCTTGACCTATGGTCTGTTTTTTGTAAAATGCTTCCAAATAGAAAAGTGACACAAATCAGAACTGCCGTCAAAATCGTTTACATAGAGTTCTTACTATAAAATTTTTCAGTCGAAAAATTGTTAAAGGTTAGATAAGTATGTCCACAAATTTCTAGTCCTATATGATATATTGTTTATCAGAAAATCGTGAAAATCTGAAATACATTTTGCTTTCTACTTTCATTATTTAGAAGCATTTCAAAAAAAACAGACTATACGGCATTAATAAAAAGCTGGCAACAATATCATTCAAGTCAAATGGTGATTAAGCAATTGCAGAAAACTAATGATTAGTGAGCTGCTTCGCTGATAAATGTAACTTATTTCGTCAGCAAACTGTTTGGTGATATATAGCATTTTAAATTACTACCATAATCCATTTTTCCAAATGAGCCTCGGGAAGAAAGTAAACAACTTGCATACAATTTGCGCACGCGGCCGTTTTTTCTTAAGCCCGTTTCATACTTCTGCTCGTCACTCGGCGAGCATGCTCGCCGAGGATCTCCGAGCACAGCTCCGAGCAAGCTGCGCGCCGAGCATGTTCGGCGAGGAAATATTTGCTCGGCGAGCAGAACCTCGAGCACAAAAAATTCGCTCGCCGAGCATGCTCGGGGTAGTAGAACATTTTTCTACTCCTCCGAGCATGCTCGGCAAGCAACATGTGTTATAAGTATAGGCACGTGGCAGACTGGGCTAATTTATCAAAAATTGAACAATGCGCGCACGACCAATGAGAAATTTTGCGCGCACTGACCGGTCGGCAGTGCGGATGTATCGGACCAGAGAATATCATGGCGGGTCACGGGTCGGGTCGGGACAGAGACCTCTAGCAAACCAGGTGAAGGGTCAAAAAATATGTTCAGTTCATAACTAGTAACACAAGCACATACTCGCCATGTTACATGCTTGTTTATAATTTATTGTAAATAAATATTGAAAATGAAGAACGACTCAACTTATTACTTTTAAATACTAATTGCTGTTTTGAGAAGCGAGAAATGAAACGAGACTGGGAAATGAGACATAAACAAAATCTTTGTTATTCAAGACAAAAAACGATAAATCAATCCAATCTACGATTATAGGAAATAAATCAAAAAAATCTGAAATGATGGCCAAGGATGGCATGTCTGCCGAAAAAATGTATGTATAGAAGTTCATTTCTTGCTTAATCACAAAAACTGCTCCTCGAAAACTTTCTCTCAAGTACAAGACTTATTTTTGTCTCTTTTTTATGAAATGCTTGTAAATTGAAAAATGACCAACATCGGTCATTATTCATACGAAGGTTTTACTATAGAACTTTTTAAACACAATAGAATTTATGGAACACTCAGTTTGAAACACTTTTTATCTCAAACAATTCTGGACACCATATCGTTGCTTTTAACTTGATATTATTGACTAATTCTTCGTGAATTATGGAAATTGAACGATTTTTTACCATACTTTTTCAGGAGGTGAAGGCTAAAAATTATTCATCAACCATTGTGTCATACTGCATTGTAGGAAAAAATCACATTGTCATTAAACTCAACGTTTTTCTTGTCTAAATAATAACTAAAAGAGGCCTAAAATTTACACTTACCCAGTAAACAATCAAATGCAGGGCTGATTAATGCAAGAATTGCCATAGAAAACAGGATATTATAGATCATAGCTCGCCCAAAAAACGTCGGCCGATATTTAAGAAAGTCAATTACCAGCCAATGCCAATACGTCGATCGTTCCCTCCTTCTTTGGAAAACTATTGGGAAAATTTTATTTTTGAAATGTGAGTAATAATAACTAAATTAATCTCATGTAGAGTAAAATTTAATCTGTTTTTTCTTCTAACAGTGAAAATGCTCAAATGAATGTTTTGACCCGTGATATTCAAGGTACAGGGGCATCCTGGATAACGGCTGAGGTCAAGTCTTTTTTCCTCCTTCGGGTCAGAAAACATCGGGTAGGATCGGGTAGCATACCCGGTCAAAAGGTCCGATGCATCCCTAATCGCTAGGTTTATTTGTAGGATTTCATTTTTTTGGTGTAAAATTTTTGCTATGTCTATTCGAACATAATTATCAGGTGATGAAAAATTTGAACTTATTGAACCTGATGAAGAAGAATTCTTGTGGAATGTTTAATCCCCTGGTTGCAAGGATGTTAGGAAAAACAGGGTGTCTTCAAAGAAATTCAGTAAGAACTAAATAGGTATTGAAATTATAGTTCATACATGGAAAGAAATAAGTATGCATTTTGCGGGAAAAATTTGCTCGCGAAGTATGAACCAACTCCGAGCCTGCTCGGCGAGCAAGCTGCTCGACGAGCATCTCCGAGCATACTTGGCGAGCACGCTCGGAGCTGTGCTCGGAGATACTTGCCGAGCGTGCTCGGCGAGCATGCTCGGGGTAAATTTGTTCGCCGAGCAGAAGTATGAACTGGGCTTTTCAAGACTACAACATGGGAAAAGAAAATGTTGACTCACGATACATGGTCTTCGCCTGCCTACGGATCTCTTTGGACTTTTTTGTACTTTGAGGTTCGTTTGAAAATGATAGTTTACGTTTCTTCCTCAGTTTCTAATGACGAAGACCTTGGAGAAAGTTACTTTGCATAAACATATGGGCACTTTGAATTTCATTGCAATTTCTCTCGCCAGCGTCATGTCAAATATAAGGATTGGATTTCAGAAAGACATCGGGAACAATGACTGATCATTGGAATAAAATAGTCCGTTTTTCAAATAACATTTTTTCAGTAAAATGTGATAATATGGTGCATCACAGCGCTTTACATCACGAACTTGGACGAAAATATCGACCGTTATATGTCATTTTGGAGTTAGACGCTGGGTAGCTGCTTAAATAGGAGAAAAACCAAGATTTTTGGGAGCTAGTGTTTTTCTTCTTGAAGATGGAAAGAATGTGAAATATGGAGAGGTTGAAAAGTTCGTCGTATATTACAATTAGATAAAATATAGGAATCTGTGTGTCCTCTGAGTCAATTCATGCGATTTTATCAAGGAGAGTCGAGATTCCAAACATAAATTAAATTCATCAGTAAATAAAGTCCTACATAAAATACAATGATACGCTCCAGCAGTGGCATGTCAACATTGGTGCTCAAATTTCACCTTGAACTATCGTCTATTGATGCTGCTTTTGTTCTGGGCTAAAAGATAAATCTAACTGAATGATGATTTAAATTTAATTCATTTTCGCTTTGTTAAGAGTCGCTTCTTCCTGTAAGAATCACCGCGTGGTCGGATAACCTAAGAAAAAGTTTCCTGAATTTTACATGTGTTGTTGAGTTTTTGACGCTGATTTTTTCCATTTTTCTTTAAATGATAGAGCAGGGGCCGGTTTCTCAAAAAGCGTTCAAGGCTAAACGCGTCTAACTCACGTCCGAAATGACGTCATATATTCAATGTTTCTCAAAAGACGTTCAAGCTAAACACGTTTAAACTTAGACGAAAAATTTAGGCGAGGTGGGACCCTGGGTTAAGTTATGTGAAAATTTTTCAAATTATGCTTACATGTTTTTTTCTTTATATTATTGTTGTACTCGGGGATGGGGATACATGCCTCTAGCATTTGTAAATCAATTTGGAATTAGGCTTTAAGGCGAACTCCAATAATGAATTCTAGGAAGATTTTTGATTTTCAAAAGTTACGTTTGCAAGGATTCCAGCATTAGTACCACAGTTGAGATAACAGGGTATCCGATGTAAGATTGATACGAATTTGGCTGTAACTTCAAATTTTTGTCGAACGGGCGGCCCATATTTTTAAATCGTAAAATTTTTTGGGTTGTATGCAAAAGCTACAATTTCAAAATTGTGACAAAAATGACTGATTGTTTACCAACAAATCGTAGACAAATATGCTAAATTTCCAGATAATGTGGGGATATGTAATTGGGTGCGTAGTAGGAACCTGCACGGGCCGCAAGGATGCGGCCCGGCCAATCCACGTTCCCTTCTCGGCCCGAGCCTGGTCCGTGAAAGCTCCTTTTTTTAAAGTGTGTCACAATGATGAAATATTATGATAATGCAAAAAAGTTAACCAAAACCAAATCAAATTTATGTTGCTAAATAAAAATATATCAAACTATTAATTTTTCTAGAACTGATTGTATTCACTTGCAGTATTGCAGTCTTTAAAACTGTTTGAATTTTAGGAATGGAGCATTTGCACTATGAAAAATGATTAAAACGTCACGAGCAAAGGACAATACCAGAAGTTGTTGAAGAAACCCAATTCTTCATTCATTGCCTGATTTTTGAATTTTGGTTGTATGTTCTCAATATGATTTTTGCATTCTGCCCGACTGAAAAACGATTGAATGGCTGAAAAATTAGACTTTTTATCCCCAAAATAAATGCTGAAAAAATTATTGTGCCAGCGTTGTTGAATATCGAAATCCAAAAGTTTTCCTGGCACTTTGCGCCGGAATTAGTGATATTCGAATCCATTTAAGGTGTTTGCACTTTGCAGCCAATTTTTTCGGAATTTGATTATTTAAGCTTTAGATAATTTGAAAATCATCATTTGAAAGTTAAGAAATCATTCAATTTATTGTTACCATTATCTGAACTCAAAATAGTCAATTTTTCTTAATTTTTGGTTCCCTCTGTATATATTAAATTTCAAAGCCAAAGAAGCATGAATTGGAGTTAGTCATCTGTGGACTTTATTGAGTGAAAAAGGTAACTTGAAGAAAATGGCTGAAAAATGAAAATGAAAATATTGAGAAGATAATTTTGACCTCTTTCGCCAAATGACGAAACGAGTCATGCAAAAAACAGTGCATCTCCATTTATGATGAACTAATCAATGAAATTTGACCACAGAAGGGATGCCTGCTGGTAACAGGAGTCTTCAAATTCGTCAGAATTCTGAAAGTATTGCTAATAGCTTAAACTGCATCTGAAACAGATAGTAATTATGTTGATGATAACATTTAAATCATTAAATACACACTAAATATAATAGCAGTGAAATTCTAGCAAATTTCAAATTATGAAACATACAGTAAATGGACGTTTGTTGAAGGAATGTTCACTTGTAAACGTAAATAGTTGCATAAATTTCTGGGCCTTTATGGTCCTGAACCCTCTGGCCCGGCTCAAGTACACAGATGCATATACATAAACATCAATGTTTACTGAATCTTCCACGATCGTCTATTTCACCCATCTAAATTTAAATGGCTACAAGTTCCATCTAAGTTTAGATGCGTCTAAAGTCCGTTCAACTTAGACATGTCTAAAGTTATACGCATGTAACTTCAGACGCTTTTCGAGAAACCGGCCCCAGATGTTGCGCTACATCCATGTGTCATATTCATGACAAAAATTTGTTTTTCAACCTTTTTTGTGAACAATAGAATGCAAAAATGTAAAGATTTGTCTGTCTATCAAAATTTTGCACATTTTTGCCCACAATAACCCAAATAGGTTTGGGCCGAACTCCAAAATTTGTCAGCATAGAAAGCAATCATATCATCTTCTATGAGCCAAAAATAATGAAAATAAAAAAACCGTTTATTGAGCTATAGTGCTGCAAAGTACATCACCTCATCATGCATAACATTGTAATTTTGGTCAAAATGAATATTGGTACCAGCATACATGCACATTGGGTAGTCTGGACCCCAAGCAGATTTTGATTAACCCTCGACAGATTATTGCTGACCTCCAGCAGATTAGATAAAATAGCAGTGATAAGGTAGATGATGAAGGAATGAGAACAAATGGAAAGATGTCATAAAAATTACAATGATAACGATTTTTCTTAACGAAGCATACTTGATGCCAAGAGAGTATTATTAAAACTTTAAAAATTGCTGACCAAGCGAATACTTCCACATACTTTATTAATATAGATGGAAGAATATGACACTTGGTTGTCAGAAGACCCATTTTTTTGTGATGAAGAAACAAAGAAATTAGCATCCTACACTCTGTCCTGGCTGAGCCCAACAAGATTTATATGCTGTGCATATATGGCTAAGTTTATCATTTTTCTACTGCCGAAAACATACCAACAAACCAAAAATATGTTAAATCTCATATTTTCTATAAAGAATTACTTTTGCGAAATTGATCAAATTATAAACTGTGTGCAACAAAAGCAAAATAATTATATACAAAAAGCACCTTAAACAATCTGAGTCCCCGTTCAACAGAATTAGGACTGTACAAAATCGTTGGTGTTTCCAAGATAATTATCCGAGACTTGGTAATTTAATATAATCTTTTTTGGAATTTCTCATTGTTTTGCTTTGCTTTATTTCTCGCAGTCGTCCGATCGCACTTTTTTCCTGACTTTTTTAACTCAGATGATTTTCTTGGAAACACCGACGTTTTTCTGCAGTCTTAGCTCTGCTGCACGTGCACTCAAATTTTCCAAGACGTTTTTCGTGTATAACTATTTTGCTGTATAATTTGATCAGTTTCACAAAAGTAATTCCTTATGTAGAAAATATGAGCCTTGAAATATTTGTGGTTTGTTGGTATGTTTTTGGCAGTAGAAAAATTATAAACTTGTCCATGTATATGAACAGCGTAGAAATTCTGCTGGGGGTCAGCCAGAACAGAGGTGTGATACAAATTTTTTGTTTCTTGATAAAAAAAGTGTGAAAACATTTGCTTGATCAGCAATTTTTTGAGTTTTAATGTTACTCCCTTGGTATCAAGTATGCTTTGTTTAGAAAAACTGTTATCATTGTCATTTTTATGACATCTTTTCATTTTTTCTCAGTTTCCTTCATCATATTCCTTATCAATGCTGGGTGGTCGAATCTGCTGGGTAGTCGAATCTGCTGAAGCTCAGCAAGAATCTGCTGATAGTCAATCAAAATCCCCTTGGGATCCAGACCTAGGCATGCTTGTACCAATATTCATTTTGACCAAAATTACAATGTTGATGCTGTACTTTGAAACACTATAGCTCAGTAGACGGTAGTGTCATTTTCCCTATTTTTGGCTTATAGGCGGCCATATGATTGCTCTGCTGACAAATTTTGGAGTACGGCCCAAACATATTTAGGTTACTGCAGACCAAAATGTGCAAAATTTCGACAGGTAAATTTTTAAATTTTTGCGTTCTTCTGTTTATAAAAAGTTAAAAAACAATTTTTTGTCATGAATATGACAACAAATGTAGCGCAAAACTGCTCTATCATTTAAAGAAAAATCGAACAAAATATAATACAAATTGACAGAACTGTACATGAAAGTGCAATACCAACCATTTCTCAAACATCAGGAGGACATCAATAGCTGTACGTAATTTAACATGAATTAATGACTGAAACATATTTCATTCTCCTTAGTACTAAATAAACTTTTAGGTTTTCTTTCCTAAATTTTCAAAAAGTGGCCGTTTTATTCAATTTACCGTTACTAACAAGCTGCGTTTATACAGGCAAATTAGTATAAAATCGAATTTTATTACTTGCTCTTCTCAAAGCCATCGAACAATATGCTCAAATGGATCAGATAACTTCAAAATAAAATATTCGACGCCATGCTCCGTACAGTAATAACTTTGTCGTGTTTAACACATGCATAGTACTTGCTTTCAACTCTTTCCTGAAACCTAGCATTTGAAAAAACGGACTATAAGACGGAAGAATCAATGCATTTGAAATCTCGCATGCTACAGCAAGCAGCAGCAAGGCAAAAGTATGTGAGTGAGCGGTATTTTAGCGAAAGCTCTAACGTAGAAAATTAAGATACATAATTTTAAATTTTTGAAAATATATCGACAAGATCCATTGATCAGACGATTCATTCAACCAATTTGCTGCGTTGAGGAGTAGATACAATTATGTTTGGCCTTAAAAAGTGTTTTCTGGGTGAAGTCCGCAATTATTCACGTGAGGTCGCTCAGGACATCAGCAGAGAGTTATAAAAATATCGTGAGCCGAGATTTTTGCTTCATGAAAATCAATGGTGATGAAATTCCGCATGCATGAAATACGGAAAAAAATAATAATATAAAATGAAAAATACGTGCTTCAAATGTGAAAAGTTTTGAGAAAAAAAAAGCTTCAAAAGTTTTTTACTCACTTGACTCCATCATACTATGCTGCCTGTGCTCTAGGGCCAACGCCATAGATTTACACCACTTGTCGTACCACATCGGATTTTTTATCCTCTTGGGCTTCAGTATGCAAACTGCGCAAGATATCATTATGCCCACTATTGCCAGTAGGGCGTAATACAAGCCGAAATTGTAGCGGTTTATGTCGATCATACTGATTGTCAAACCGGCGATCAAAACCATGAATAAAATCGAAATCATCACCAATGCACAAAACATTGCGAAGAAGTCGAGTGAACTAGAGAAGCATTTTATTATTCAGGTTGAAGTTTTAATAGTCAAAAATAGCATTCTGGTTGCTCGGACGAGTTGATAAGCTAATCAAAAGAAGTCACACTCCAAGGTACACTAAACACCCTTTGAAATCTAATATTCATGGCCATAGTAGATAGGAAAACGTTCGATTTGGTGGGATACCACAACTTTATTCAATGATATTCCGCAGTAATATGTTGATCGAAAAAATGGCCAAACATCACATCACATGCATTACATGATATCTGAACCGTTCGTCGTACAAACGACGCTTATTAAAAAAAATAATTTTCAAGTGAATTGCCTTCGTTTATTTTTGATATGCCGAAGCTCTAGTCGACAGTAAATTGGGGATTTTTTCGAGAAAAATTTTATGTAGGATATGGAATTACACTAATGAACACGCTTGTTTTATCAGCAGATATGCTCAAAACAATAAAATCCACCATGATGGCACACAGTGCATTTACTTTTTCCGGTTATAAATTGCAGCGTTACAATCAAGTGGTCTAAAAGATTTATCATCATTTTCCAGGTTACAGGCAGCCTTATATCAATGGTGCTTATTTTCGTGAAAATGTACGCCTTCAAGATGAGTTGTTGAACTTCTCATATTCTTTAGATTTTACGTGGAGTTTTATGGACTAGCAATTAATTCTTATCCATGAAAGGTGACTTTGATATTTCAGCAAACTTTTTTGCAGTCTAATTCACGGAAATGAGAACAGAAACGAAAGTAACTCATTCATTTGTATCAACATCAATAAAAACTGATGTACTATGACTTCTAGAATATAAGCCCTGACACTTTTTTAATGTTGAACTCGTTTTGTCCCTTTACTCCAAGTGTTCTATTACACCAAATATGCCGTTACTCCAAGTGTTCTACTACTCAAAGAATGCTATAAATCTATTTATAAAATTCCCATTATTCCATAAATCCCATCACCTCAATTGTCCCGTTACTCCAAGAATTCTATAAATTTTAAAATCGCAGTAAGATTGAAATGATCTTTTGCAGCTAATCATTTTAAAAGTATTTCAATATGCAAATTTAAAACTATGGTGCAGTAGACCGTCTGGATAATTCATACATTGTCATTCTAAAATTTCCTCCAACAACCACGTTTATTCAGACAGCAAGAAAAACAGGTGTTCGAAAGTTGTCGCAGTTTTTTACCGAGAAAAAATTTTTTATAAAATGATGAAAATCATTATATAAAATTTCACTCATATTCTACTTCAACTCATAGTTACAGTTTTTATTCGTAATTTAAATAAGCTGTAATGATCATTACACGCTATGTATAATTATTCATAAGATCTATAGCTGATTTGAAGAATAATTTTTTGACAATTAAAAATCTATTAAAAATTTTTGAAAATTATCACAGAATGCAGATGACGTGACTTTTTTAAAATAATTTGGTGAAAGTTTTTATTGCACAAAACTTCCACCACTTTTCCATCCCTTGGTTTCCCACCGAATTTTAGTCACCGCCTCATAGTCGATCAATTTTTCTTTGCTTTGCACTAAACCGTAAGATTGTAAAGTACATTGTTAAACAGATTTCGACAATATCCGGAACCATACTCAAAAAAATTTTTTTTCAGTTTACATTGTGATGTAAATATAGTGTACAAGTGGCGTAAACTTAATATGCATTGTTCGATAGCGTATCCAAATGGATATAATGTATGAAAAATTTATATCTTAAAGTGCGCTACAGAGGAAGCTATGGCTAATCTCCTGCACCCAAATAATCAAATTACTGACCAGCAAATATTTTTGATTCTCAATTTTCATCATCGCACAACGATTTCTCGAAAAATAGACTAATGTAAAGGTCATGCAGAGTACAAAAAGGCACGTTCCGGTGCGGCCATTCCGGCGCCCCACTTTCGACGCCGTCGTTTGGGCACTAGCCAGTTCGACATCGTTTCGGCGCCAGCTATTTCAGTGCCAGCTACCTTGGCGCCAAACTGCTTTTCCTATCGTTTTATTTTTTCAGTCTTCTTTATTTTAACTATTATTTTTCATTGTATTTATTTTTCTTTTGTTTTCTGTGCCTTTGCTTCTGTTTTGGTTTATGTTCATGCTGTTTTTTTGTCTTTTATACTTTTTTTTGTATTCCTTTTTCTTACGTTTCCAGTGTTCGGCTTAAGTATTTGTTTAAGTTTGTTTAAAACTTTAAAAAGTGCTAAAATACCTGCGGGAAATTTTAGATGATTCATTTAGCATTGTTGAAGTAACGGGACATGATTTTTTTGCAAAAAATTTCATTACATGGGGTAGAGGGATATATATACATTACTAGTTGAGGTAACGAGACTCGTCGAGTTACTGGACACAATCGTTGAACTTTACTGTAGTAAAAAATAGTTTAAATCGGAATTTCAGTAGATTAGATTTGTGAACACCGCTTTTTGTACTTCAACGTGAGAAAAATGGTTTGGTGTACAAACCAAATTTTTGACCATGCTTGTACACGAACAAACGACAATTTGGCAGTCGAGAAAGATGCCTTTCCTGCATTCTAAAGACCAAAGATGTTAACAATGTGCTGCAAATTTATTGGATCTCCTTGCTTTCCAAGATATTCACTGGATTTGAATTATACTTCGAACTCATTTTGTCTCTAAGACGAGTGCCTGTTCAGTCGTGCAATGGGTTAAAAAAATATCGTTTTTGTACTGTTTCTGGATCATAAGATCAAACAAAATCGATAAACGTTGAGCTCTTTCATTTTGAAGTCGAAAAATGGGGAAAACAATTTTTCGAAACATTTCAACGCTCGTAATTGGTACGAAATTTAAGTTAGAATGCTAAACACGGTGTTTTCGAGCGTATTTTGAAAGGATCTATGGCACATTTAATTTAAAATATCAGACTTAGGGACATACCATAGAAGTAAGTTTAATTATAGTCTGTTTTTTATAAAATGCTTCCAGATACAAAAGTGACACAAACCAGTACTGTCGTCGAAATCGTTTACATAAAATCCTTCCTGTAAAATTTTTCACTCGAAAAATCGCTAAAGGTTAGGTCAGTACGCTCACAAATTTCCAGCCCTACATGATATTTTGTTAATCAGATAATCGCAAAAACCTGAAATACTACTTGCTTTCCACTTTCATAATTTGGAAGCATTTCAAGAAAAACAGACTATAGATACGTACTTTTCATGGAAGGAAGACCTTACAGACTTTACTGTAGAAAAACTCTAAATCCTTCATGACAATTCGGAGGCCAAAAATCATAGAAAAAACATCACGCTTATAACTGTCGATTTGATCGAACTGTGCCTACCTCTGAGTGCTACGGAAGAAATTTTGATCACTTAACCAGCCTATTAGACAAAAAATTCATCTGTTTCGTTAGTGTTTGCGGTTCGCTGACGAGAAAATTTGTTTCCATTACAGTGAGCTTATTAATTCTTTCCGATGTTGTAGTTACTTTCATGGGATCGATCATTTGAAAATAAATGGAGTATAATTATCTGACACTTTTCTGCGCAGGTTTGAGAGTTCAACAAACCAAGTCACTATGAATGGAATACCATGAAATTTTGATTTTTTTACCTCGTCAACGTTAAATCAGGTTGCTTTTGATCGAGACTTGAACTTTAAACATGTTTGTGAACTTGACCGGAAAATTTGAGCCTAAGAGCCCTAAAATACCACTTTCTTGGCCTCACTTTTCCTCTGATTCAAAATTAAACTTCCGCAAGCTACTCAATTAGTTATTCATTTGCATCCTCAACTGATGAGAATGAAGAATATTAGTGCATTCATGCGAATACTAAACAAGAAAAATGCGCCGAAAAGCTTTTTCAAACGTACATCATGTACAAAAAATTGCAAATACAGAAAGTTTTTGAGCCTGTCATTTGTACTGATACAAATGAGGTAGCATAAAAAACAGTGTTTGTAAGTAATGCACATGATTTTAGGACATCGAATTATTAATTACACATAGAATTTGGCTACAACATGAGTTAAGATTGAAATGTAGAAGAGTCAAACAAGGGAGCAAGTGTAAATAATTGGGAAAAAGCAACGACGTCATAATTATTATCCCAATCATGAGGTCGTCGATGTTCCATCAAAACTATTTAATATAAACGTTTCAGGAAAATTAATTGGAGGGAAAATATTGTCTTGAAAGCTCAGAAATAGGCTTCGATAATTTGAAATCGTTCCAACTAACCTTTATAACGTTATTATACTTCTGTGCTGACCCCAGCTACCCTTTGGAGAAGTTTAGGTTTATTGCTAAGGTTTTTCGTATTGAATACATAGAATATCAGTATTCTGAGAGTTGATGGCGGGGACAATCTCCTCGAGGAGGATATTTGTGCATATATAACTTGAAAAAAGGAAATGCTGGTATGCGACTCATAGTCAACAACTACCCACGGATTTATTTGCATTTTTTTCCGTTCCGAGGCTCATTTGAAAACAAATAGGCCGGTCTATGTAAATACAATAAATTTACTGGAGATAAAACGACCGACTTTTATGGACATTAATTGAACTACTGGAAAAAATGGAATCAGATATATAGATTCACAAAATATAACATATTTGTGAATTACAGAAGGGAACAAAAACGGAAATAGAGCAAAAAGGATTATGCTACAATAGATATACGAATACAGATAAAAATATAAACAATAAGAAAAAGCGAAATCTAAACTTGACGTGTGCAATGAAAAGTCAATAATTCTTATGTATTTTTTCAAATACCCTATTGATCTATATTTGGTGTAATTTTCGAGATCAGGAACATCTATAAATAGATAAAAGTATTAGTGTATACAAAGACATAAAAATGATTACTGTAGCGTTACTTGCCTACTATGATCATCAAACCTAATCGTTTACTATTTCTGAATTTTTTATCCGATACTTTTTAGTTCGATATTTTTAGATTAACAATTAAGTAACTAACTTAAGTATAGGAATTGAGCCGACAAACGAATTTCTCAAAGTAAACCATAAGAAAATCTTTTGCGGCTTTTCTCAACTGAGAGTTGAAGCTGAAGTAAATCATTGGACCAGCTATATGATTGGCACACCACAAACAATCCGTGAGTATGAAAATGTAATTGGGAACTTTGAGTATACCAAATGCTTTCGCTTGATTTAGAAATATATTCATAAATGCTTGTAAACAATAAATCAAGCTCGTGACTAGAACCTGAAAATAAAGCCTCCTTTCATGTTTTGCAGTCTCCGAATCTGCGATATTTGTGTGAATTTGCTTGTTCATTCTAACGACGACGATCAATGTGCAAGTATTCAAGAAAATAAGGGCACAACTTGCTATTATATTATGGTATATGTGATATTGATAAAAATACGTGCCTAATTTACCGTTATCGAAACAGTACGTGTAATACATCAAACATGTATGAGTAGGAATACGTCGAATGAATAAAAAACTGAAGCCGGTTGACCCATAAAGCAACCAAATAAAAATTATAGTCGAAGTAACCACACATTCGGTCAAATATTGATCAACAGTAGTTCGAAAACAGAAGTTCATTAATCTAGTCAGTGAAGTCATGATCAGGAAAATACTGCTGCCGTAATATCCGGCGAAAATCGCAGCGCCCATGAACTTCTCTATCCAATCAGAATAGATAGTTCTTATATTCAACAAAAGTTGAAATCCAATAAAAAACGATACAGGCGTAATGCCCAGAAAATCGCTCAAGACGTGGTTAAGCATATATTTGTAAAAAGTTTTAGATCGCAAATCATGCTTGCGTAGGATGGATATCAGTAGTAAAATTGTGAATGTCAAACTAACGGATCCAAAAATCAGGTAAATTGATCCAGCAAGCAAATCACTATTGCTTGGTTCTTTCGTAATTCGATAAACATAAGTTACATTGGTCTTGTTCATGTTCAGAACAACCAAATGACTCGCATAAAAATATCGTTGGCGTAATTCTGTCTGACTGATGGCTGTCGGTGGCTATCAAACCTCAATGCACGACCTGAAAATATGTAAAGTTCAAGAACGTTGCCGTTTAGCTTTTGGATACACATTATTTTGAGTAATTAAATTAGGAGGTAAATTCTGGTGCATGGTGACTATTTTAGTGTCACATTTGGCATAAAGGGCCGAATTTTTTGATTTTGACAGTTTTTGGTGTCTTTGCCCGCTTCCCATGGGAAATTTATCAACCAATGTCAATTCTTTTCTATATTTTAGAATGCTCTGATTTTAGTAAAAAAATTATTTTTGAAGGTACCTAGAATTTAACGAACGCCGGCGAAATTTATGCTGATGTTTACGTCTTGCTTTGCAGAATAAATCTTGTCTAATGGAAAATAGCAGACTTTACCGAAGACATCCGTCAGTTCAAAATTTTTAGGTCAAGACGCAAAAAAAAATATTTTAGTCCATTTTTTCGGTGGACCTTCAATACAAAAGGAGCAGTAAACAGCATGCGTACATGAATACCTTCTCAGGCTGGTCAGATTCACTGACTTCCAGTGCAGCAGCATACGAATCCTTAGCAGGAAGACCATTCATCGAAGCATTACCAAATCCATGCAATTTTTTATGGCATTGAACTCCATTCAGGACCTACATGTGAACGAGGAGAAAAATTGGGTAACTTTTATCCAACGATCACTAAGGCTAAACTTATGAGGATTTTCTCAAAAAGCATTAAAATGGAACTTCGCCTATCCAATCTAAACAATGGAGCTTTGAATATCCGACAGTGTAATAAGCTACAGCATACATTCATGCAGATAGATATTTTATAGAACTGCTTGGAGGGTATATTTGTAGCATACTTTATTCATTTTGGAATGATCGATTCAGCGAGCGGAGTTCTGGCCAACCCAGCCTTACTAGAGATCAGATGATCAATGTCGGTAATCTTGAAATGATTGAAAATCGTGGTCATCATGGAACTTGTATCGTGAAGGAAAAATTTATCGATGACAGTCAACGAAATTCCAATAATTTTGAATAAAACTTTGGCTGCGACCTACCTGCATCAATCATTTCAAAACGAATGGGGTATAGTGTAGGTGAAAATAACCCGCAATTCATTACTATACTTGCTTATTTTCGAATCATTAATGTTTCGTAGTGGTACTCGGCGTTCAAAATTTATACCTCAATTTTATCGACTCTCGGCTCTACAGTTATCCCTCGGCAAAAAAAGCTTCACATTTTGTTTTTGAAACTAATCAGCTGATAAATAATATAGTCTTTAATGGAATAAGAAAATTCAAATTAGTTTGCCTTTTGCACCGGCTCAGACAAACTTTTGCATGAAATCGATCTCCCATATCTCCACAACGGTCGAGCATGTTTCTCACCGTAAAAATCACGGCGATAGTCATTCCATATGCAAATGAATAGGAAATACCACATTAGGGTCACCATGATACTAAGCGTATGAGTCTAGCCAACATTCATTTTCAGCCGTCAGTTTTAAGAAAGCTCTAAAGTCGACTTCTGCTCAAAAGTTGACTTATTTGAAGTCGACCTTATTCAAGTTGGTTCCAATATAAAATGCTGAGTAGACTTATGCCAAAAGTTGGCAAACTTTTAGTCGTCTCTCCTTCAATAATGCGATTTTATTCAAGTTAATTGCTTTTTAGTGGAGAAACGATCTAAAATAGTGACTAAAATTTATCTTAATTAGAAATACAGGTTGTCCCATAAAAAAGTGTACTATGTATTCAGTTAGATAACCCATTAAGAAATAATGTTGGGTGAACATGCTCTATTGTCCTAGGATAAGTTGAAAATTAATAATATCTGGAAAAAGATATTGTGGTTAGTTTTACACGCTGAGTATCCTGGCAGCATTCATTTCGCATAAAAATCAAAATTCGCATAGCTACAGTATCACCAAGTTAGGAATTTTTACAATTTTTGACATTTTCAAGTCTGTATGCGTGTTTCAAAATATCGCAGCTCATAAAAGGCGCCAAATATCCATTACATGCAGAAGACAATGCCTATACTCAGATATGAGAAAGAATTTTCAATCCCTTACTTTACAATTTTTATGCTGTTTTAAGGTGTCAAAAAGTAAGTCGAAATAAAACGAAAAAGTCATTTGGAGCCTTAAGGCCCTGCTATACTTCGCCGGCCGCGGCGCACCGGCGCCGGCCGTCACTGTTAGAAGTATAGCAGCTCATAGCCGGCGCCGGTTTCGAGCTGCTATACTTCGTATTTTTGATGACGGCCGGCGCCGACCGGCGCCTGTAGGTGTCTGCACATTCTGAAAGTTGATACAAAAACGGTGTTTAACACCACTAAATATGCCATTAACGGGATGCACGAAACTTGGAAAACGTTCAAATTAAACGAATAAAAAGAAAAGATGTAAGTCGAATCACTGGTAAAATTTAATCGACCAATTTACAATGGTTGCGCAATCAGGATGCCTCAGAAGAGATAAACAAAAATTTCTCTCTTCAGTAATTTTATCGGCGAAAAATGGAAGCTGCGAGTTAGTTCATACTTCTGCTCGGCGAGCAAATTTACTCCGAGCATGCTGAGCATGCTCGGAGATGCCCGGCGAGCAGCTTGCTCGGCGAGTATGCTCGAAGTTGGTTCATACTTCACAAGCAAATTTTTCTCTTAGAATGCATACTTATTTCTTTCCATGTATGAACCATGAAATCAACACCGTGAAGACATAGCGTTTTTTCCTAACGCTCTTGTAATCAGGGGATCAAACGTTAAACAGGAATTCTTTTTTAGGAACAAGTTCAATAAGTTCAAATTTTTCATCATCTGATAATTTTTTCGAATAGACATGGCAAAAACTTTACAACAAAAAATGGAATCCCACTTAGCGATTAGGGATGTATCGAACCTTTTGAACAGGTATGCTACCCGATCCTTGACTATTTTTTCTTACCCAAAGGATGAAAAAAGACCTGACGGAATTTTTACGGATGGCGGTGGCCACGCCGAAATTTCTTTGACGCCGGTTTTTTGGGGGTTTTCATGATGAAGGGAAAAAAGAACAAGTGAAATTATGCATGGGAAAAGCACCAAAATTTGGAAGAGCCTCAACAGCGCTGCGCCCTCCGGGCGCAGCTGCTGTACCCTAAGCCTAAGCCTAAGGAAAATTTTAAAGGAAAAATAAACCCAAATTAGATTTCCAAATTCGTTGACTTTCGACAATAAAACTCGTCCCTAATCAGTGTTTTTTTGTGCCAAAACATGGTTTTTGGCAAAAAAAAATTTGCGGCGGCCACGTAATTTACCCGACCTGACTTTAGTCGTTATCCAGGATACCTCCGTGCCTTGAAGGTCGCGGGTCAAAAAATTCAATTGATCATTTTCACTGTTAGAACAAAAAACAGATAAAATCTTACTCTAAATGAGATTAATTTAGTCATTATTACATACATTTCAAAAATAAAATTTTCTCAATAGTTATCCAAAGAAGGTAGGGAATGATGGATGTGTTAGCATCAGCTGATAATCGACTTTTTTAAACATCGGCCGATGGTTTTTTGGGCGAGATATGATCGATAATATCCAGTTTTCTATGGCAATTCTTGCATTACTTAGCCCCGCATGTGATTATTTATTGAGCAAGTATAAATCTTAGGCTACTTTTAGTTATTTGTGATAAGAAAAACGTTGAATTTAATGACAATGTGATTTTTCCTTCAATGCATTATGATACAATGATTGATTGTTCAATTTCCATAATTCACGAAGAATTATTCAACAATATCATGTTAAAAGCAATGATATGGTGTCCGAAACTTTTTGAGATAAAATACAATCTCAAATTGAGTGTTCTATAATTTCTATTGTGTTCAAAAAGTTCTATAGTAAAACCTTCGTGTGAAAAACGAATGATAATAGTCATTCTTCGATTTACAAGCATTTAATAAAAAAGAGATAAAAATAAGTCCTGTATCTGAAGGCAAGTTTTTAAGGAGCAGTTTTTGAGTTTTAGCAAAAAATGAAATTACAAACAAACATTTTTTCGGTAGACAAGTATGCCATCTTTGGCCATCATTTCAGATTTTTTGACTTATTTCCAATATAGATCAGATTGATTTTCGTTTTTTATCTTGAATAACAAAGATTTTGTTTATGTCTCATTTACCTTGTCTCGTTTCATTTGTCGTTTCTCAAAACAGCAATAACTATTTAAAAGCAATAAGATGAGTCATTTATGATTTTGAAAGTTTATTTATACTAAATAATAAACAAGCATGTAACATGGCGAATACCTGTGCTTGAGTTACACTTTATGAACTGAAGGTATTTTTTTACCCTTGACCTGGCTTTTCAGAGGTCCTTCACCCGACCCATGACCCGACTTGGTATTTTTACTGCCTGATCCGATCCGATATTCTCTGGTCCAATGCATCCCTACTACCGACCAATCAGAGCGCGTAATATTTCGCATTGGTCATGCATGCATGGTTCGATTTTCGATAAATTGGACCAGTCTGGGACGTGCATATACTAACAACATGTGTTGCTCGCCAAGCATGCTCGGAGGAGTAAAAAAATTTTCCACTACCCCAAGCATGCTTGGCGAGCAGCTTGTTCATGTCAGGGATGGACATAGTCTATCGCAAGGTTGTGTAAATTAGCCAAAGTCGACGCAAATCGTGTCAATGCCGATTTGCACCGACGACGCGCATAAAAGGCATCTATGTGTTTGATCATTCTTTGTTTATTTTTTATAAAGAAAAAAATCGTAAGAAAAAAATCGGTATTTTGACCACTTGACCAGGTTATTGAAGGAAATTTTCAGTTGTTCTGTTTGCCGCTCGCTGACGAAAGAATTTTCCGGTGATTACAGCAACAAGCTTACTACTTTTTTCCTTATTGCACTTACCCTTATTTAATCGCTACATCGATATCATTCCAAAATGAATGGAGTATAGTTGATGTTGTGAGTTGTGGGTTTTGGTGTCATAGAAACAGGTACAAAGATCCTGTTGTTGGTTCCAAGACAATTGTGCAATGTATCGAGGTCAAAGCTCGCGGACCGAATTGGGATCATAATTTGTTTAATGACTGGAATTTACTTGTCAGACTGGAATCTACGTTTGGTCTATAAATTTTTTAATACCAATCTGTATCTGTCTTCTATCGCACGCACTTTTCTATCTTCAGAGTGGTTTTGGAAGCCCGTTTTCCTGTCATAGTCATTTTTGTTCGCCATGGTCATTGGGGGACAACGTTCAATGTCTTAAAAAGCCTTACTATCATTTCCACAGAACGAAGACCATGGTCAGTATAAAAATCATCATATAACCTGAATGTTAATATAATCCTCTGTTTGTCTTTGTTATAAGGGTTAAATTTTATGCGCCTAAACTTTATAGTTACTGTACAAACAGAAATTGTGTAAAAGTGGTTATTTTTCAAAAAGTAAAAGTTGTGAAATCAAGATAAAAGTTGTCATATTGTGAAAAAAGTTTTGTAAAGCTGTTTAAACACAATTTTAAAAATTACTCAGATTTGTAATTTACACGTGATTTAAAATCATCAACTTTTTGTTTCAATGTAGGCAAATTTTTGCCAAAATCAAGAGCTTTTGTGTTGAAACTGGAAAAAGAAAAATCAAAACAAAATCAATTCCGCCATTGACCAGTTCGAAAAACGAAAAAGAAAAAATACACTAAAAGTGCTCTTTTGTAGTTTTCAGTTGTTATGCAGTTCTTATGGTTGGATCTATTTTACTTCTTCTGTTGTAAAACATGTTGATTTCTGTCAATTTTTTCTTGTTATTTGCAAAAAGATTGAAGTTCAGTATGATTCTAGTCAGTCAATATTTGAGTAATCTGACTAAAATTTTGCAGTTTTTATGCCGGATGTTTTATCTATCGACGGCAGCAAACCGCATTAAAAAGCTTCACTCGTTTGAAAGCTATGGAAGTCAATACCGGTCGCTTTTTTTTGCCTCACCCTATATTACAATTGTAGACCGAGATTATAGTAACTAACGTGTCTTGTATTCAATGTATTAATGTGTATTCCAGCAATCATTGTTGATATCATTAGTATTGATCGTGACGACATCATCAGTCTACATTGATGGAGAAGTTTTTCTAATAAATCAAATTATGATGAGTATTTGAAGTCCGAAAGTTAAAATATTATTCTTAATCAAGGAACGTTCAGGCATTCTCCCATTTCTTAACATTTATATTTATTTGTGATCTATGCTTTACAACTCGCGAAATCGATCATGAGAATAAAAATTTATTGTACCCCAGATGGTTTTTATGACAAACATTTCCGTGCTTGCTTCCACACACAAAATCGTCAGAAGCCATGGCATGAGATCAAAAGCCATTAAATTTGGTTCATCATGAACAATGGTCTATTTTTTCCAAATAACCCTCGACGCGCAGAAAAATGTTCATTCAAGTGATAAGGAACCTGCGTATACCCACACCTTTTTCTCTCGAGTTGACTGTAGAAAGTAGGCGAACAAACTGAGGAAACAAGATTTCGGTCTATGATGCACGTTCATTTTCTGCTCATCAATTTCTACGGATTATTTTGCGTCCGAGGGCTCACTTGAAAATGAATAGACTATACTGTTCAAAGCTACTAAAATGTGAGACTAAAATTAATTCTAAAAGCAGCAGCTTCGCTTTATTTGTGTATATTAACATTGTTCGATCCTCAATTGAAATCATCACCAACTTCACGAGCGATTCCAATGACTCCGCAGGCCACCAAATCCGATTCACCTGTCATGGCGCCATCATCGTCGTCATTATCCCGATCACGAAGACGTCGACGTTTTCTCAAAACTATTGATCTACCTATAACAGAATTTCCACCATTCAAGGCCAAATCGTTGCTTTGCAATTCGAATTTGGCTTCTTCATCAACCTGAAACAAATAACACAGAAATAACTATTCTATTTTCTTCGGTACACCAGAACTAGTACGATAATCAACTCAAGCCTAGTAGTGTTATATATTTCAAGGTCGTCAGAGGTCATTAATGTGACCTGCACGAGCGCGGCGGTCATTCGAATAACATTATCATGAAAAATCGCAAAATGTGTCAATATATTTTTTGTTGATGGTTTGAGGCCAGCTCTACTCAATAGGCAACAGTCCATTTGTCACTAAGATGACCTTTACATCGGAAGTTGGAAAAATCGCTTGTCGCTCAAGTGACTATTAAATAAAACATTGAGAAAATTTCCCGTAATTGTTCTTTTTGATAGTCACCGGTCAATCCGAATGTTGTTGGTGACCATCGCCCTTTCCAAATAATCGATGGTGTGACAATAGTACATAATGCTCTCCGTTAATGGGAAAGATCACTACTGGTCATTTGAGTGAGCCTACTGATCAGTGGTCACTCAAATGACAGGCATCATGAAGAAAATGACTGGAGTCAGTCAAGAACTCGGATTTTGAGGTGACTTGAACGACTTTACTTCTATTCAAATCAAAAATGGATATGACAACTGTTGCTCTTATTCCACAACGTATGTATAGTCTGTTTTTTTTAAATGCTTCTAAATAATGAAAGTGGAAAGCAAGTAGTATTTCAGATTTTCACGATTTTCGGATAAACAATATATCAGAGAGGAATGAAAATTTGTGAGCATACTGACCTAACCTTTGACAATTTTTCGAATGAAAAAGTTTACAATAAAATCTCTATGTAACTGAGTTTGACGACGGTACTGATTTGTGTCACTTTTCTATTTAGAAGCATTTTATAAAAACAGACTATAGTTCTTACATCCGCGTTTCCGCTCAAATGTAAGATTTTGTGCCATTCAGCGAACTCCTTTTGGTTGACACTGCAACTGCCATTTCAAAGTAAATAGACTATGTATGTTACGTATTTGCCACAATGTATCCAGTACAACAGAAAAATAACACCCTCGTCAAGGAGGGAGGGCTGGCTCATGTTGAGAGTGGCCAAAGCAACCACCTCAACTACGAATTGTTGCAAAAAGAGAGCACCTTTCCCGTTGCTCGGTTGGCTCAGTTGGTTAGAGCGTGCGGACGGTAGCCGCAAGGTCCCGGGTTCAAGTCCCGGACCGAGCCTAACTTTTACTGAAGCCCCGAGTAGCGGGAACATGTTGCCTCAACACTCAAACACTCGACCTCCCTCGTCCCTAGCAAACATGGTCATCTGCGAAAACGACCAGTCTCAGTTTCACCAATATCGATGAATGCCCAAAAGTAGCGCGTTCGGTGCAACAGATGGTTGCTGCATCACTACAACATCATCAGATTTTCCTGCCTAAGCGCCGACTGATTTTCATGCTACAGTCCCCGTGTTGCGGAGCGTCTGCAGTATCAGAATATCAGAAGTTTGGACAGTGCGCTGTTCCTCACTCTATCGGGTGACAACAATCGTCCCAAATTTCCGGGCAATGCTGCACGTCGTGAGCTGCTGCGCTCGTGGTGACCCCGGCGGCGGCCGGCGTCACGGAATCTGTCTCCGTCGTAGTATGGATCGTAAACTGGGCCAATATTTTCGCAACGGTTAGTCAAATTCCCGTGCTTATGGACTTCCACACTGTAGGTGCCTGTAAAAAGCGATGTGCAAGAGCCGAAACTGCCATGTTTTCAGTTGTTCCGCTTGAACTAAAAGAGGTAATTTAGAGAAAATTAGATATATCAAAACATAGTGCAGAAATATAGCAATTACATCGAACTATAGTCCATTTTTTTGAAATGTCAGTTTTTTTTTGTTACACGTGGAAACTATTTCATATTTTAACAATTTTCCGATGAAATATCTGTCATCCGGGACTGGGCATTTTTGACCGTAATAAACTATTCTTTCTTTAACAATTTTTTGCATAAAAAAATTGTACTGTGCGTTATCGAATGTGACGGTATAACTATTTTTTGTCATTTTTCAATTTGCAAACATTTTATAAAAAAAGACCATACCGTAAGGCAAATTTCTAACTATTCCTCTGACAACGAGATACGTCAAACCGTCATCTGATCCGATCGTGAACGTAATCGTGCCTCTAATCTTTTCCACCGAGCTCAAAATCGCAGCTCCGCGCAGCACCGGACCTGAGAAAAATGATTGTAGACTGTGGATGCCCGAACACATTCGGTTTCACCTCTTTGGCAGCATACGAAAGCAACACAGAAAGGCAACAAAGCAAGAAATTTGAGCATTTTACTCCAGAAAAACAGCTATAGGTCACGAAAAGAGGAACAAAGCTTTTATGGAGTAATTTTGAATGATCAATATCTTCGTGAAAATGTCGTCTTTTAACATTTTACGACATGCAGATTGTCAGTTTTATACGAAAATGTTACAGTATGGAAAACTGTCGTGATAGAACTGATGAATCAGAGTCACTTTTCACCAGAGAGATGGCCGATTAGTGCTAGTTAGTTTTTAAAAACTATGCCACCGCAGAAAATGGCATATTCGGTTGGCGGACAAACATCACTGTTGCTCCGAGCGCGCATGGAAAATCACCAGCCCACTAGTGAAAAACAGAACTTGGTGTTATACCATCAAAAAGAAATTATACTGCTGTCTGTTTTGTATATGGAAAAACTGTAAATTTAAAAAATGATACAAATAAGTGTCTTCGACAACGTGTGAAAATCAACACTTAAATTGGAGTCGTCAATCGTATTGGACACGAAATTCCGTTGCCCAAATCGAGTCCATACTCCCTTCTCTTTAAAATGATCGATGCGGCGATCTAATGAAAGCTTGTTAATGGGATCAATATAGAAATTTTTTTGTCAGTGGCTGAAAATTTTCATCAACATACTGGTTAAAATTTTTCAAGTATCACTCAGCTATCGACGCATTTATGTCCAACTTGAAGTGGATTTTTTTCGACGATTTTGGCCTTTCCCATTCTGATGAAGAAATTAAACGTTTTTTTCTATATTATAATACTTTCCACTAGGAGAAAATTGCGTATCAACTTGAACCAACTTGTTTGATTTTTGCTGCCTTTATCGTTTTAAATTAAACGTACAAGGCGACTGCTAGCCTCACGGTCATGTTGTCCTCAACAATATTGTCACTGCACTGCCAGAAATATGCAAATATCTTTGACTGACTAAATCCAACAGGCGGCACATGTAAATGGACATAATAAAGTATGTTTCTGAACATTTTAATTCTCATGCTCCTAAATTATAAAAGAAGAAGGCGCGTACTACTATTTCATATTTTTACATCTTCTGAAGGACAATCGGTCACTTGCTACACAATGTCTCAGAAAATTAGCTTCTGTAATAGTGAGTCGTGATAAGTCAAAACCTGAGAACGAATCTGACATTCATTTTGAAAGAAAGTGTAAATTCGATGTGCTACATTAAACTGAAAATCAGAATTCTACGATTTTTTGTCGTTTTTGTTGCATTTTCTTTTATTGTATGTCTGATGGTATCAGATGGTAACGTATCAATGGTATCGGCCGACCGTCCCGGTAAATTGACCAACTCAGTTCATTAATATACAAACAATTATGTGGCGCATGTGTTGAGGATGTCTTTATAGTAGCAGTCATCCCACATGTATGAAAAATTGACCATTGAGGTGGTGCCACAATGTGACCATAAAAAGAATGATAATTAAATTTGCAATCTTTCGATTTAATCGGTTTGCATACGCAATAAACAACAAGCTAAGGTAAAGTAAAGAGCATCAAGTGCGTGTTCTCACCCACTAAAAACTGTGGATAACCGTCTTATATTCGTCTAGCTATAGCGAAATTTGAAAAAGCAGTCAGAAGTCATCATTATTCATGAGACTTAGGAACTTTACATCGACGTAGTAAAGTGAGAAATCAGGTTCATGCAAAATTACTGATACGGCTGTCTTCAGTTTAAAAAAACCAATTCATAAATGTTTTTCGTGGTTTGTAAAGACCATCTCGTCAAAATTTTGCTCGTCTCGTTTAGAGACACCCTGCTACAAGGCAGTTCATTCCGTGTTGGTCAGCGCATCAATCACCTTGGCATTCTTATAGCTCACTACCGTCCTCTGTTGTCGTTTCAGGCTGTACAATTCGGATTGAAATATCAAAACGACGATTTTGTCATGAGAAACCCTGCAATAACTACAGTTTTATCAATTTCTGAATACTTTATTGCATCGATTTTTTCGTCAGTTTTTGATATGATGAGCTACCTTGGTAGAAAATCATGCAGTAGAAATCTTTTTTGTTGCTTCACAGGATTGACGTGCTGGCATGCTTTTTTTCTGAAAAAATCTCATGTTTCTTCTAAGAAAAGTCAACTTTAGTGATCCGTCCAAAGCTAAACTAAAGAATGGGCCGATGAACTTCAGTATTAACTGTTGCTGACTCGTCTGACGACCACTGGACAATAATTCATAAAGATATTGTATTCGCGTACAATAAGCATATATACTGAAAGACAATGCACCAAAAACGACAAAAAATCGTAAAATTGTGATTTTATTTTGCTGTAGTACATTGAAGTTACGCTTTCATGCAAAATAAATGTATTTTTTCACTTTCATTCAATTCTCAGCGTCAAAAACTACCCCTCATACCTCTTTTTGAGGTATACTTGTCTTCACTTATAACAACAAAAGCTTCTCGGACATAATGTCTTAGAACTGGAAATTTGTGACCACACTCCACTAACCTTTAACAATTTTTTGAGTAAAAACTCTACAGGAAAAGCTTTGCATAAACGAACTTATCGACAGTGCTAATTTTTGCTATTTTCGATTTACTACCATTTAAAGAAAACTGGTTACGCTGAATGTTGAGCGAGCAAAGTAAATCGCGGTTTTTTGATTCAATGTCGCGTTATTATTCACAAAACTTCTCGAAAGTTTTATGAAATATTACCAAATTTTCTAATAGAAATACTGACGCCAATTAATTAATCGAACGATAAATTTTTTTCGTCAGTTTTTGATTCTATGAAAAACATACGAATGAAGTGTTTTTTAATACGCATGTGAACAGCAAACACCATTCGTCGTTACTGATGGAATCAATGTTTGGGTAATCCACGGCCAATAAATCAATTAGATTTGATCGACAGTTGACAACCACACTGTCACGTGCCGCTCAATTCTCCAACGTCACGTGATTCCGATCATGCCGACATTTTGTTATTTTTCATGTTTCGTTTATTACTCGATCATGGTTTTGTTTATTTCATTTTTACACATGCATTTTACGTTCTTTTTTATATTTTTCATGCATTTCTATGTTTCGTTTTGTTGTAGTTTTATTTCTTTACAAACGCGGGCTACAGTAGGCCCTTTAGCTAAAAACTTCCGCCAGTCGTGCTCCACGAGCACATGGCTATTTTTGGTGCGCTCACGCACCTCTTATCATCAAAAATTAGCGTCGTTTTTGTTACGCAAAAACGACTAGCTAAGAAGTTTTAGCTAAAGACGTTCATATGCTTAGCATAGGCACTGCAGCCGGCCTCAGTGCTAAACGCATGTGAATGAAAAAATGTCTATGTGCTCATAGGCATCTTCTGCATCGCGTCTAGCTGCAGAAGTTAGCTTGAGCGCCGAGAAACTCCGCCCAAGCTGCAGCTGTAGCCAAACATGTCCTTAAAAGGACATGTTTCTTTAGTTTTTCGCTCATTCTTGGGTTCACCAAGCTCTCGTCCGGTTGTAACTCCGCGTCCGCCGCCTTCTCGTCAAATTTGCATAATTTTATTATACACCTGTGCGTCCGCCGCCTTACTATCAATAAATTTGCATAAATTTACCCATGTTCACTGCGTCCGCCGCTTATCGTCTACAGTACCCCCGCTGCCCATCAGTGCCAGGTGTCCGACCGCCCCGGTTCGTGCATTAAACGTTGGAGTTTCGCCTCCCGCTCGCTCCCGCTCCCTCCCGCTCGCAGCCGCTCGCCGCCGCTCGCCGCCACTCGCCGCCTAGGACGTTTGAGGATCGTACCCCTCGCTCCCAGTGCCAGAAGACCGAAAGCATCCAGGGACCCGCCGCCCGTTGCGTCGTAATCGCTTGAGAAACAGGACTAGGTGAGTCTTCTCAGGGGATTATTGTTATTTGTGGGTTATTTATTGGGAAATCCTTCCTAAGTCGGTTTCCCAAGGTCTCCACAGATAAGCAGGGCCTCCACCTCTCAGGTTCGGGCTAAAAGGGGCTGTCTGGTTCATAGTCGGGTCCCATAATTTAGGTCACTTTACGGGTGACCCTGTCCCCACTCTCACTGAGTAGGACTCGGGGATTGTCGCACCTAGCCTGGCAGCGTTATCCATTACCCTACAGCAAGACCCCAAGGACAACCCAAGAGAACCACCTATAGACCTCTCTATAGCCACCAATTGCCAGGTTAGGCCCCAACGCCAACTTGGGAAGCCTGGGGAAAATGCCAGTATCCATCAGGAGTCACAGCCTATTACTCACTGTAATAGGATCAATCTGATATGGTCCACCATCAATGTGACGTCTAAAACACGGTATTACCTGATGAGATACCCAAACCTCCTCAGTTCTCCCAAGATCAACATGTCATACACGTGACATGGCGTAAAATGTGACATGGCGAGGCTGGAAAATCGACCTTAAGTCTGGCACTCGCCCTTAAGTGCACAAATCTCACCCTTGGGTCGGAACTACCCCCAGGTCGGGTCAATTCCCATTTTAAGTCGGACAAGCCCCCTTAAAATCGGGTACTAGCCATCCAATACGTCGGAGACCCCCCAGATTCGGGTTTACTGCCTAATGGGTCGGGAATGTCCCTTATTTCGGATTACCGCTACTGTAGGTCGGATACCCCCCACCCCACGTCGCGTGTTATTACTGTAGTCGGAAAATTTTCCCGTGCCACCGAGGGTTATTACTGTAGGTCGGAATTTATCCCTGAACATCAGATTTAATTACTGTAAGACGGGATCTGCCCTTACGAGTGATCTAAATGTGATCTATATGTGTATATAATATTCTCATGCGTGTGTATAACCCCCTATGAGTAATAAATTCCCCTCTGAGTCGAGTTATTTACCCCCAGAGTCGTGTTATTTGTCCCAGAGTTGAGATATATCGAGTATTCTGTATTTCTCCTCTAATCATTTCTGTACATTCCACATACTTAGTCTGTGTTGTAAACTACCTTATCTGTTTCTTTTTCCTCATTTCCCCCCTTCTCTAATCCTGGGTGGTATACTGTCGCCCTCCGGGTGGGTGCCATTACAGTACGCCTGTGCCCATTCCCGTACTGTAACTACAGTATACCCATACGCGGGTACTGGTATCACAGCCGTAGGGGTTTACGGCCTCTCCTGACTGTTGGTGGTCCGTGACCCCATGATACAGTACACCCTCCACGTATGATACTGGACGTCAGACGTGGCTGCGATTCGTTAATTGTGTACACTCTTTTTGTATGTCGGCGGAAACTGTCGGAATTGCTCACTTTTCCGGCCCCAAAATTTTACACCGACTGTTTACACATTTAACACGCGTATGCCCAAATCTCTTATTCCCCGTCTTCGGTTATTTCCTTCCCCTTTTCCTTTCTCGGTCAGCTGAGCGGTGTCAAAAAAAAAAAAAAAAAAAAAAAAAAAAAAAAAAAAAAAAAAAATTTTTCGGACGCCACCGCTACAGTATGACTCCCTTACGTAAGTTCCTCTATCTTTTTTCATCTCTACTTACTGTAAGGTCTGATTCTTCTATTTTCAGTTGTTGCATCTAGACCATAGACTTTACGGGTCATGCTCTTTGACGTCAGCAACGACAACGTTACGGGTTGTTGTTGTGTGGTTCAACCCCACGGATGTACCACTGACGTCTGCAACAGCCGCTTCACTTGCTGTTGCTTTAAGGGGTGGGTAGCCCTCCGGGTTCTACTCCTGACGTCAGCAACCGACATTACGTGTTGTCGTTTAAGTTAACGCTCCAGCAGTAATGACTTCTGACGTCTGCAACAAGTGAAGCCAATGTTGTTGTAACAGGTTCGGCTGGCTCTCTGCACCCCATCTGTGACGTCAGCAATGGTGACGCACCGTGTCACTATTCAAAGATGTGCAGGTCTTACGGGTGCCACATCTGACGTCTGCAACAACTGCATCTCATGTCATTGACCTAAGGTATCAGACCCTCGGTTCCACCTTTTGACGTCAGCAACGGCACCATCACGTGTTGCTGTCTCCGATAGCTGGCTTCAGGGCCCTATTGCTGACGTCAGCAATGACAATGTATCATGTTCTCGCAGCAGGAATTGAGGTTACATGATCCTATTTCTGACGTCTGCAACGGTAACATTACGTGCTACTGCAGGGGTTCTGTCGGCCTTAGGCACGCACCCCTGGCGTCTGCAACTGCGACATGATACTTGAATGCTCTTATCCCAGGCACCTGCAGTCAGCACCAAGGTCATGTGTTGGTTCATACCCCTACCTTCTGCATCCGCACCAGGTTACTGTCGGCCCTATGAGTATTCCACTTGAGTTGTAGGTGGTCGCTGGCGCATGGTCCTATCACCTACCGCTCTTGTCCAAGGGTTTGTGTGTGTCTGGGGGCTGATGCCTGGGAAACATCAGTCCACATACATACACCACCTGAGATGCTCACTAGCCTGCGTACTGATCAGGTTGTCCGCCCGGGTAGCGGCACTGTTGATCAGCACGTGGCTATTTTCAAGCTTTAACTGCAGGTTTGAACGAGTTACACTCGGCCTCAGCTGGGTTGGTTGTCTGACTCGAGCAGATAGCAGGCATTTGCAGTCGGTACTGCCTGTGTCTGACGTCTGCAAGGGTTCGGCAATCTTCTTGTAAATTTCTTATCTAATTTCACTCATTCTCTTTCATCTCATCGAGCTGTCATACATAGATCTTCTTTAGTGTCCCCGCCGTAGTGGTTCCCAAGGGACCGTGGCACAGCCTCCGGTTGTGCCTAGAGTGTATAGGACCCCCTGTCATATTTCGTTCACTCGAATGCCTTCGTTAACTGGCTTAACGATGCCCGCGCTAGAGTCGCCACTGACCCAGAGTCCGCCTCCGCGGTCCACCCTTTATCAGTCTGTAAGTAATAGGCACCGTTGAGTCCGCCTCAGCGAGGTATTGAGTACGCCTCGATACATATTTTACACTCATATTCAATCAGGGACACCTTGTACCCGTGATCCCTTAGATGTTTTCGGGTGCGCCCTCAAAACATCCAGAGTATTTCATTTTAACTGACTGAGTGTGTCAGAATAGCACCCTTGGTACCCGTGCTCCTTCCCTCTTCTACTGTGTGACCTGCGAACCTCACTTCATCTCAGTGATCGGCAAACCCGGCCACCAGCTGTGTATAATACTCCTGGAGAGTGTCCGTTCTGTTCGGAATGCGGGCTCCCGTTTCGGACACGGCTGTAAATTACTTGCGAATGTCGTCCAGCACGGAACCTCCTGTATAGTCCGTCTCACTATGCAGAGATCGCAATCGCTCCTGGCGAGTGAGGCCCGTTGCGTAACTGCGCGACTCCCTTTGCGTAATTGGGTTTGTAAATTAGTTTTGTCCCTATTTATTGCTCCCTCTTAAGTTCATTTTCAGTTGACCCCATTCTTTTCACCTAATGCCACTTTATGCGCTACTCCTGGTGAGTAGGATCTTGCCGGCTACGAGTCCGCCTCGCCCCAAGGTTTGTAAACTAGTACAGCGGTCGAACCTCCAGGAAAAATCCCTCCTGAGCGGGTTCATCCGTCACCTCATCTTTCGGCAGGAAAAAACCGCCTCTTCTCTACCTTCACATTTGATCTTCTGTCCTCCTCATCTATTCTAATTGTCGGGTCCAGGCCCCAATCCTACATTTTGGTCGGGATCGATTCCCCCATATCTCAGGCCATGCCTCTGTCCATCACGGGCGACCAGATAAATTCCCTTCTGCGTCACCCTGATGTACTCTGATCTTACATCTTATAATCCTATTCCACTCTAGCTCCTTTTCCGTGGCCGCTAGTCTTAAGCTAAATCAATTTACGTTTTAAACGCCGTCGCGCACGCGTTTTCCGAATTCACGCGCTCTTTCGCCGCGAATTCAAAAGTAGTACTCACTTTCACTTTACACAATAGAGACACCCCGTCGTTCCTGCCGTCTCAGTACCCAGCCTGTACAGACCAGTGAGCCGCTCTCTATTCAATTTGACTTAATTGCTTCACGGGCAAGGACGTCTGTTCTAACCACCTTACGGGAAAACGAACCCTCGGACATGAAGTCGGAAACTGATCTCCCTTCACAGATCGAGAACAAGGTCCAGGCAGCATTTGAGAATGCTCTTGGACCCCTCAACCAAAAGTTAGAGGCCATGAATGGTCAGAGGCACCCTCCCGTGTCCAGCTTTATGGCCCCTCCCACCTTCTCCGGTGCTTTTGGTGAGTCTATCACCGATTTTATGTCGCATCTTACTCGTTTCTTTACACTCCAGGGTGTAAGCGAAACGGATCATGCGTATAAAATCGCTTTTCTGGAGTCATGCCTCACGGGTCCTGCTCTCGCCTCCTACCGGGACTTTAGCAGCAGCACTCCAATACCTACCCGCTACGAAGAGTTTACGGCTTTTCTACGGAGAGATTTTCCGGTAGGGCGCGACTCTGATCTGCATCAGCAGCTGATCCAAGATCGACTGCAGAAGCCGACAGAGTCCGCGATAGTCTACCTTGAGCACCTCAAGAGACTATCCAGGGTAGCGTATCCAGACCTCGCGACGGATGTCCGAGATTCTATCATCAAACCTATCTTTCTGCGGGGACTGAAGCCGGTCCTCCGAGATAGTATCAAGTTTAGGGAGTTCACGACTCTTGAAGAGACACTCAAGGCAGCCTGTTACGCAGAATCCCAAATCTTTCGGGACGAGATCCGGTACACTGCTCCATCTAACGCCGTTTTCTCTTCAGAACCTAAACACGCCGGATATAATCCCGATATGCCTAACAGAAGCGCAAACGGTCGTCAGAGCAACGCTCCAACGTCGTCATCCTCCGCCGATGAGGTTCACCGCTTGAAACAGGAGATGGCCAGGCTCACGGCCCACGTAGCGAAGCTCACGGCCCAGCAACGTGCACCAGCGCCGATCCAACAGACGCCGCCTCCACAGCCGTCGACACCAAATCAGTCCGCTGGGCGACGCTCGGGAGCACACCTTCAAACGTGCTCCTTCCACGGACTGTGTACACATAGCGACGCCGACTGCCGGGCCCAGCGTCCCACCGGTGCCGCTCCCGGTAACAACACCGCTAACGGGGGTCGCTGTTACTTTTGCCGTACACGTGCCCACCCCACGGACCGATGTGATAGGCCATGCCCTCATTGTCGTCAAGTGCGAGTGCACCGATCAACTGCCTGTCCGCAGCGCAATCCGGCAAACACGGGTGAGAATGTCTACCAAAATACTGGTTATTCTTCCCAGGGGACAAATGTGTATCATCAAAGGAATGGTTATCACCCTCCCAACGGGACAGGAAACCATTATCGGCAGCCCATACGCCGCAACAACGCCGTTGGGGCTACCGATGGCCCTCCTCATCCAGATCCTCTTGACCTGGATGATGAGGCACTTGCTGAACACCTGACAGATTCTTCACAACAGTGTTATACTGTCTGCGTAATCAGTATTGGATTTTCAGTGGTCCAAGCAGCCCAGGTACCCGTACCGATGAACGTATCGGACATACCGCTGCCACCACCACCACCAAAGTATGCGATGCCGGTCACTCTGGACCCCTCGACGACACCGCAGTTTGTTGGCCATGCTAACATCCTCGCATCGTATCGCATTCCTAAAATTAAGACTGCCGAGCCAGCTCCAGCCGCGAATACGACGTCTTCGGCGCCACCGGCCCGCATCGTCCCTCCAGGACCACCGCCTTCGATCCCCACGGATTCGGCTACGGAAGTCCTCGACCAGGTCGAGCCCATGAATTTGTCAGGTATACTACCTTCTTCTTCAGGTGATCCTAGAGTAGGAACCAGAAATCTATCTCAGTCCACGACTCTATCGATTTCTTGTTCACAGCGCCATCGCCCGTCCAAGACGCGATGTTGGCCATCTGGTCAGTCGACCTGGCCAAGAAATACCCGCATTTGCCGTGGACTCTCCTCAACGAGCCATCAAATGTCGAAGCACTCACGGCCGCCGACGTCGTGCTTGCAGCACCCGTCTCGATGCGCCTCTTACGACCCGACGTCGCCCGCCGGGCACTCGAGTTCATTGCCAATGGGACTATCACCATCTCGCCCGTCGAGAAGTTCTTATTGGACGGGGAGCCATCCTCGCCTTCAGTCGATGCCGTCCGCCGAGCAGTCGAACAGGCCAGTCGGATCCTCCTGCCTGCTGCCGCCGCTACATCACCGGCAGCAGCGCCACCTGTTGCCGCGACATCGCCAACGAAAATGGACATTACTGCTTCCTCGCCTCCGGCCAAGGAACCCGCAAATGATCCTACACCGCCGGCAACAGCCCAACACACATCGTCGGCAACAGCCCAGCTCAAATCGCCGGCACCAGCCCAAACGACATCTCCGACCGCCGCGACCAAGTCGCCCGTCGTCGAACCCATGGCCGTCGACGAGACCTTACGTCCAGTTAATGAGGATGTCAGCATTGTTGAAACATCACCGTTCCCAACGGCAGTCAACCCACGGTCGCCGAAAGTCGGTACCCTTCGGGAAATCCTCCCCAGCGGTGAATTGGTCCTCGATTTCCCCGACCAGGAACCGATCTCGTCCGACAGCGACGAAGAAGAAATCTGACACTGCCCCTCAGGCCAGATTTGTGAAATTGAGTGAACACTTACAAATTACGTTTGTACAGTTGTTTTTGACAATAAAATTGACCTTGGTAGCATCACTGTTTCTAGGGGTGAGTTTGTCAGCACCGGCGGCTCAGTATCAATTTTGCGGTCTCTCAAGAAGCGGACATCCACTTGAGTTACCCCAGCGTGTAGAGTGTAAACCACCGCAATCTTCATGGAGCCCGCGGCGCATGAATGTTACGGTGTATGTCCCTAGCTCAGACCCGATTACAGCCACAGCGTGGAAATGCACATTGCGCTCCCGCAAAGTCTGCACCAACACTGGTTTCTTCGGCTCTAGGGGCATCACTGCAGACGTCATTACCACTCAGCACTTAGCGCCTGCGGCATGCACGCTAGCACATCGCACTAAGATGTTTGGTTCACAAAAACTTGTCGGCATTCGCCCTGGCTTTTATAGCACAAACCAAACATTGGAAGTGATGTACGAATGGTGCTGCAGCGACGTCTGCAAGACAGTGACTAACCTCTTCATCGAGGAGGGACAAGTCGCTTCGTGGGACGGCACTACGGCCCTAAGCACCTTAGGCGATGTAGGTGGATGCAGTCCCACTGCAGGCCAGTGCACTACTCTAGACGGGGTCATTGTCTGGCCTGCACAAAACTTCACGGCGCGGTGTCATTATCACCCCAAGGGAAATTACACTGCGTCCATGTCAGGGAACCACGTCATCATCGATGATCTGCAGGTTGCCCTTAAGATCCCGGGAAACTCCCGCGTCTTCCAACTGTGCCCAGAACTACGTTCCACCACAGTCCGGACGGATCAGGGTCTTCTCCTTCGCATCCACGGGAGATACAATTTGACCCAAAACTTGTTCAGAGTGGCAACAGACAGCCGTCCCGATCCAGTCAATGCCAAACTGAACTATCTGGCTCAGCAGATCAAGGAGTCGGAAATTAACGGTTTCCGGTTCACGTGGCTTGAGCTTTGCTCTCACGCTCAATGCTATCTTGATCTGACTTGGCAGTTGCTTCGCTTCGACCCTACCCTGGGTGCCCGGGCATTCCTCCAAAGGAATGACCTGACGGCGGAATTCACAGGCGATGCGCTGACAATATGGCCGTGTCAGAAGGTCAACGCCACCTACGTTTACCATTCGTACCGGGTGGGGAACGTTTGCTACAAGTACTTACCTGTACAGGTTGGCGGCACCATCTACTTCGCCACCCCCGGTGGTCCGGATCTCATTAAATCTAGCCCAATTGTGCCGTGTCATCACCACTTTACAGGGATTTTACGAAATCGCTCGGGCTGGTTTACTGAGTCTGGCGCGGTCCATGTGAGCCACATCCCACTGGAACTCTTCTGGAAGCAGCGCTTCAACATCACTCACTTTGAGGCACCGGCGCTCTTCCATGACCAGTTGGCGATGACCCCTTCAAACTTTGCCTTCTTTAAACAGTACGTGTACAAGACTGAGCAAATTGAAGCGGTACTCAACCGGCTGGTAAACTTTACCGCTGGTCTATCCCTGCAACCAGACGCCATCTACCAGGCCTTTGCAGGGGTAGGAACCGACATCAAGGCCTCTCTGGAAGGTGTCGGTTTGGCAGCAAACCATGTTATTACGGGTCAACAACACACCCTCGCCCAGGGCTTGCATGCTGTCCTGAGCGGGCCGGTCCAGTTGATCTTTAACATCCTAATTACCCTGACAGTGCTGATCGGTGCCGGATACCTTGCCTATCTTGGTGTATCTTATTATCTCAGCTACCGTCTGCGGAGCAAACAGGTCAGGTTTGTTAGCCGTTTCTCCCCGTTGGGTCTTTATCGCAAAGTCCAACGCTGGATCGGTTTTCACTACGTGCAAAACGATGTGCCCTCCCAGCTTGACCGAATCACACCGTGCTTCGTCGTGCTGCTGGACACCAAGGAAACTCCTGCTTTCCTTGACACGGGTTGCCCACGCACTATCATTAGCCAACGTCTTCATAAGGCCTTGGCTAAAGAAAGTCCGAAGGCGGTCATGGCGTTCCAGCAACATCACGACTTTAACCCATTGATGAGCATCAATGGTAAAGCCGTTCATACCATCCTTTCGGGACCATATGAAATCATGTTGCCCGGAAACCGCCAGCCGAACACACGGATCGATGTACATCTCCATGTGTGCAAGACTACGTCTCCCTTCTGGGCACCTGTTGACCTCATACTCGGACTGGACTTCTTAGAACAGTTCAAGAACATTATGTTTGACTACCAACGTAATGTTTGTCGGCTGGACGCGGTAGAATTACCCCTCCTGCTGACCACGCCGGAGATTGACCAGATCGACCCCTGGTGGGAGAACACCCGTGCTCTCTCGCGAAACTCACACAGGTCGGGATCACGATCGCGGTCCAGGGCTTCGTCCATCTCTCGGCCACACTCACGGGCCTCCTCCGTTGCCTCATCACGTGGGTCAACTAGGGGATCCCGGGCCTCTTCTAGACGGGCAAGTCGTCATCTGTCGACCTTGCACGGGTCAGGTTGCCCTCGACCTCCGCCTGGAACCTCTCCAGTTACGCTAGAGAAGGGCCGATACCGTGAGCCAAGTGATTCAGATGCTCCGACATCACCCGTGCCAAACGCGCCTCCGCTATCGGACACCGAGGTTGAATCACTAGGAGCTACTCAGAGTCCGAAGGATCACTCAGACCACGTGCTAACGGTGCAGGATGAGTCCACCCTTCTGAATGACCCGGAACCCTCCGTCGGATACGCTCTAGTAGGCCTCCTACGTCGTACGGGACTGCCGATTCCAAAGCGGTCCGGTAGGACCAAACACGCTAGTGGTGCCACCACACCTGATTCCGGTCATGTGGTCACGGCTTTTTACCCAAATGATATTCGGACACCCCATATCAAAGTTCTCCTCAACAACTGGGTAGAAGCGAAGGCACTGGTCGACACAGGAGCTGTTTTCTCACTCCTGGACCACAAGTTAGCGGCCCAGCTGCCCAACTTGTCACTATCACCTACCAGGGCACGCCCTATCGCAGCCAACGGGTCTCCGATCCCACTGCTAGGAGCAGCCTACATCACAGTTACAGTGGCTGATGTCTCTGAACGGATTCAGGTCCAAATACAGGAGAACTGTTCAGCTGAACTGGTCCTTGGAACCAACTTCCTCGGCCGGTTCAATTGTGTCAGTTTGAACTGGGAGAAATCTTTCCTCCAGTTCAAAGAGAGTAGAATCCCCTGTGACGGTCTCATCCACAGCCCACCTTCTGCCCGCGGCGCTTTGCCCCTGAAGGATTTGGTGATTCTAGAGCCTCGCTCCCTGACACGATTCGCTGTACCTGTCCCACCAATCTATACGAACGTGCCTGAGGTGGCCTTCTTTCCGAAGCACCTCACCGGATCTCAACGACACGTATATTTTGCTGGAAGCGTGAGTACCATGACCAACGGTCACATACCACTTCAGGTAGTCAACCCGAGTACTCATTCCGTGGTTCTCTACCCGCACACGACCATCGGTCATGTGCAAATGCATAGTGAGCCCTCACGGGAATCACCGGTCGACTCAGACACCGTCCTCGACCGTCAGTGGGTCGAAGCCAATGCTGTGATCTCACCGGACATCTCCCCTCGGGACCGGGCAGCCTTACTCGATCTACTGGTTGCATACACCGACCTTTATGCTCTTGATGAAAAGGACACAGGTTCCACTGATCTCGTCCAGCACGAAATCAGCACGGGCGATGCCCGCCCAGTCCGCCGTTTCCCTTATCGGTCCTCACCTAAGGAAAAGGATCTCATCATGCAGGAGGTCAAGGCGCTCCAGGAAAAAGGTATTATTCGGCCCAGCACGTCTCCGTGGGCTACTAATACCGTCCTGGTGGGCAAGAAAAACGGTTCTCACCGTATGTGTGTTGACTTTCGTGGTCTTAACGAGGTCACGAAAAAGGATGTCTACCCTCTCCCGCGGATAGATGACATCCTCGACACACTCAAGGGTATGAAGTATTTCACTACCCTTGACCAGGCTAACGCTTATTGGTCAATCCCGATTGCCGAGGCCGATAAGGAAAAGACGGCTTTTAATACGCCTATTGGACTTTACGAATTCAATTACTTACCTTTCGGTTTATGCAACGCGCCAGGGACATTTCAACGCCTTATGGACCTCCTCCTTACTGGAATCCAATGGCGCACGGTTCTGACTTATCTCGACGACATTTTGGTGTTCGGGAACTCTCACACCCAAATGCTTGAGCGCCTGGCAGATGTGTTCGCCCGTCTTCGCCGGGGTGGAATGAAGCTCAGACTGAGCAAGTGCAAATTCTCGCACTCAGAGGTAGAATACCTAGGCTATCGCATCTCACAGAGCGGCCTAGAACCTGACCAAGCCAAGCTGGCCGCCGTCCAAAACCTACCCATTCCACAAAACGCCAAAGACATCAAGTCCTTCCTAGGCCTCGTGTCTTACTACAGGCGTTTCATCCCTGGTTGTGCCCGGCTCAGCGAGCCACTCACCAAGCTCTTACGGAAGGAAACTACTTTCCAGTGGTCAAAACCTCAGCAGGAGGCGTTCGACCAACTCCGCCGCCTGCTGACCAACCCTCCTATCCTGCGCCATCCGGACTTTTCGAAATCCTTTATCCTTCAAACTGATGCAAGTATTTCGGGGATAGGAGCGGTTCTTAGCCAGTTAGACGAAAATGGATACGACCATCCTGTCGCGTACGCCAGCCGAGGGTTAACAGCGGCCGAGAAAAACTACTCCATTACAGAACTGGAGACTCTCGCTGTTGTCCATTTCGTCAAGCACTTTCGGCCATACCTCTTCCAGCATGAGGTGGTCGTTCAGACTGACCATACCGCGGTCAAAGCAGTGTTGGAGAAGCCTAACCCCTCTGCTCGGATCGCTCGGTGGGGACTCGCGCTCGCCGAATTCAAACTGACAATTCGGCCGCGAAAAGGTCAGTCTAATGGTAATGCTGACGCATTATCACGCCTGCCGGATCCTAACTCCCTCACCGGTCAGAGTATTGATGATACTCCCCTTTACAGACCTGAGGGGCACGTTATGATGATCACCAATGGTGCGCAGCACCTGGCGCGATCCAGGACCTTGACCGATGGTGTGCAGCACCTGGCGCGTTCAAGTAATTCAGCACCGATCACTGTTGGCGCGGAGCGCCCGGTACGATCAGAGTCTTATGCCGAGATATCCGTCGGTGCGCAGCACCCCGACCTTTTCGCTGCTCAGCTGGAGGATCCGGAGTTAGCCGACATCATTCGCTCTCTTAAGCCTCTGGGCGACCAGAATGATGTGCGAGGCTACCATCTGTTGGATAACATCCTTCAGAAATGGACAGGCGAATCCAATAAGATCGTCATACCCAGATCCATGGTTACTACCATTATCCGGGCTCACCACGATGACATCTTAGCTGGACACTTCGGTACTAAACGTACTGCGCGGCTCATTGCTCGCAGGTACCACTGGCCCTCCCTCAGTCGGGATGTCAAGTCCTTCTGTCAGCGGTGTGATCTTTGCCAACGGAATAAGCCCGCTCGACAGAAAACCACTGCGACCCTGAAACCTATCACCATCACGGGACCGTTTCACCGGGTAGGTGTCGACTGCATGGGACCAATGACCACTAGCGAAGCTGGCAACCGTTTCATCGTAGTCTTTATCGACTACTTTACGAAATGGGTCGAGGCTTTTGCTACTCCGGACATCACTGCGCACACCATAGCCCGGCTGTTTGTAACGCAAATTGTCTGCCGGCACGGGGCACCGCAGATTCTTCAGTCAGATCGTGGCACTGATTTCACATCAAAACTGATGACTGAGATCACTGCGATCTGCGCGACGAAGAAAATCCACTCTACCGCCTATCACCCGATGACCAACGGCGAGGTGGAAAGAGCTAATCAGACGCTAGCCACACAGCTACGTATGTATGTTCATCACGGACATACTGATTGGGATGAACACCTACCATACGCTGTGTTTGCCGTCAATATCAGCATGAATGAGTCAACAGGGTACTCGCCCTTTGAACTCATGTACGGTCGCACACCCATGCTCCCTGTTGACGCCGCGCTCTCATTCAACCCTCCGGCCCATATCATTAATGTTTCCTCATATGATATGGAGGTCAAACGTCATTTCACGAATGCGTTAACCTTAATCCAGAGTCGGATTGAGAAAGCACAGGAAGCCTACGCACGGTCGTACGACCGGAGGGCACATGATGTCTCGTACAAAGTAGGGGATCAGGTGCTCAAACTGTGCACCTCCAGCAAACGTGGACTCACTCCTAAATTGCTGCCCATCTACGATGGACCCTACCTTGTAACAAGTGTGGCATATCCCAATGTCACACTTCGTCTCGAGATGGATCAGGAAGACACTGTACATGTCAACCAGCTTCGACTTTACGTGTCCCCTGAACAACCGAGTGAAGCAGAGGATACACCTCCCACTTCACAGGCAACAGATTCGGCACCCTTATTGTATCCTTCAATAAGCCGGGACTTTACACCGAATCTGATTGACCCCCATCTTGATGCAGAGGTCCCCGACCCGTAACTCAGGATGCACTCTCTTCACTGTCCCCGCTTACGGACGAGGACGTCCTTTTTCGAAGGACCGCCGTGCCCCTCACGAAGTATCCACTCTTGTCCATGCTGGATCTTAGCGGATAGAAGAGAGCGTTCAGCAACCTAAGCGTCACGCCTTAGGCGCATCCTCACGCGATAGCCTACACCTCTCAGGGTGCATCCTCTGCGATAGCCCGACAATCTGTACCTCACTGGGCGCATCCTCGGCGATAGCCTACATCTTGCCCTGAAAATTTTTTCTTTTCTGTGTTCCAGACTTTCGCACAGGATACTCAATGTCGGCAACTTCACGCATCAACAACCTCCGGTCACCATATCACCGAACGAATTACGATCAAAGAAGGCTTCATCCGCCGACAACCCAACGGACCTATTCGACCACTCTCGCCGTCACACCTTGGAATGACCTACGACCACGGACACGCCGCATAAAACCTCACTACTGACCACTGCAAGGACGAGGACGCCCTTTTTCGAAGGACCGCCGTGTCACGTGCCGCTCAATTCTCCAACGTCACGTGATTCCGATCATGCCGACATTTTGTTATTTTTCATGTTTCGTTTATTACTCGATCATGGTTTTGTTTATTTCATTTTTACACATGCATTTTACGTTCTTTTTTATATTTTTCATGCATTTCTATGTTTCGTTTTGTTGTAGTTTTATTTCTTTACAAACGCGGGCTACAGTAGGCCCTTTAGCTAAAAACTTCCGCCAGTCGTGCTCCACGAGCACATGGCTATTTTTGGTGCGCTCACGCACCTCTTATCATCAAAAATTAGCGTCGTTTTTGTTACGCAAAAACGACTAGCTAAGAAGTTTTAGCTAAAGACGTTCATATGCTTAGCATAGGCACTGCAGCCGGCCTCAGTGCTAAACGCATGTGAATGAAAAAATGTCTATGTGCTCATAGGCATCTTCTGCATCGCGTCTAGCTGCAGAAGTTAGCTTGAGCGCCGAGAAACTCCGCCCAAGCTGCAGCTGTAGCCAAACATGTCCTTAAAAGGACATGTTTCTTTAGTTTTTCGCTCATTCTTGGGTTCACCAAGCTCTCGTCCGGTTGTAACTCCGCGTCCGCCGCCTTCTCGTCAAATTTGCATAATTTTATTATACACCTGTGCGTCCGCCGCCTTACTATCAATAAATTTGCATAAATTTACCCGTGTTCACTGCGTCCGCCGCTTATCGTCTACAGTACCCCCGCTGCCCATCAGTGCCAGGTGTCCGACCGCCCCGGTTCATGCATTAAACGTTGGAGTTTCGCCTCCCGCTCGCTCCCGCTCCCTCCCGCTCGCAGCCGCTCGCCGCCGCTCGCCGCCACTCGCCGCCTAGGACGTTTGAGGATCGTACCCCTCGCTCCCAGTGCCAGAAGACCGAAAGCATCCAGGGACCCGCCGCCCGTTGCGTCGTAATCGCTTGAGAAACAGGACTAGGTGAGTCTTCTCAGGGGATTATTGTTATTTGTGGGTTATTTATTGGGAAATCCTTCCTAAGTCGGTTTCCCAAGGTCTCCACAGATAAGCAGGGCCTCCACCTCTCAGGTTCGGGCTAAAAGGGGCTGTCTGGTTCATAGTCGGGTCCCATAATTTAGGTCACTTTACGGGTGACCCTGTCCCCACTCTCACTGAGTAGGACTCGGGGATTGTCGCACCTAGCCTGGCAGCGTTATCCATTACCCTACAGCAAGACCCCAAGGACAACCCAAGAGAACCACCTATAGACCTCTCTATAGCCACCAATTGCCAGGTTAGGCCCCAACGCCAACTTGGGAAGCCTGGGGAAAATGCCAGTATCCATCAGGAGTCACAGCCTATTACTCACTGTAATAGGATCAATCTGATATGGTCCACCATCAATGTGACGTCTAAAACACGGTATTACCTGATGAGATACCCAAACCTCCTCAGTTCTCCCAAGATCAACATGTCATACACGTGACATGGCGTAAAATGTGACAACACAGAAAAAATCATCAGAGAAGTCTGTTTTCTGTGGTATCTTCGATTACACGCTGAAATTAACTATAATAGAACAGCTATTTTAGGTGAAATGTAGCGTTCAAGCAACAACCAAAAAACCATTGTTCGATGATTTGACCACACCGTTGAAAATGATCAATTTGTTCGTTTGCCGGTCGAAAGAGGAATAACCTTTCCCATAGATTGACGACAGAAATATAGCTTATAACGTTGAACTTGATTCCATCAGTTCGATAATTTCTTATTTAGAGAAATGAAGCACGTAATTGGAAAAAATCATCTGCAGTCAATGTCTCTTCAACTATGCTAATTATCAAAATTGATGTAATTCATACCACATAATGCAGATATGAAGAACTCAGGTACCAAATAGGATAATAAAAATCTCATTAATATTACAGAAACTTGCGAATCTGATAACTTTGTTTTACACAAAAAAATTACAATGACTAGAGATAAAACAAAAAATACAACAATACGCATTATAAATAACATTTAATATCGTTTTAATTCTTCCCTTACGCACCTTTTGAAACATGGCCAAATATCCGTCGACGTCGGTATTGCCTGTGAAAGAAGACTTCCCCGAGTATAACTTCGAGTGAAAATTTCAATTCCAAAGTGTGAAAAATGTAACAAATCTGGTTAAATCCATAGGATATTATTATGAGATAGACATTTTATATCAACCGACATGAATAATTTTTGACACAATGTCTGACAGTTTTCACCTCGGGTCAATAGAATGTCTGAGAAGTCAAAAATAAAGTAGCCCTCAAAGCTTCCTAGAGGTAATTTTATGCGCCGATAACAGCTGTAATATGCATTCGGGCTGAAAAAGAACATTCATTGAGCTACAGTATGACAAAGCTGCAATTTTTATCCTTATTTGCCCAAAAAATCTTTAAAAATCATTGTATGCTGGGCGGACATCAATTGAATTGAAGAATTTAAAGCATTAACCATATGGGTTTGAGTCATCAGATGAAAGAGCAATTAGGATACTACAAGAGGTAAAATTTTTGGAAAGCTAGTTCAATTTATGTCCAAATAGGATAGAGTAATGTTAAAGATTTTGTGGACAAATCATGATAAAAATTAGACTTTATTATACTGTAGCTCAATGAATTTCATAGCTGTAATCAGCGCATAAAATGACCCACACAGTATAGGAGGAAATTTTGAGAGCCATTTTTTTACTTCCCAATGTGATAGTCGATATTATCAGAAATTGTTTTTTAGTCGATGTATGTAAAAATCACCTAAATTTAGAACAAAATGGTAAAGTCAAAAAATTACGTATGGTACATTCTGAGGTGAAAATTTGTCAAGAGTAAAATTTTAATGTTACAAATTTCATCACATGTTGCAATCGAACTAAGCCCAGAAAACCACTGAAAACAGTTTAAATGCCACATTAAAATATTGCCATTTAAAAACAAATTGTATAAAAATTATGTCGCCAAACGACAAAAACAAATTTTTGACTCATCTTCACTAAAAGTAGTCCTAAAAAATTGACTCAATTTTTTCGACGTTGCTCTTGCAAAGAAATCTTTTATGGAAGTAAAGAAACCAAGAAAAAGCGAGAAAATTGAGAAGAATATAGAAGCTAGAACAGGATATCATCAAGAACAAAAAAAATATTTTGCTTCTGTGAGCAGAATTTTTGAATAAGCCTATATATTTTTGACATTTAATCGTGATTCTCACTAGATTGAACTTTGTCTTGAAATTTACAGAAATTTACTCTAAATCCTCTGTGCAATCTTTGCTTCATAATATGTATGAACTCCGAATAACTCAAACGTCCATTGTCATCGACGTCAAAAATTTTGAACAGAACATCGATAAAATAAGCGTCGAACGAAAATCCGGTCGTTATTTTGACGGCGCGGGCGAATTCGGCTTAAAAGTATAGTTGATATATTTTAAAATGTTTAATTTTCATTATAACGGCATATGGTAGCATTTACAGGCTGGGTTTAAAAATTATTGCGAGAAAAAATTACTCTGCGAAACCGGCAAATCGGCGAACGTGTACAATTTCACGGCTATCGTAAAATCGTCTAAAGCGTTCAAGAATCGACAAAACATACGAAATTGATCGAATGTGATAAGCTGGAAAAAAATTGAGGAAAAAGATTGAAATATTAAGGAAAAAAATCAGTTCTTCGTTTCTGCGACGTCAAGACTTACCCTATCTGATTTTTTCCGGTCTATCCTCGTCATATAGGACATTCGACGTTCGTTAGTTAATGGTGCGTGCCTTAACAACATTCTGGCGAAATCAGATTCGGAAATTTCCATCTTTCCGGATGAGAATTCCCTAAATTCAATTTCTAGAATTTCCGTTTGAATATCGTCCATGAATCTTAAAAAAATTCATTACTTTTCAACATATGACAGAACAACACAATAATTTTCTGTTCACTTTCGGAAATCCGCGTAGGTTAGTTGACTGGAGCCTTTAGGACCGAATAAATGTATTAATAAGGACGTATCTTGAACTTTTGGATTATAAACGATACCGCCCGACTTCTGAAAAAGCGTCCGGAAAGAGCATTCTAGGAGAAATCATTCGGAAAATTCGACAATTTTACCTGCCAAACCCAGTCAAAAACACCTTTTTCATCGTCTTTCGATTCGTTGGAATTCGATTCGTTGAGTTTTTCATCGGCATCCAAACGAACGAGATCGTCGTTCGAATTTTTTCCGCGGCCGAGAACGGCTTCCAACTGTAAAGAAAAAGACAAAGTATAATTCAATAGAAAATATGAATTCTTGAAAAGTTTTCGATGGAGGTTTGCAAAATATCGTTGAAAAATTATTTTTTTCAAAAAGAAAAAGCCAACTTAAAATATTTCCAAATATTTGGAATTTAACATGAAGAATAAATCTGATTTAAGAACATTTTCGACAGAAAAATGAAAGTGTATTACAAACGGAAATTGAACGAAACATTAAGAAATTTATTTTTCAAAGAATTTTCAAAGATGAAATAATAAAAAAGGTTTGCAGGAAAAAAACGGAAAGATGACCTTACGCCCCAACGATAAATCTAGCTGAAATATGAAACTTCTGCGAAAGACTGTTTTTTAAATTTCACAACAAATAAATTCAAAAATCTGGGTACTTGAAAAGCTCATAGGAATTTCAAAATTTCTTCAATCCACCAATCGAAGATCAAACTTTTACAGCCAATCAGCAATTCATAACAAAAAAGCAATACAGGCATAAAAGATCAATTTTCAGCTTAGAAAGAGAGAAAATAGGATGAGAAAAAAATTATTCGGTCAACATTTTCATGCTAAAATTGTAAAATCGAATTCAATTTTTGTGCGCAGAACTCAACAACTTACAATCAAAAATTCGTTTTTGTCCACAGTCTCATTGCCGTCTGTATCAAACATTTCAAAGGCGATATGAAACCCGCGTTCAGGCTCTAAGAAAAAAATTTTTTAAATTAGAGATCAGATGCGCATGTGAATATACTTACTAGTCAAAATACACAACAAAAATAGGTATTCCGTGTAGGAAATAAGAGCGTCGTCGCCTATTAAACGTAAAAATCTATAGTTTTTCTTATTTTTCAACGTTGGGGTCGCTTTCAAAATTTTGTAGACGTCTTTGTCGGTTAGAATACGTTTTTCCAAATTTTCTAGAGAAGCTAAAAAAATTTGCCAGCTTACATGCAATTTTTTTCGAAATTTGCTCACCAGGCGGATCATCTTGAGTTACGGCTTTGATAAAATCATTCGCAGTCATATAAAATTCATTTTTGTACTGCAACGACGTGAAGTCTAGAAATCGCTTGTATCTGCGTAATGAAAATTTCTGCTTATTCTGAAAAATACGCAAACTAAGTATACATTGATAAACTATTATACGAAAAAACTAACCGCCTTATCGTTTTTGGCGCCCTTCGAAAGCAAATTTTTCAACCCGTTTGCTGGATAAGCGAAGAAAAAGGCGAAAAGTGCCGCGGCCAAACAACTGACACCTCTTAATTTTCGGGAATTACTCGTGAAATTAAGCGGAGGGACTTCGGTGGATAGAGTTTTCCTACACAGCCGGATAAGCGTTTCTTGGACGAATATACTTTTTGGAAGTGAACTATTCAGGCTACGATATTGAAGGCAAATTCGGCGAGGAATTAATTCTAGTAATCTTGGCATAACTAGCATTTATTTGTAAGGAATACCTATAATTAAGAATATAGACTAAAATTCGGAATAGTTGACTCAATGCATAAAACGAACAAGACAAAAATATCATGTTTTTCATACAAAATGTTAAAATGGTGAATTTTTATGCTTCAAACTCGAATTACATTTTTCTTTCCTTTTCTGTAACATTATGATGAGAAGTAACCGCCTTTTTCCCTTACTCCTTGATGTTTTCATCAAAAATACAAAGAAATCTTCTTTTTGAAACACGTTCGGGCTTTTTTTGCACTCAGCAATGTAATTTCAATCTTTCCAAATGCAGAAAACTTGCACAGTACAAAGGCCAAACGACTCAAATTATAGGATTTCATCTTGATTGGTAAATAAAATGGATGTCTTGCGGGGTAGTATATATAGCGCACGGGTTATCCTGAGGAAACGCGAGGACCTCTAGAATTTTGTTCAGCTTATCAAAAAAGCGCTTTTAAATCCAGTTTTTGGAACTACGGCGGATAATTAAAAAGACCGAAAAATTAATCTTTTTTTTTTGAATTAAATATCTTTATTGGCCAAGAGGGGGTATCAAAAAAGGCCTGATCTTACGGCCCGCGACGATAACAAAAAAAACTATACAATAATGTCCAGCAATATAAAAACTTGCATGTAATTTATCTGGATTAACGTTATAACTAAATAACATAATTCTTACCTGAAATTTAAAAATATTCAGACGGAGAGAAAAAATGAAGCGAAAAAACATAAATGACAATTAAACTACAGTAATTTTACGTGTGAAATAAATTTTGACGAAACCTTATTATTCAAACATACGAAAATAATGCGAAAATAGAAAAATCAATATATATTTTGAAACCGCTATAATACAAAAATTTTTTTTCCCTCAAGAAACGCAAGGATCTGAACGGCCTTAAAAATTTATTAAAATTTTATATCTACTCTTCTTACATACTTTATTTTTGAGGAAAAAATTTTCCAACACCCTATACTCTAATATATCGTTAAGTCTCAAAATATAAACCTGGAAATTTTTTCTAAAAATTTCCCAAGGATCTTTTTCTTCGCTTTTATTCTCAAAAGTCATTCTTGTTTGCCAGATACTTTTTTGAGCAATTTGTATGAATAAATTTGCTAGTATGGTTTTATCCCTGGAAACAAATTTTGGTTTTACCCCAAAAATAAAGTTTTCAATTTCTAAGGAAGAGTTATTATCAAGTTTCTTCAAAATTTGTGCAATTTTTACCCATATTTCTGAAACTCTCGGACAGGTTACTAATGTGTGGAAAACATCCTCTCTTTCCTCAACATTTGAGGCTAAACAGAACTTACAATTCCGATCTGAGCTTGGACTCATATGATTGATTTTAGATCTTGTATGTAAAAATCTATGAATTATAGAAAAATGCAAATTTCTTGTATATCCGTCAGCAAATTTCACAGGTCCTATACTCAAAAGATTTTTTATTACATTAGAATTTACGCCCAATTTCAATTCCCAATATCTTGTTATTTTTGGCTCTAAATTTTGTACTTTATCCTTTGTTAGTTGAAAACAAAGTAATTTTGTAGAAATTTGATCCAAATTCAGAGTTTGATCATTTAGCCCAATTTGCATATTATCCAATAATTCTATTTTTGATTCAATTTCTGCTAATCTAATCCTCTTATATAATTCAGGGGCACTGGTTCTGCTCAATTGTCGTGTTGTTTTGTCTTTTACCTTATCTATAAAGAACCAAAAAATATTACCAAAGTCCTTTTTCTGACATCTAATTCGAAGCATTAAGCTCATTGCTCTAACTTTTGTCTCTATATCAGCCAAACCCAAACCCCCCACTGATGTAGGTAGTTTAAGCTTTAATCGATGCTTACAAATGAATAAACTTTCGGCTGACGGTTTATGAAAAACATCAGCGAATAGGTTTTATTTTTATCCAAATTCCTAATTATAATTAAGCCAAAAGACGAAAAATGTGGAAAACCAGAAGATGCACTTAATTTAAAACCATTTTAATGACCGATTTTGGCACTAATAAGTGCCAAAAAAATTGTGCTTTTCACCAATTTTGATTAGCCACATAAGCTATTTAACCAACATTTTGTTTTACCACACAATTTGAGGTCCAATCGGGGGTCCCTCGCATTCCTTCTACCCCCCGTATTTCTAGCTTATGTGGTGTCACTCTGACGGCTCCCAACGCTATCACCTCACCCGTCGAGTCGAAATTGTCAATAGGTGTTAATCATGGCCGCGTATGCCAAAAAAATGTCAAATTTTCATTAAAATTAATGAAAAAGTTGAAATTTTTCAGTTCTTTGCGGTAGAATTAGTCGTTTTTACCAGCCCTTAACCAAATACGATTTTTATGGTCTTGATCAGAGGTCCCCAAGGTCAGATTCTTCAGGTAGGGGTAAAATTAAAAATTTGTGGGGGTAGTGTAGCTAAATGTCCATTAAACACGTCATTTTGTCTCAAAATTAAGCAGCCAGTGATCGATTTTAAGGACTTTAGGTAGGGGTAATACCCCCCTCATACCCCTCCCCATGGGGCACTCTGGTCTTGATCATATATATATACATGGCCGTGCGCAAGGGGGGGGGGGGCGGGGGGGGCGGCCGCCCCCCCCATTGAGGCAGTAACTTTAAACCGAAAAGATGCGTTTTGGTGGACTTTAAAAGGTCAAAATCTCAAAATTTTCCGGCGCTGCGCGCCGGTCATGGGTATAATTATAACTATATTCTATCAGGCGCGGCCGTTAGCATATCTACTTCGACTTACTAATTAATGCTCAACAGTTTCTATCAATCAAGTTAGATTGTTTCATTTTCTAATCGTTTACAGTCAATTATGTCGCCGAAAATAGAGAATTTTCATCATGTCTCTCAATTTTTTCCCCCCGATGATTGGAATTTTTTAAACGTTTGCAATCTGAACGTTTGCGTTTATTGAAGGTGAAAACTGAAGACATTACTCTAGAACGCGATTTCAAAACATTTGTTCACGAATTATCTGTTGGAGAGATTTATTTTTCAGCGTTTTAGAATACAAAAACCCAAAAAAATTTTCCGGCGCTTCGCGCCGGAATGGAAGGCAAATTACGCTTCATCAGTCTGATTTTAATTTATTTCCCAACTTTATGAAGGTTCATTTTCCAGCGTTTTAGAAAATGAAAATCAAAAAATTTTTCCGGCGCTCCGCGCCGGACCAAGAAAGTGTTTTAGAAACGTTTTAGAAAGTGAAAATCAAAAAATTTTTCCGGCGCTCCGCGCCGAACCATTCTATAGAACGCCAATGTATTCTTCATGAGCTCATTTTGACTAACATAACCAGAATTTTCTCAATTTTTTTCCTCATTTTTGCAGGTTTCTGACTACAAATACAACAAAATGCTTGGGTATGCTCCTAAAATGCATAAAAAAAGCAACCGTAGCCACATTACAAGCGTTTTTAAAAATGTGGAAAATTTTTGGGAAATGAGGAAAAAAATTTTGGTTCCGGTTCTCATGTGGAAAAAATCTTCGAGGAAAAAAAAACGATGATGCACACAGTATATCCACGTAAGATCAACATTTCTGGGACTATTCAGTGAAAAAATCTAGTCCGCCCCCCCCCCCCCCATGAAAAAATCCTGCGCACGGCCCTGTATATATATATACTTTTTGGTCAAAATTTTTTGACGTTGATGAATCAGGACTAAGCATTGCGGAAAGAGCAACAGCAAGCACACCCAATTACAGGTTTGGTTGAGGGATGCTTTCTATATTCCTCTCTCCGCAATGCTTCATCCTCCTGATACCCGGGAGGACCTGTGTTACCAGATTGGAAAATAAAAACCGGCTATAAGTGTCCTAAACAATAGCCAAAAGTTGAAAAAAACGGCCAAAACAATTTTTTACAAATTAAGTTTTGAAAGAATAAGTTCTATATAAAACTGTATTAAAAACTTTTTACGCAATCTTATTGTATGTCGTACGGAAGCGTGCTGTTTTTTCTTTCAACAAAATAAAAAAAAATAAAAAATAAAAAAGAATAAAAATGAACCCAAGACTGAAGTTATTTTATTTGTACAGATTAAAAAGAGAGAAAAAAAGAAAAACAATGAAAAGTTGAAAAATCAGGCATAGTTATCAGAATACAAACCATATTTTTTCGCAAAGACCCTTACGCCATTTGGCGAAAGAGATCAAAATTGCTTTCGCCATATTCGCAATATCGTTTTTTTCGCTTAAAAATGCAACCATATGCTTTATTTATTCATTTTTGAGCTTTCCTGAACATATTCTTGCATCTGCAGTCAGTAATAAAAATGTTTTGCCAATCGATAACTTTTCCTCTATCGTTCATAATTCTAACTGTGCCAATAACTCGTTAAAACTGGTGTACTGTATGTAAATATCGCCATGATCTGTTGAAATATGAATTCTGTAGTCGGGCGATCCGCGCTTGGAATTCTCTTGATGAAAGTTACTGTAAATGCTAGTAGTGCAAAAATTTTTCAAGAGGCTAAATCTGATACCTTTCTTAGAGGTGTAAGTTAATTCGCTTATTTCTTTAGCTGTCACGCCTTTCACCGTATTCTTCATATTTACTACGTTATACTTTCGACCTAATAAATATTATTATTATAATTTATCAAAGAAAAAAACAAAATTTTTTGATTTTTGGGTTAGATTAGGATACGAATTTATCAAAATTCAAAGTAACAGAAACAAAAAACCAGAGCGAGAAAAAACTAAATGGCTGACAAATCTACGCTTAGCCGAAATGAAGAATCATAGACTGCATATGAATTATTCTTGCTTCCGGCGCCAAGCGCCGCAAAAATTTCCGGATTCCGATACTCTAGAATGTTGGAAAATACATTTTTTAAGACTGATTTCATGATTTAAAATTTGATTTTTTCGTTCTGATGATGTTCAATGCTTTAAAAATGTGCGGATGTTTTCACCCTGCTAACCAACCAAAAATTTGGATTATTCAATAAGCACTATTTGTCACTGTCTCAAACTGATGGTGTTTCAATCATTTGTCGAATGCAAAAAAATTACGATCACAAAGTTCAAAAATTTTTAAAGACCGCAGGAAAATTTTGTGGAAAAGTCTTCATTTTCGTCAAATACTATAAGACCCAATATCAAAAATAAAGTTATTATACCACAATACGAGACATTCTATGTGGTAACAACTATTGAATGCCAACTAGTTAAGTAAAGTAGACATGCTTACGGGCCTCCACGAGCAGGGGATTACAGCAAGCAATGATCAAAATAATCATTATCGGCGCCGGAAAATTTTTGGGATTTGACATTCTAAAATCCATCAGGATGCACCTTCCCGACTTTAAAATCCCAAAAAATTTTTCGGCATTTGGTGAGAGAACCCACATTTTTTTCGTGTTTGCAGATTTTTTCGCCAAAAACAGCGGTTTAGCGAAAAAAACAGTGGTACGAACCGGCCAAAAATCAGCCAAGCCATAAAAATACCGGCTAAGGAAACCGGCCAGTGCATCAAAAACCGGCCAAAATTGGCCGGTTTCCGGCCCATCTGGTAACACTGGAGAGCACCGTTTTCTTCCCCAAATCGTGCTTTTTGGAAAAAAAATTCGGAAAATTTTGGGCTCTTTCTCAATTTGGGGAAGAAAATTTTGGGGATTGGATACAGAAAAGATGAATTTTGGTGCATTTTAGGTCATAATCTCAAAATTTTTCGGGGCTTAGCGCCGGTTTTTACTTTAATTATCATTATTATGTATTACTTACCTCGGGCGCGGCATTCCGCATGTCTACCTTCATTTATCACTCAATCTATAATAGTTTTCATCATCTTAAACGTATTATCTAATGTTTTAACTGGTAATCTTCAATATTTTATTATGATATTTGATGAAGGTTCGCATTTTTTCCTTGACACAGTTTTTGGGAAAGATCAATACGTCAAGTCTCTAAAACTTTTCGAATCGATTATATCTTTCCCAACGTAAAATCAATTCAAAAGCTTCATGGAAGTAGTTTTCGGAAATTTCTACTCTTCTTACTCATATCTTTTCGATCAAGTTCATGACAGTTTACAAATAAATTACTGGTTTTAAAATTTTTCAGATAAAATTCTAGGAATTACGACTTTTGAACACAAAATTCGAATCTAATTCTTGAAATAAATCTTCGAAAAAATAGATTTACTAGAGTCGCAGAATATCAATACCAAAAAAATTTTTCCCACGGTTGGCGCCGGAAAGATCAACATCTTTTTCGGGATCTCACTTGTCATCATAAAGGACTTAAGCGTCGATTTCTCATGTAATTCAGTCATTATGCTCTTTGACAGCTTGCCGGAAAAAATTTGTTCCACGATGCTTGTAGATAAGACTTTAAACTCGAAAATTTCAATTTTTTCCTCAATTTTAATGAATTAACGGCTCCAAAAACACCAGAAGGCTTGAAATAGCTCAAAAACATTTAAATAAAGCCTCTATGAGCATTTTTCAACGAAAAAACGACTTCGGGAATATGGGGGAAATTTTTTTGACCCCTTTCGGGGAAAAGGTCTCTGGGCATACCCGTATTCAGGATTTAAAAAAAGGGGGGAATTTTCAAATTTTTTTAAGAGTTTACTGAATAAAAAGAAAACCATTTTTGCAGTAAAGACGACTTATTTTCAGTCAGTTAGTTTATAAGTGCTTGGATTAGTGGCTAAATACTATGTTTGACGAAAAGTATGTAAATATAATGATTTAATTTGGGAATTGTGATGTGTACATAAGTACGATGATATTGCTGAAAATTTTAATCTAAAAAAATTAGGGGTTTAATTCCCCACTTCGCCCCTCTAAATGCGGGCCTGCCCCAGGGAAAAAACAGTGCTGGAGCAGCGTTTTTTTTTGTGCACGGACCTTTGAGCCAATTGGCAAATTGGCACAAATGGCCAAAAAAATTTGTGCCAATGGCACAAAAAAGTTTTTCCAGCCTAAAAATATACTGGAATCGTTTAAAGAATTTTATGCCAAAGTTTGATATAAACATAACTCAAGATACTTTAGCCGCGCCAACTCTATTTTATTTTAAACAAGTCAGTGTCATACATGTAATTGGGGGGAGTGCTATGGGAACCCCCCCCCCCGGAGAAATCGTCAACCATATGGCTAGGCTAGCCATTGGGCGATCGCCCCTCCCCCCAGGATTTTCCAATCCTATGGCTAGCCATATGGTAGCCCTAGGGACCCCCCATACTTTTGGTCCGAAAAATACTGAAAAATGTCAATTTTTTGATATAAAACGTCAATTTTTGAACAAAAATGGTCAAAACGTCAATTTTCTCGGCGCTTCGCGCCATAAATACATTTTTTATCATTTTTAGACAAAAATTACTATTTTTCGAACTATTTTTCAGACTTTTTTCGTGAAAAAATCAAATTTTTTTTCCTTCAGAGACCCCTCCCCTGAAAAATTTGGGAATTACTGACTCCCGCCCAGAAAAAGTGGCCCGACCCCCCACCCCCCCCCCCCAGACCTCGGGGCTCCGTTATATGTATGGTCAGTTTGATAAGAAAAACTGATCAAGAAAGAAGTTTATACGATTCGGAAAGAAATCGGATGCTGCGAGAATTCAGTTTTTTTATGTTTTTATAGAATTTTCAGCCATTATATATTTTTCTTTAATTTTCGGCTACGGATTTCTTCTTAACACCGAAATTAGAGATGACCATAATTGCTTTCTTTTGAAAAAACTAAGCCACGTAATTTAAATTTTTGGTTGAAAAATTCTGCCAACAAGGTCAATTTTTCCGTTCGAATCAAACACCAAAAATAAAGTTCGGTTTCCAATCGCACTGAATGAACAGTGGAAGTTAAGCATTTCTATTCATTTTTCAGTCATCGACAATCTCAAAGTTTGTTGCGATATAATTCTTTCAGATTTTAGACAAATAAAAATCTTACTTAAGAAAGAAAGAAATTTATTAAATGCAAATATATACAAGAGTAAATAGGAATAATACAGAAAAACTCATGGACGTAACAAAAGCACGTGCGAATTGAGCTTTAAAAAATGGCCCACTTTAGACCGAAAACAGGGCATATTGTTCGAACGAATGATATCATTGAGTAAGGAATTCCAAGCATCAATATTTCGCAAGCAAAAATCATGTTTTAAAGCATTAGAGTTATATTTCGATTTATACAATTTAAATAAGTTGGACGCGCGATAATTGAATGGACTCAAGGTGAAAAATAAATCAGGTCGAATAACTTTAAATTTCAAAATTAAGAACATGTAAGATAAGTCGACACACGTACGTATAAATGCAAGGTCATCGAGGCCAGATTTGTCGAGGCGCTTCTTATAGCTTAAATCTTTATAACCAAAAAGTCTTTTTGTAAACCTTCGTTGTACTTTTTCTACCAATTTAGTATCCCCAAGCAGACAAGGATTCCAGAGTGATGAACCATATTCCAGAATAGGGAGAACATAGGATTTAAAAGCCCTGACTTTGAATTCATTGAGGTTAGAGTGAAAACACTTTAGAATCAAATGTGCCACCCTAGATGCTTTTTTAACCACATAATTACAGTGGGCAGTTGCTGACAATTTTTCATTGAACATAACATGAACATTGAACATTGAACATACCAAGATCCTTCACCTCTGAAACAGTAGGAATCAGAAAATCGTTTATACAATACTCAACTTTGGGGTTATTACTCCCAAGATGCAAAACAGAGCATTTTTCCAGAGGAATAGATAATTCCCATTTTAATGACCATTCATAAACTTTGACAAGATCGCCTTGTAGTACTTCAGCATTTTCTGTAGCAT
>CAWUHX010000140.1:284672-528875 GCA_963922205.1 Romanomermis culicivorax | reverse complement strand
ACACTCTATCAGATTAAGCAGTGGTATCAACGCAGAGTACTAACAATTTAAAAAGACAGTTGACCCTACTCTGCCGATTTGGACAGAACTGCTTCGATATTCATGCGCGCCCGAAGGAAATTTTGAACGTTTCAGCTGTTCTATTGCCGCTCACTGAAAAAAAATTTTCATTGATTACAGAAATAAAATTATGCAGAATACGAAAAGGACCACTTGAAAAAGTCGTTGAAAAAATTTGTTACCACTTGAAAAAAATGCTGTTTGAACATTTACCTGCACAAGTTTTTTAAGACGCTTCGCAAAAATTTCAAGATGCATCGCAAAAACATTGAGATATAAGAGTTCTACGATGTTCGACTTTGTCTTCGGGTGCATCGTGTTTTCTTTAAGATAATCTTGAAAAAGTCATATCTTGAACAAAAATCAAAATGAGCGCACATCGAAAGGTTTTATGAAACTAGCCATCAAAGCGTTGCTCCACCTCCTATATTCTGTATATGGGAAACCCTCCAAAGTGGATTTCTGAGATCATGGCTTGCTGGCTGTTGAGGGCGCTCTTAATTTTTACATGCCAGAGAATGGAAAGATTATATTGCATGACGAATCCGATGGACATATCGGTTTTTTCATTAAAAACAAATCTATTTTCGAGATTTTTCAGGAATACGTCAAAAGCGCATGTTTTTCACCCAAAGTGCAGTAATTTCGGAAGATAATAAAAATATTAGATTTTCCTAGCTGCTTAGAAACCCGACCAAGAAATGGAAATTTGGATTCCGAAGTTACTGCATTTTGGGTGAAAAAAGGACGCTTTTGGCGTATATCTAAAATTTCTGGAAAAATACAAATTTTCATGAAAAGCCATATGTCTGTCGGATTCCCCATGCAGAATAACCCTGTCTCTGCCAACCCCCCGTAAAAACCGAGGATGCCCTCCGCGAGCAAGGTATGATCTCAGAAATCTACTTTGGAAGGTTCCCATAAACATAGGAGGTCGAGCAGCGCCTCTGATTGACCAGTTTCAGAAATTTTCACTCTTCGATGTGCCGCCCATTTTGGAATTTTATTCAGGATGGGATATCGATTTTTTCACGCTGATTTATTTTTTTTTAATTTTTTGATTCTGTTGATTGTTGATATTTTTCAAGCTCATCTTGAAAAAAAATGCAATGCAATAATTTAGATTCACGTGAAAGGAAGTCGAACATCGAAAAACTCCATCTTGTAATTTTTGCGATGTATCTTGAAAAAATGTTGTGCATTCGATGTTCGAAGATGCGTTTTTCCGAGTAGTAACAATTTTTTTCAAGTGGCTCTTCTCGTATTCTGTTTGATTACTAGTTTTTCGGTATTGCACATGCTTTCATGGGATCAAAATGAATGGAATATACGCACATACATCCTACTTATGTCGTTTACGAAGCTATTTAGCGCCACAAGAATTCTTTTTCATAGAATGAAGCTTACTCTCAAATAGAATACGACTCGCAAGGCGAAGAACGTTGCGTCTACATCAACCCGAAACGTAAGGGCGAAACGGGCCAAATGAAAAAAAGCCCGCCGAACTTTGGTCCGTCAATGCCGCGAAGTCGAATTGAAAGCCAAATCTCGTTTGTGGTTCGCCCTTTTGTTGGGGCTTTCGCCCTGTGTTTGACAATTTTGTGGGGATTTTTATTCAAAACGTTGGTCATCGATGCGAAAATTCGCGAAGATAGATGAATTAAATAACAATGTTAGATAATGAAAGTGTGATTAAATTGAGTTTATATGAATTTATGTTGTTGAGCTACTACTTGTGATTTACATTTGCATCATAAAAATGCATAATAATATTGTTTTGGCAAGGTCTGATACGACGAGTCCTCCTGGAGCCTGTAAGGGATGACGAGCCGACAACCGACGATTCTCCGAAGTAAAGGATCATTTATACTCGTTTTTTCTGACAGAACAGATCCTCAATTAGCTGGAGACGTTCAGCCTGAAAATCCACTTCCGGTCGGAAAGGATGACCCTAAAATATTGGATAGTTGAGTCGATTTTGGATAAAGATACATCATCAAAATGTTGCACATTGCATAATTCTTTTCAGTTGGTAATCCGTTTTGACACAAATTCTCCCACATCCTTAAGAAGCATTATAAGCATTCTACACTGCTGAGAGAACCATTTTTACATTATTTTATATTAATACACATTACACGACTTTACGTTAATTTGCTTACTTTTCCCTACATTACTTTACATTACCTCACATTACCTTACATGACCTTACATTACTTTACATTACTTTACATTACTTCATATTACTTTACATTGAATTTTTTCACATCACATCTTTTCACATTACATTACCTATACTGCAGTACCCCATACTACACAATTTAATTTTACATTATTTTACGATACATTACCCAATTTTACATTATTTTACGATACATTACTTAATTTTACATACATCACTTTAGATTACATTAATTTAGATTGCATTAATTTGCGTTACATTAATTTACATTACATTAATTTATATTACATTATTTTACATTACATTAATTTACATTACATCAATTTACATTACATTAATTTACATTACATTAATTTAAATTACATTAATTTACATTACTTTGATTTACATTACATTAATTTACATTACATTAATTTACATTACATTACTTTACATTACATTAATTTACATTACATCACTTTACATTATTTTCACTACTTTACAATACTTTACATTACTCTACATTACTGTACATTACATTACTTTAGATTATATTACATTACTTTACATTACATTACATTACTTTACATTACATTACATTACTTTACATTACATCACCTTACATTACATCAATTACATTACTTTACATTACATTACTTTACTGTTCAACCATACATTTTAAGTCCCCTAAATTGGCAAAAAAATGCTATAAATACCATGCTTTGGGTACAATTAGTATGGGCGAATCTTATTTTTTGAGCAATATAAGAGTTATTCAATGTACCTAACTTGTTGTGAAGTCCCATGAAGTAATGTAAAGTAACGCAATGTAAAGTCATAAAATGTGAAGTCCTTAGAGGCCATCAGGAGACATGGTGATGTGCTACACCCGGGAAAAACCTTCACCATTTTTACGGTCTTCTTGTTGTAGTGGTGCATCTGGCTATTCATTACGCTGCATGCCCCGCACTCACCACCATCACTACAACCACAATTTCCGAATCATCCACGTAGCTCGGTTAGCGCAAGCGCATCTGCCATACAGAAGCTCGAGGGGATGATCAGCCCCTCACCGAGCGTTATTTTTCTGATGCGCCGGCCACGTGGATTTGGGCATACGACATTGGTAACCATCCAGGGGCCCTTCCTCCTCGAAGGGGGAGGGGTGTTGTAGTGGTGCATCTGGCTATTCATTAGGTGGCATGCCCCGCACACATCACCACTACAACCACAATTTCTGTACCATCCATGTGGCTCCATTTTAGCGCAGTTGGTAGTGCAGCTGCCTTGCATTCAGAAGGTCGAGGGTTCGAGGCTCTCACTGTGTATTATTTTTCTGACGCGCCGGCCTTGTGGATTTGGGCATACAACATACTTTTTGACATTTCAAAACTTGCTAAAAAGAGTAAAATGCAAAACAGAAAAAAATTCATGCCACGTTATAGAGCATTGTATTCCGCATCTAATGAAAATTCAACCATAAAGTGCTTAGTGCCCAGGCCGATAAATTTCAAGTAAAGCCCAATCCAGAAGTCCAGTTGCTAACTATCCCTGATTGAATCCTAGGAATCGGTGACAGTAGTTGATTGTCCAAGTCAGGTAAATGAACGGCGAAATCCTAAAAAATGTGAAAATTCACTACTTTGGGGTAGTGTAGCTATACGAATCGTATTTTTTATACAAGATGAGAATTACCTCAATATTCAGCATATGAAACTTGTTCCACTTTTGGAATGTATCAAGTATGTGGTTTTCACAATAGATGTCACAATTATCAGAAAATGCGATTATAAGATGGTATTCATTACTTCAGTCCTTGGCATGAATATTCATATTTATTTCAACAGGTACGGAGGACATTGTAAACTAACTACTGAGTGGGGAAATTTTCGATGCTTCTGAACTTTAGTAGTGGATATGATGATTTTTGCAAAAAAATGATAATTCTCACTCTAAAAATTTGATAGCGCTGCTGTATTCTTAATACCCACTTTACATTAAGAAATCATGCATGAAACTGTAGACCAAGAAAAAAAAAGAAAACTTTCCTTAAGCAATTTTCCTCAGAGTCTGTTTTTTTTTGCTTTTTTGTAGTTTATTTCTACGTTTTTTAGTTTTCTGAAATTTTTTTCGGAAAAATTGTGCATTGTTATTAATTTTATGGTTATTGTGCTGCACTTGCTTTTCGTTTGTATTTGTTTTCTGTTTTTATTTTCTTGAATTAAAAAAATTTTTTTGTTGAAAGTTTTTTTTTTATTTTTAATTTTTTTAATTTCAATTTTTTTTCTAGTGGTCGAATAAATTTTAATTTTCGGATTTAACTTTATGTCAACGTCGAATTTTACGTTCAAAAATTGTGGAAAAATGTTCAATGGCCAGCTTGCCGTGTGTTTTCCCAAAAATTACATAATTGTGTGACATCTTGAACTATAATTTTTCAATAAAAAAGCAAAAAACTTGACAAAAAAACTATATTTAAACCGACAAAAAAGACAAAAGCAAAAAAATAAATCAAAAAATAAAAAAACTTGACAAAAAACAAAATCAATAAAAAACAAAAACAGAAAACTTAATTTTCAATTAAAATCAAAACTTGAAAAAATAAATCAACAAGCTGAAAAAAACAAAAGAGAAATTTTTTAAAAATGAATAAAAACAGACAGCATGCAAAAGACAAAAATTTGAGAGAAAATATTTGAAACTGAAAAAATAAATACATACGAAAAAGTCAAAAAAAGTAATCAAAAAACAACAACTCGACAAAAATTCATAAACTGAATAAAGATAAATTAAAATGAATAAACAAAAAAATGACTAAATATTCAATAAAAAAACTGGAGAAAAAACAGATAAAAAAATAAGTACAAAAGAAGAAATAACAAAAAGGAAAAAACATAAGAAGTACAAATACGGAAATCGCGATTTTTAAAAGTAAAAACCAAAGCTCAACAAAAAAATAAAAAAAGAAAAAGAAAAAGAAAAAATGAGTAGAAGCTAGCAAAAGAATAGAAGAATTTGGAAGAAAACTCATAGAACCGAGATAAAAACAAAAAATACAATAACTAAAATAATTAACTAAAAAAACACGAAAAATAAGAAGAGAAAACAAATATAAAAAACCAAAAAAACAAGAAATTATAAGAAAAAAACATATAAAAAATAAAAATTTTGCAAGGATATGTGTGGCGCCTTACCCTTGACCTCCCGCAGGGCATGTGGCCTGGCCCCTCACAATGTGTCGCCATTAACGCTCATTTTAGTAGTCAATATTTTATTCAAATTGTTGAAAAGATTCCAAGAAACAGCGCAATTTGCAAGAAATTGTACGACGCCTTACTCCTTGATCTCCCGTGGGTCGTGTGGTCGTGAGGAAGCCTCCCAAGGTGGTGTCCCTGCCGTTTGACGCGTTTTTAGCTTCTTGTAGTCATTTTGTAAATTGATCAGCAAGTTGATTTTTTTGCTATAGTAATTGATGATCTGACAGATATACTGTATATACACCCATCATCATAACGCCATAGGGTAGTGTGCACCCGGCGTTTTTTTTGTGCACGGACATTTGTGCCAATTGGCACAAGAGGCCAAAAAAATTTGTGCCAATGGCACAAAAATTTTTTTTTACTAGAGACATACTGAAAACTGCGAAAAAGTTTTGGGCCAAAAGTTTGATAATTAAAAAGTTATTGTTTAACGTATTAATTTTTTGTAAAAATCGTGCCCAACGTGCCTATTTTTCAGCTAACCATGTCAGTGAGAAGAGAAAAAACTGTGCAACAAAATAGTTCACGAAATCCCAAAAAGAAATGGGTGCTGAGACAATTTGAAAAGCCCTAGAATTGTTCAGGAAGTTCAAATTGATTCAATTTCCGACTACGAACGAATATCTATGTTATGTATATTTAACAACCGTGTAAAGACTAGAGAAAATAAAGTTGAAAATCCGAATCTGACTGAATGAAGAGAGAATATTCAGAATTTCTTTTCACTCATCAGTCTTGACAGCCTATAAAGTTTGCTGCAACGATACCAATACACTGTTCGAAGAGAAATCGTTCGCGTTCGGGTCAAATGTACGAATAGGAAATGATATATTCATTGATTCGGCGCGAAGCGCCGAAAAATTTTTGCGTTTTCAGCCCCTAAAACGTCTAAAAATCAAGGAAATTTAATGTTTGACCAGCCAACAATTTTGTGCCAATTGACACAAACGCTCAAAATTTTTTGTGCCATTCCAAATTCACAAAAAAAAACACTGTGTGCACCAGCTGCAGTAATACCCTTGATTTTTAGTCATTTTATCGGCGGAAAACATTCATCTCAGATTGTTTTACCAAATATTGGGCACTGGCCAACTAACATTGGACAATAATTTTTTCGCATTTTTAGGAGTAAATAACTTTTCGAAGCAATTGTTCTTGCATGTAAAGGTCTTTTTGCTCCTGGTATATGTTTTAGACGATATTCCTATCAATTAATGCTTTTGAATTTTTTAGTGGACTTGTTTATTGTTTTGCGTTTTTTGTGTTGTTTTGTTCAAGCAGGAAACAATATCTAATGTTAAAAGAGCTTATAAGAATTATAGTCCTACGGCAATGAACGACGTCGTTCGGAAAATAAGTAATTAAAGTTCAAGAAATACGTTAGTCTACAATGATTGTTTACCTCAAAATTTCGATGAATCCAGTGTTTTTAAAGGCTCATCATGTTGTACTATAATCGGCACTTGAGTTTATATTTACATGAATAAAAGAATAAATAAATGATAAAAATATGTATTATAGTGAATCATACCTGTAAGACCTCCGACCAGTTAGGGGGGGAGGGTAGAAAAAAGTCGAAATTTTTCCCCAAAAAAGGCCAAAAAACATACACTTTTTTGCAAATTTTTTTAATTTTTTCCAAACTGGGGGGGGGGGGTAAATGATTTTGGGTACAGGGTTGGCCAAGTTAGGGGGGGTCCCCCCCAACCCTCTCCCCAAGTACAGGTATGCAGTGAATAAAAAACTTCAAAAATTACGTGCTTTACCATTATTTCATACAAAATGTATTGTTTTTTGCGTTATGTTATTAATATAGATTTTTGTTATAGTTATCGTGTTACTTTAAGTCGCCTCTAAAGCATTTAAGTCGACTTGTCTAGAAAAAATTTTTGCCATCCAATGTTAAGTATAGGAGCCCGCTCATACATGTAAGAGGTCCAACCAGTTGGGTGGGAGGGGGTCGAAAAAAGTCGACATTTTTCCCGAAAAAGGCCAAAAACATGCACTTTTTGGAACGAGTATATTTTTAGCTGAAACTCTCAAGATCGCTCAAATTAGGCTTTTTCAAGTAGTTTAACACTTGAGAAAGCCAACCAAAGCGCGGGAAAGAGTTTGAGTTGGCATTTAAATTGGCATTTTTAGGCAAAGTCAAAACTTTGCATATTTTTTTTTATTTTAAAAATTAATGGTTGTTAAGCACTTTGCAACACGGGGAATGGAATAGGCGTGTTTTCAAAGCATGGAAAGACAGCTTAGGCCGAAAAATTCACATATTTATGAAAATTTAAGAATTTACATATTTGTTTAAAAGTGTTCCAAAAGCAGTGGAATTTTTTACAAGTCGGTTCTCTTCCCAATTATGGTCCAAACTGGCATTTTCGGACGCCTCAAGATGTCAGCTATCCAGATGAGTTCGAAAATTCAGGAACTCATTTGCATAAAATCTCCACACATGTCACATTACTCATTGTCCCTACAAAAAAATCCTACCTACTTCAAAAATCGAACCTGGTCCACCAGCCTATGAACTTAATGCGTTTACTGCTACACAATTTCACCAGAAAGTATAAACACTATAATTCTTTAAGACCTTTGATACTATTTTAACTAACAACTTCATTTGGAGGAGCCTCAACAGTGCTGCACCCTTCAGGTGCAGCTGCTGTGCCCTTAGCCTAAGCCTAAGGAAAATTTTAAAAGAAAAACAAATGTCTACTCACTAATCATAGAAATCGATGAAAATCGAAATTATTAAAATACTATTAAATTAAAAAACTTTGCAAAATTTGAACCGGTCGTTCAAATTTCGTCATTTTTTCTTTCCGCACTTCCATTTTACCTGTAATAATTAAGAAATAAATATTTGTGGTATAAACCGTAGGCAAAATTCATTTCGAGCACAAGCGCCTGAAATGATTTTTACCCCACTTTTTTGCCAATTTTTTCCAAACTGATGCGGGGGGGGTTGGGTATATGGTTGGCTAAGTTGAGGGGGCCCCCCCAACCCCCTCCCAATTACAGGTATGAGCCCCCCCGAACATTGGACATGTACTAGGTTTTAAAAATAGCCCACATCTTCATGGGAAAAGGTAGCTGTGGTATAAAATTTTGCCCTGTTTACAGAGGGATGGTGTGTCTAATACTCTTAAAAAATTATATAGTGTTCTTTGTTTTTCACGTCGCTGAACCATCGAAGGTCTAAGAGCGTCCAATGTAACGTGTTTTACCCTAATGCGTTAAACGTTGACTTTTTATCGAACTTTTGGCCTAAAACCTTTCCACAGTTTTCAGTATGTTTCTAGAAAAGAATTGTTGTGCCATTGGCACAAATTTTTTTGGCCTCTTGTGCCAATTGGCACTCCCCTCCCAAACTCGGAACTCCCCTCAAACTCGGAAAAACTCCCCTCCCAAACTCAAAAAAATTTTTGGAAAAAATTGGGTTTTTTGGGGAAAATTTTCGAAATTTTTTCGACTTTTTTGTGGGTTTTTCGACCCCCCCCCAAAATTTTGGAAATGTTGGGACCACTGTTTTTTCCCCGGGCCTTTTCCCCCAATAGGGAAAGGTGTCAAATTTTTTTACCAATTTTCTAGAAGTCATTTTCCCGCCCAAACGCTTTATTTGAGTGTTTTTGAGCTTTTTCAAGCCTTCTGGTATTTTTAGAGCTGTTAATTCATTAAAATTAAGGAAAAAATTGAGGTTTTCGAGTTTGAAGTCTAATCTACAAGCATTGTATAACAAATTTTCAAGCAAACTAATTACATTACATGGGAAATCGACAGTTGAGTCCTATGATGACAAAGTGAGAACCCAAAAAGGAATATTTTTTGGGTATTGACATTCTGCGACACTGGAAAATCAATTTTCCGAACATTTATTTCAAGAACTTAGCTTCGAATTTTGTGTTCAAAAGTTGTAATTTCTCGAATTTTGTTTGAAAAATTTTACAACCAGTATAATTTATTTGTGAACTCTCACAAACTTGACTGAAAAGATATGAGTAAGAAGAGTAGAAATTTTTGAAAACTACTTCTATGAAGCTTTTGAATATATTTAATGTTAGGAAATAAATAATCACTTCAAAAACCTTAGAGACTTGACGTATTGATCTTTCTCAAAAACTGTATGGAGGAAAAATAGGAATCTTCATTAAATATCATGATAAAATATTGAAGATTATCATCTAAAACATGATACAATACGTTTAAGATGATGAAAACTATTATAGATTATGTGATAAATGAAGGTGGACATGCTAAAAGCCGCACCTGTGCTAGGTAATACATACAGTACGGGACAAATTCGTTGCAGCACCAGTAATCTTTTTATGAATGTCTTGGCAATATACTGGGTCTTTACTGGTAGAAATTTAGATATGAAATAGTGGATTACTGGTGCTTTACTAGTTGATAGTTCGGCAGCTATGATGCATTACTGGTAACATACTTCAATCAAATACAATGTCTGTAGTTTTGGTCTTCAGTCTGCTTTGCATTTTTCTCCTTCACAAAAATATGTTCGTCCCCCATCCTCATGAGTATAAATGAAACAAAAAGGAGAAATGGCGTTTTATTGTGGGCGTTCTGCCACTTAGCATTAAAGCTACTGTACAATTTTTGTGAAATTAAACTGACACTGCATGCATTAATGTAGTGTTTTTATCTATGTCTTGATTTATCCACCACTCCTTTGTTTTTTTTATTTTGAGTTGATGACTTTCCCAGAAGCAATCAAAATGTGCATTTTTTAAATTCTACCATTACCCTATTAATGTAACTGACTTGCTCATACCTTACATGAAAAATAATAAACAATATTGGTGCCTGAAGTTACAAAAAACTTCCATAAACAAAGACTGTAGTTGCTGAAATGTGCTTGTGGCCAAATCGACACACACATCAGAAATTAAATAACACGCCATTGTTTATACACATGAACATGATAAAACATGGACTTTAAGTATATTTATTCAGAAAATTCGGGTTGAAAACTAGAAACAATTATGATTTTTCTACATTTAAAAATAGATCACATCTCAGTATGCTTCAAACTTTAATGCACGTCTTTTTGATGAAAGCTAAAAATAACTTTGGCTATAGTTCTCAAAAGGAACCATAAGCATAACAAAAACTATAAGATATTTTGTCAAAAAACTCTTCACTTGGGCTGTCATTTGTCTGAACACAGCCTGCTCAATGTTCACCTTTCCCAAGTAGGAAACCAAAAAAAGTTTGAAAAGAAAAAAAAAGTCACACAAAAACTGCACAAATTTCTTCTATCTGAAAATCGATGGTCATAATCTCTCTGATTTGATGGCATTATAGTATGCATCTTGAAACACATCTAAACTAAAAACTTACAAAGCAAGTACCAGTTCATATTTAACTAGAATTATTCAGTAGCTGAAATGCTCAGTGGCTGAAACAATCACAATAAAAACCCATTTCTCCTTTCTGGTTTTTTTTTTGTTACACAAGTTTTAGTCGAGAAAACAACTAAATGCTTTTTGATTCATTAATGTTCATGAGGATGGTGGATGCCTGTATATTTGTTAAATAGAAAAATGCAGAGCAGACTGAAGGCCAAAACTATAGACATTGTATTGATTACTTGCATATAAATAGTATACATGTATTTTATTGAAGTATGTTACCAGTTATCCACCAGTAATGTATCATGGCCGCCAAACTATCAACTAGTAAACCATCAGTAATCCACTATTTCGTCTCAAAATTTCTACTAGTAAAGACCCAGTATATCGCCAAGACATTCACCAAAAGATTACTGTTGCTGCAAGGATATTGTCCTGTATTATAATGATAATTGAAGTTATAACTGGGCGAAGCTTTGCAAAATTTTAAGATTATGACCTTCTAAAATGCATCAAAATGCATCTTTTCTGTATCTGATCCCCAAAATTTTCTTCCGCAAATGAGGGTAAAAGCCCAAATTTTTATCCCTCTTCCGAATTTTTTTCCGAAAAAGCACCATTTGGGGAAAAACAGTGGTTTGGTTGGGACCTCTACCCCAAAATTTTGGGTTTACTCCCCCCCAACTGGTCGGACGTCTTACAGGTATCAAACTGCCTGGAAAATTCTATAAAAATATCAGAATTCTCACAGCATTCAATTTCTTTTTGAATTGTATAAAGCATTTCCTTGATCATTTTTTCTTATCTCACTGGTGTGGTTAGATAAAATAGAGTAGGTGCGATTTTGATGCAAATTAGTGTGGTGAAAATATCTTTAGTTAACGTTTTTCTCACTTATGGCATAAAACTTTTCAAAGATTTTCAGTATGTTGTTAGAGTGAAAATTTCTTTTTGTGCCATTGGCTCAAATTTTTTTGGCCCTTTGTGCCAATTGGCACAAATGTCCGGGCACAAATAAAAACACTGCGGATGGCTTTTTTATTTTTGCACAGGATAGATTGCAATGTGCAACTTGGGAGAAAAGTTTGGTTGCAGAGAGAAATTTTTGGTTGCTGACACTAAATTGATAAATTCATCTGATTTTATCAGAAAAATGATGAAAATCTAGTTTTTTGTGTAGCACTTATTGAACATCAGCTTCAGACTTTTAAAACTGAATTTCCTGAGTTCTAGAAAAAATGGAAAGTTTGGAAACTGTAACTTTTTCATCAATCATGATTATAAGTGTAAAGAAATTGTTCTTAAAGCATGACATTTTGTCTCAGATTCTAATATTGGTAATTCGGGCCCACAGTGGCTGGAGAAAAGATTTATATTTTGACTTTCTAGAATGGTGGAGAATAAATCACTTAATATTTTATTCTGTGATGAAAGATCTTATTTTTCTCTGAATTCAATGAGTTTTCAGTTGGGTAGAAAAAATTGAAATTCGAAAATTAGCTAAGCAATTTTGGATTCATCATTCTTCAACCAGCAGGTGCTCCAGCTCTAGTCAATGTCCTCCGTTGAGCTGATGATGTTTTAATTATTTTCTAAATGCTGGAGGTTTATGTTTATGAAAGTCGAACTTATTAAGGTCCGCAAAAAGATTTTGTAAAAATAATCAAAAAACGTCTTGATTTTTTCATTGAATAAGTACAGGATCATAGGTGCACAAGGTTCAAGTTTCAGGCAGGGGATAAATTCCAAAATCATGATATAGTAATTTTTTGGAAAATCAAAACTGTGATTTTATTTTTTCTTGTTTGTCATGCTTTTACTGGTTCTTTATGTTTGGTAGTCTTGTGGTCTATTAAACAAGTTTACTGGAAAGTTTTACCCAAATAAGTAACAGAAACATATGACGTCAATAACCAAACAAACATGGTAATCAATTTCCAGTTTTTTCTAAATAGTATGCTCTATTGCTCATTTATCAGAGCATAATTGAAATGGTTTTCTATTGTTAACCAGAATAAAAACTGCTTTAACAACCTTTGACTACTTTCAATTACATTGGATGTACGTATTTATTTGCTACCTAAGCATTGGTTTATTTTCGTTTTCCAATAAATTCTGATAAAATTATTTGATCTTGAATAAAGTAAGAATTTAAAGTTATATATTTAATTAATCTTGACCTGTGATTATGGCACAACTTTTTGTATTCAGTTACAGTTTTTGTTATGGCTCACCTCTGGTTAATTTGGATTTTATCAGCAACAGCTTGTATTTCACTTTCCTGTGCTGTTGTGGTCATTAACAAAATTAATGCTGATGACCCATCAAAGCCAGAAAAAAAGGAATTTGTTGAGCTTGTCGCATTTGGTCACAAAAGAGCCACTGACCAGGATAGCACACAACTTGAGGATTTTAGTCTGCATGGTTACAAAATCATAGTGATTTCTGCCTACCAAAAAGGTGCAATAGGACTAACAATTGAACTTGTTGCTAACCTTTGGAACTCAAAAATTTAAATTTCTTATTTCGTTTTTGGTGGCATGGGAATTGACAATGCAAACCTGCTGGTCAACAACCCTTTGGTGATATACAGGCTAAAATTTACCCGGCAAACACTAACATTGTTAAGATTTATAAGAAACGCTAATGTTTATCCACACGGCTCAGCAGTGGTTTATGGTACAGGTCTCCCAGCACTAAAACTTTCAGAGCAGGCCCCATATTTGGAAATTACCCCAGAGTTGAAATCATTAATCAAACAATCACTTGTTGACATTGTGGTTTATGGAAGAAGAGCTTCAGCTGAGCAATGTGGTATATTTGAAGACTTGTATGATGATTTTGCAGGTATTTAAAAATCAATTAATTAGCAATATCATTCATCCTTTGTCTTTTTCTGATAAAAATGCTCAAACATATGCATTTGCTCATTTTATTGAGCTTCTTCAAGAATATGATGTGCCAACAGATACTGCATGTAATTTTTCATTAAACTGTTGCACAGCTGAAACCAGTCCAATGCTACCAGAAAAATTTAAACTTGGCAAAACAACATCTGGTGCTTTGAACGATTGCAATGGATTATGCTTTGTGATTGAGACAAATATTGTCAAGCTGACAAACCCATTAACACATCCTTACAGGACCTCAGAAGATGAACAAATGGAGATTCCTGCTGTTGGAGAAGAACCTCATTGCAGTAGCAGATTATCCCAGGTTGAACACTGGAACATTCATAGCAATCTTTTCCACACTGCAATCCAAACTGATATTGACGTGAGAAAAATGAACTCAATATGCAATGCAAATGCAATGGGAGGTGATGACCTTGGAGGAGCTGGAAATAATGCCCTAACCATAACGTCTGCTGATAGAGCCATTGGTTCAATGACAGGATCACAGCCCCAAAGAGAGTGGGAGACAACTTCACTCTTTGACAACAGATGGTTGAAATAAATTGCAACACACCAAAAGTCACTTCTGCCCATAAGGATGATCCAAACCAACAAAGTCTGGTTCGAATATTTGCCTAATGCACAGAATCCAGCCCAATCTCACTATCAATGCAGGCTTTGCAGTAAATATTTCAGTAAATTTAACCTGGATAAGCCGTACAAACCTACCTTAGCTGAGCAAGATGGTGTTTTATGCCAAGATTATCAATCAAATTGGCAAACAATATCTGACCATCCAAAACATAAACAGCATCTGCAGGTCATTTCAAAGCTTGAAACTTTGACCAAAGAAAGTCTGCCACAGCAGTTTGCTACAACACAAGCTGAAAATGAACAAGAAGACAATAAGTATTATGCAATGACCGTGCAAATGATGAGAACAGTTTATGCAAAAATGAAGGTGAACTCGCCATTCTTGTCACATCCTAAGATTGTTGAACTGCAAACCACGAATGGTGTGTACATGGGTTACCACCACTATGACAGAATGTCAGCAAGTCGCGTGGCATTGGTCATCAGTGAAGAAATGCACAAAATGCTGATTCAATATCTAGCATCTAAGCAATATCCACTGTCAATCATCATCGACAGTTCAACTGATACCAGCCAAAATCACTACTTGATCATATATCTTCAAGCTTTAGAAAATGGTGCACCAGTAGTCTACTTTTACAAATTGGTGCAGCTTGATGCGGATGAGACTGCTGCAGCATTGCTGAACAAATCAGTTGAAACATGGAACAAAGAACCACACGGATTTACCCAGCACCTGAAGAAAAATTTATGAGGCTATGCATCTGATGGTGCTGCAGTGATGATGGGGAAAAAAGGTGGACTGGTGAAATCATTGAATGACTATACAGATAATGGGCTTCACAGCATGCACTGTATGGCTCATCAGCTTCATCTGGCAATACGAAATGCCTTCAAGTCTGTGGATTATTATAAAGAACTTGAAGATCATGTCAATAAAGTTCACAATTTCTACAACCAATACAGACACAAAAGAAAAGCCCATCTGAGAGCATTGGCTGAAGTCCTGAACACACGAATGTACGAAGTATCCTACATCTATGAAGCACATTAGATCAGTTCTGAATTCCATTCACTAAAAACATTGAATGATACATGGTACCTGCTCATACCTGTAAGACCTCAGACCAGTTGGGGGGGGGTAGAAAAAGTCGAAATTTTTCCCAAAAAAGGCCAAAAAACATACACTTTTTTGCAAATTTTTTTAATTTTTTCCAAACTGGGGGGGGGGTTGGATGATGTTGGGTACAGGGTTGGCCAAGTTGGGGGGGTCCCCCCCCCAACCCGCCCCCAAGTACAGGTACACTACCAGGCGAAACTAACCATCTATACTGGTCGCCTCCAGGACGTGTCCGGAAGGCGTCCAGGACGCACCCAGGATGCGAAAAGCACACTATGCCGCCAATAAAATTGACAGGCCATGTGCTTGTGTCACACAAAGCCAAAAAATTTTGCTGATGCTTCCTTACCTCCCTATAGAAAGCACACATTATTTACCAGATATAAACAAAAGGTCAACTGTTGTCATACTGTAGGTCAAAACAAAGTGCATATCCACTACACATTATGAAAAAAACATGATTGACAGTTATTGCATGAATGTCAATTACTAAGAAAGATGAAAGTTTTCTTTGTGCTGCCGAAAAAGACGCATTCCGGACATGACCTGGATGCGTCCTGGACGCGAATTTTTGAGGGTTAGTTTCGCCTGGTAGTGTATATACCTGCTAGTCACTGGCCTTGAAGCCATCTCAATTGACACGAGTTTCAGTGCAGAAACACGAAGCCAAGCCAAGGGTCTTGCAAAAAAATTAATGAACAAAAATTTTTTGCTAACCCTGCAGTTCACATTGTCTCCAGATGCTATCGCATTGGTCCAAACGGCTCCAACAATGTGCAGGCTTGTTGATAGGCTCTGAAAAATACAAATCCCAGGTGCGTAACAAGTTTGAACAATTGAAGACACACGATGGCAGTTTCAGCACATATTATATGAGCACTATAGTATGTTCTGATTGCACTGGACCTAAATGCAGTTTTGCTAATGATTATTCATCAATATCCATTTGCTGGCAAATGATTGAGTTGTCCAATGAAGGGAGTTCCAAGGCTGTCAACTTTTGGGGAAACTTTTTTGACAGAGATTGTATCGGAAATTAACAGCTACTTTCCAACTGGAAGTTTAGAAGATTTCGATGTGCTTGACCCAAAGAACCTTCCACAACAAGAATCAGAGAGTTTACTGTATGGAAAAGAAAAGATCACTTCATTGGCAGTTTTTTTCGGCTTGACCCTCTAAGCTCAAGTAATCAATGGACCCAAATGCTGCTTCAAGTAACAAAAATGGGTGACTTTTGCGGGTTCCAGAAAACCACCCTAATCGCATTTTGGCAACACTACTTGACAAACGACAAGATTGTGTGGCCTGGAAACATACTTAAATTGGTTCAAATTAAACTAATACTGCCAATCCAGAGTGCAGACACAGAAACGGATTTTTCTGTAATGAATCATATTTGCTCAAATAGTCAATCAAGCTTGGAAGGACTAAGCCTTGATGCTCTATTGTGTTTGAGAATCAATGGACCGAACAATTTGGAACAATTCAAAGTTGGCAAATATGCCAAAGCCTGGGTTGCTGCCAATCATTTGCATACTGATGACCCAATCCAGCAAAAAAAGAAGACCAGAGATGAAAAAAAATTGGATGATGAAGTTGAACAAACTGATTTTGTCTACTTGCCTAGCAGTGCTATGTTTTAACAAAAGTCGGCTTTGAATATTTTTTATCGTCATAATAATGCAGCCATATTAAAACTTAAAATGCAGTGCTTGATGCTCAGATAATACATGACCTCCAAGTCCCAAAAAATCAAATAGCTGGTTTTCAGAACTGTTAGATTGCTGCTCAATCGAAACATAAATAGTAAATGTCTGATCTATAAATTATTCGATGTATCACTGGTATTTAGGTACCTGAATCATATAAGTATGGGGTCTTTAAAATAATCAAATAGAAAATCATGGTATGTAAGTACCCAAGCCTGTAGCCAGGAATTTTTTTCGGGGGGCCACACTTTTTTCCATCCAATTTACTGTAAAATTGGCATTTCTGACTTGAATTTCTTTTTTTTAATTTGACCTGAAACATTGCCTTTTTTCAACACTTGAAACATTTCAGGGGGCCATAACCCCCCCCCCCCCAACCTCTCCTGCCTACAGGCCTGTAAGTACCTAATAAGTAAATACCTTGTCTTCAAAATGCTCAAAATAGTAAATCACTGGTATGTAGAGTAGATACTTATATCGTTAGTACCTGCTTTCGTAAATGTTCAGACAGTAAATCATGGTCTGTATATACTTATATAGTAAATACCTGCTCTGCAGTGTTCAGATAGTAAATAAGTATTCTCCATGTGCCTTAATTGTAAATTCCTTGCCTTTAGAATGCTCAGCTAGTAAATCACTGGCCTGTAGGCATAATATAGTGAATACTTGGTCTTCAGAATGCTCAGATAGTAAATCCCTGGGCTAGACCTCAGCCCGGGGATAATCCTGGGGCTCTCCCCCTATGTTCAGGTATGTACAGGATCAACCATTTACTCTAAATATGTTGATGCCTAAATGCATAGGCATAAACTAGGGAGAAATTTTCTAACCACGCATTATAAATGATAAAATTATCAATTATTTGAAATTCCGCGCGAAGCACTGTAAAGTTTTCAGTATTTCCCTTTTAAAACGTATATAATGCATTTTCGGACAGAAAACTTAACAACCCAATCATAAGGACCGTCAGGCTCCAGGTTGCACTGTGCCACTTGGCAGAAAAAAATTGGTTGCACAGCCCGAAATTTTGTTGCTGTGCGCAAAAATAAAAAACCCTGCCACAGACACTTGTGCCAATTGGCACAAAAGACCAAAAAACTTTGTGCTAATGGCACAAAAAAAATTCCACCTGAAAACATACTGAAATCTTTTAAACAGTTGTATGCCAACATTCGAAAGAAACAACTTTTACTGCACTAATTTACTTAGAAAATCGTGTCCACCCTATTTTGGTCTAAGCACGTCATAAGATAAAAAAACTGATCAAAAAAATGGTTCACATGATTTGAAAAGAAATCGAATGCTGTGAGAATTCAAATTTTCCTATAGAATTAGTCAGGACGTTAATTTTTTTATTGATTTTCGTTTACCACTTTCTTTCTAATAACGATGTAAGGATTGAATTAAGGATGTCTTAATTGCTTTTACTTGAAAAAAACTAAGCCAAACGTTGCGTGAATTTTCGGCCGAAAAATTGTGCCAACAGTGCCAATTTTTCAGTTTGAATCAAACACAGAAAAAACTTTCAATTCCTAATCCCACTGAACGAACAGAAGAAGTTAAGAATTTCTATTCATTCATCAATCACTGACAATCTCAGATTTTATTACTATAATGCAAGTATGCTATTTGAATAGAATTCACTCGCGTTTGAGGCAAATAAAAGCAGTTAATATTATGCTCATTGACTCAGTGCGAAGCACCGAGAAAATTTTGCATTTTCAGCCTCTAAAATGTATGAAAATCAAGGTAATTTAGTCTTCAAAGGGTCAAAAAGTTTGTGCCACATGGCACAAATGCTCAAAATTTTTTGTGCCACTTCAAATCTTTGTGTTAGAAACCGTGGTTTGGCTCAAAAAAACACTGGTCACCACTCACCAGTAGTGTTGCCGCCACACGAGGTTGTTCCCTGAAATGCGTTTTTTTATTTCAGAATTGATTTGAGGTTTTTTCCGCGTAAGATCTGCTATAGGGTCTTCAATCTATTTTGAGGTTTTTCCTAGGTTTTATTTAAAATCAATTATTGACGATGGAAGTACCTCAAAATTTTATGGTTATGGTTTTAATGATTATTGTTTGTTAGCCTTAATCCACCTTCAGGCGCGACCATTAGCAGGTCTATGTCGAAATGGGATCTAGGTTACTTTTAAAAGAATGAAAGTAGCTAAACAGCTACTCTGCTACTTCACCAAATCAGGACAAATAGTGTGCAACAGTTCTGTCTGTCTCATGCTCAACACTTGATCACTCGGTTTCGTTCACTAGAAATGCTTTTGACGCTGAGCTCAAAGAACTTCGCCAATTTTCTTCTTTCAATAAAAAGTAAGCACAATGACTGAAAATATGAACAAACGGCCCTTTTATGCGCGTTGTCCATTCAAATTGGTGTCGGTGCAATTCGCGTCGAGTCTCAGGCTAATTTTCATAACCTGGAGATGGACTATGTTCATCCGTGACATCTACTTCACTTACTGATTGACATTTAAAAATTGCCATCGCCTTCCTAGAATGTCGCATGTCTTTGTTTAGTCTATAATCTTTGATATTACGTCGTAGTATTCGACAAAAATCAAGATTTTCTCGATTATTTTCACAAAATCTTTTCGTGGTCTTCAAAAGTTTTTGAATTTTGTTAACCTAATTTTTCTGCATTGGGCACATGATTAAAACAGTTTGGGACAGTAATATAAGTTCTTGCTGGTTGAACAATCCAAATTTGTGATTGATAATCTGTTTTTGAATTTTATGTGCACGATTTTTACAGTAGAGTTCTAAAAATTTATTCAGTATGCCAAATCTGATGTAATATATATAGCATGATTTTTTTGGCACAGTGCTATTGACTGAAAGGGAGAAATTTTCGAGAAAAATTCGGGAAGAAAGTTAAGAATATCACAAAATTGTGATGAAAAATCAGAAATCGCCGTTTTCACAAATAGTTCCTAATACGATGAAAAGATGTAAACGTTTATCGAAACAGAATGCGAATTTAGCGATTCCTGAAAGTATTACCATCGAACTAACTACTGAATATTTACTTCTCCGTCAACTAATCAAGTGCAAAATGTAAGGATGAACTTATTTAATTAATATCAGATGATAGTCTTATTCCCTTTAAAAGTACCAATATCAACCATAATTTCATGGGTCAATACAATAAAAGCATGTTATCAGAATTGATAAACTTGCACATTAGTTTGACACCAACGATGTATTATTTGTCAACAGTGCTAACTGTGCTAATGAAATATTTTTTCATTAGCACAAATGCTAATGTGACTCATACATGTAACGGAGCCCCGAGGTCTGGGGGGGGGTCGGGCCACTTTTTTGGGGCTGGGTGTCAGTAATTCCCAAAATTTTGGGGGGAGGGGTCTCTGAAGAAAAAAACTCGATTTTTTCACGAAAAAAGTCCGAAAAACGGTTCAAAAAATAGTCATTTTTGTCTAAAAAATGATATAAAATGTATTAATGGCGCGAAGCGCCAAGAAAATTGACGTTTTTGACCATTTTTTGTTCAAAAATTGACATTTTTCATCAAAAAATTGACATTTTTTTAGTATTTTTCCGACCAAAAGAATGGGGGTCCCAAGGGCTACCATATGGCTAGCCATAGGATTGGAAAATCCTGGGGGGCGGTCGTCCAGTGGCTAGCCATATGGTCGACGATTTCAGGGGGGGGGTTCCTATAGCACTTCCCCCTCCAATTACGTGTATGATGTGACTAGTGCCAAAAAACCTGCAGTGAATAATATATGATGCAGTGAATAGTATATGAACAGTATATACACTTATATAATTTGAACCTTTTGTTGTTTTCTCACTGAAACTTTTTGTAATAATGTAGCACCTAAGTTCTCAGTAACCTTTACTTATCTTTTGAACAATGAAAATATCCGGATATATCTGGATATTTGTATATTTTTTCACATCCGGATATCCCCGTTTCTCAAAATATCCATCCGGATATCCGACGCACATCACTATTCTCTTCTTTCCTGAGGTTTCTTATGATCATTTGACTATATTAAAGTTAGAAACAATTAAAAGTTGAAGACGTTTGAATGATTTGGTTATGTTATGGAAGATAATAAAACCATGAAGTAGACATAAAATTGAGTGATTTTTGCACCATTACATGTTCTCAGACCTGATCCAGCGAGAATTGGAAGTTAAAAACAGATATTCCGAGGACTGATATCAAGAAATACTTTTTTGTGAATAGAGTTATTCCTATGTGGAATAAGCTTCCTGAATTAATAATTACATTTAGAAATAGTAAAGTTTTTCACTCTAAATTGTATAAATTCAAGTTTGGTCAACTGTAAGAGCTATATGCTTTTTTGACCATGCACAGCATATTTTCTAATATACTGCATATTTATCCCGTATTTAATTAACTTATTCATTCATTTTTATTGTGTCCTTTAACATTGCTTAGTACTGTTGCGAATAAAATCATTTTGCGAAAATTTTGAAATTTTAGACTTCCTGAGCAGAATAAAATGCATCATTTCTGTTCATCAGTGATATGTTTTTTTGCGGTGACGTTTTCGTCATGTGGGGGAAGAGGTCAAAAATTTTTCTGGTATTTTGGCCAAGTCAATTTTCTCGCTCAAAAATGCCTAGGTATGCTTTATTCAGGTTTTTTAGCTTGTCTGAATATTCTCATTCTTCTACAGTCACTAGTTTATCAAAAACGAAAAAATATGGTGAAATTTTTTTTTGATTAATTAAAATTTACAATTACAAAAAGTTGAAGCAAAAAAACTGGGTACTTCTATCCCACAAATTTGGGGTTTACTCACATACCTGTAAGACCTCCGACCAGTTGGGGGGGGGGCAGAAAAAAGTCGAAATTTTTCCCAAAAAAGGCCAAAAAACATACACTTTTTGAAAATTTTTTTAATTTTTTCCAAACTGGGGGGGATTGGATGATTTTGGGTACAGGGTTGGCCAAATTGGGGGGTCCCCCTCCAAGTACAGGTCTTCAAAGAATAATAGATGTAATACATAACCATAACCAATCAAAGACAAGTATTGTAAGTTAATCCAAATATGTTTTCAATATAAAAAAATCGTTCACAAATTATTTTTTTGCCATTGCAAGTGTTCTGTCTTGTCCGGCGAATTTCTGAAGCTGTTCTTTTTTTTGCGGACAAATTCATATATATAAAACTAATCTATGGCACTTTCCCGATTGCGAAGCTTGGCAAACATTTCATGACTTGTGTTCAAAAATTTCATCATCAGGCTTGCATACTCTAAAGGCGGATTCATACTTCATCCGGCGTCCAGCGAGTTATTTTTAGCGTCCGGCATTCAGTGTCCGGCATCCGGCAATTTGGCTTCCGGCATCCAAATTGGGATGAATTTGCTGGTTCGGCAAGTTGCCGGATCGGATGGCAATTCATGGTGCCGGAAAGGCCGGATGACAATTTATACTTGATTTTACTATGTTTAAATACTTTGAAATCTGTTCAATATTTTGTTTCAAGAGAAATAGCGTATGAAAAATATACATAATATTGTTTTCAAAATTTACTCGGAATTATTAGTTGATGATGTCAGACGAACAAGGTGTTCTTGATCTGGCATTTTTTATGCTTTCAAGAACCGAAAAAACATTCAAAATATTCAGCAATCAAAAATTAAACGAACGTCGTGATTAAAAACACTAAATTTCGCCTCAACTAAAAAATCGATATCTCCCACATACATTGTATATGCCAAAAACAATTAAACACGTGGTTCTATTGAAATTACGTGCAAAATATGCTTTTCGGCATCCGGAATAGTACACACTGTTTCTACTCTTCCGATCCGGCAAAATTCCAGTCTTCGGGCAAGAAAATGGGACGGCAGCCAGCTGTGGGAAAAAGGAAAAAATGGCGTCATCCGGGGCCGGATTGCCCAACGACTTGCCGGATGAAAAATCTAAAAATATACTTTTTTCGGATGCCGGACGCCGGATGAAGTATGAATCCGCCTTAACTGATAAAGTGCGTTGATCGAGTCAGTTCAACTAATGATCAACTGCGGCTATCCTGATACTTTTTGAAGATTGATTTTTGAAGTCAGTCATCATTAGTGGTCAACTGGAGGTATATGGAAATATTGTGCTATTACAGAGTGCTCAACAGACCTGGAAAAGTCACAGAAAACTTTTAACGACCTGGAAAAGTCAATGAAAGACAAACAAATTTGTTGCAGATTTTGATGATGCTATCCCAAATAGAATTGAACTTTTCAAAATTAAAATGTTGAATCTATGTCAACTTTTTCCATATGATTCATCCGTCGATGACGGTGTCTATACGACTCAATCAGATTTTAATCTTTTGTTACAAATATATTATATAAATTCTATGTCCGTCGCCTGGCTAGCTCAGTCGGTAGAGCATGGGACTCTTAATCCCAGTGTCGCGGGTTCGAGCCCCGCGTCGGGCTAGTTTTTTTACAATTGGCGTTCGATGAATTTTGATATTTTAGTTTCAACATTCATTAACATGACACTCGGCGGAGAATCGTCGAATTCCGTTAACGAAAATGTTCAGCTAATAAAACATGCCAATAAATGCACATTTTTCGAAGCTTTGGCACTGGATCAAGGGGAAAGATCGAAAGTAATTCCCGAAAGTGCTAAAATTCAAGACGTAGTCATTCAAATTTCTAGGTTATAATTTGGGACGTCGATCTGATGAAATTGTTTTCACAATTCGTCACGTTTACGGACCTACAGGTGAGGAAAAAAGCTAATATCCTATTATATATTTCGAAATTTGAATTTTCTAATTATCAGAAAGACCATCGCGTGGCCGAAATGTTTACCCTCCAAAAAATGCCTTCTTTGAACTTGAATCATCTACGACAACAAAAAATCGATCACGTGATTTACATTTCGCGGCCCGACTTGGAAAAAGTGGATAAAATCGTCACACATTTTTCTACATCGTTCGATCTACCATCTTCTTCTCATCAAAAGTTTCTCAAAGGTGGAGAATTTCCACGATTCCATTTATTTTTCGTGCCGCGTTCGTCGACTTTCGGCGAAAGTAAATTGAAAGAAAGCGATATTTTGATGAAATTTACGTCGATTATCGATCTGCCGATTTATATGTTCAATTGGGACGCCGACGTTCTGAATATGGAGAACGAAAGGGCGTTTTCGGTAATTATTCTTCTATACTTCAACGAGGGAGTGTCTCTATGTTTCAATTCTCAAATCATACGCTTCTAGTGCATTCGACAGTAGAGATGCGACGGATCCACTTTTTGACTACATCGGATGCGAAGGGAATGAATAATAGTGTTGATAATTATTATGATAATTATACAAATTGAAACATGAGCTCAGAATCTTTAGACTACGCTTTTTTGCTCGCCTCTATCCAGGGTTTTTTTGATTTTTTCTCGACAGGCCGTTTGGCTTCTAGGGTCAAAATTTTACAGGCCAATAGGAATTTCAACTAGCCAAAACTAAAAAGTTTGTAAATAAATGTGGTAGTAAAAAACAATGTTTTTTTCAATAAATTTAGTCAAAAAGACTAATCAAAATCACAGTAGAAGCCCACATATATAACAGACCAATCATTTTGAATACATTCTTAATCACACACAGAATAATAAGGCTCACAAATCAGATCAGTCATTATTCAAATCAATCATCAGGGCTTTTTCGCACAAGCCAGGTTGATCTGTAACTTGGGGAAAAAATTAGTTGCACAGATTAAGTTTTAGTTCCTCTCTCTAAAATTGGCGAATTCGCTTAATTTCAATGATAGAAAGGTTGAAAGTTTCTTCCCTGTATTTCATTCACTTCGCGTCAGTTCCTGACTTTTAAAATTGAGTTTATTGTGTTGTGGTGAGAAATCAAAAGCCTGGATAAAGTAACTTGTTAGGTGCCCAGCGCCGAAAATTTTTGATTTCGAGGCCTCTAAAATGTCGGAAAATGCATTTTTTCAGCACATTCTACTGCAACTGACGATGACCGATCATGATCTTTTCACCATTTGATTAGCGGAAGAGGTCAAACATTTTACCTCCATTTTGGATCTTATATATCCATACCCGTATCCAGGATTTTCAAAAAAGGGGGGAATTTTCCGGAATTTTTTAGATTTTACTGAATAATAAGAAAATAATTTTTACAATAAAGACGACTTATTTTCAGGTAGTTTATGTGTGCTTGGATTAATGACTAAATTCTATGTTTGACGAAAAGTATATAAACATAATAATTTAATTTGGGAATTGTGGTGTATAAGTACAATGATATTGCTGAACATATTATTCTAAAAAAATTAGGGGGGAATTCCTCCCCCCTTCCCTCCTCTAAATACAGGCCTGTATATATCTTGAGCCAGTAATTTACCAATCGCAATTATTTATCAAACGCGATTGTTTTCACATGACCTATAATATAAAAAAGCGCGATAGGTATTATACTTTGGATTTGCATATCCACGGCGCTTAGCACTGAAAGAAAATTTTAGATTATGATATTCTATAGCGTTGCGAAACAAAACTTTTAATATCTTTTTCCTGCATTGAGGGTCTATTTTTCAGTGAATTTAATGTGTTTTCAGTGGCGCAAACCAAAATTCAAAAATTAGGCAAGCAACAATGAATCTGAATAGCTTCTTCAGATAGCAAGAACCTCTGCCATTCTCCCATGCTGATGATGATTTAATCATTTTCCAAATGCAAAAGGTTATGTTCACCAAAGTCAAAAATTCTATAGCGCCGCAAAACGATTATGTAAAAATTTTATAGAAAAATCTTGATATTTGTCAAATACGTGGAAAAAACAATAGAAGGTCTAACATTAATCCGTAACATGCTGGTTCCGGAAGGCTATAAGCGTAAACTAATACAACATTTCCTAACCGCACAACAGAAATGATACGAAGAATCATAAATGAATTGAAATTCGGCACGAAGCGCCGGAAAATTTTTGGTATTTTTCATTTCAAAATGCGTACAAATGCATCTCCGCACAGGAAGCCCTATAGTCTAATCAAAAAGGGTGGACAGGCTCTCGTTTTTACAAGCCAATTTGGCTTGTGCCCTTAAATTTTTAGGAGCCAATCAGAATTTTCAGGAGCCGTGGCTCCAAATTGGCCTAAAAAACCCTGCCTCTATCAGACACCGTGCAAAATTGACCGAAATAATTCCGCACTGAACCGATATTCCCTGTTCCTAACGTATAATTTTAGAAAATTACAGCAATTACAGTAGTTATTTTAACATGTAAAAATGACTATTATTGGAAATTGATAAGTGCATCAAGCACAGTATTCACAGTCGATAATGTCAGTTAGACAAGTGAACATGACAGCTGGAAATGTGGCGGGAAATATGCAAATTATGGTGTAATTATTAGGCCGGTGCCTAGCGCTAGAAAGTTCAAGATTTTAACTTGATAAAAGTCAGAAAAAGCACTCTTTTATCGATTCTCCAAGTGAAGACACCGATAACTTCGACAACTTGTCGACCGAAAATTTCTCTTGTGTGCAGAAAATGCTCGCAAAATTTTCTACACGTTCAAAAGAAACAGTGCACTGTGCATAAAAAAACCTGCTTTTGACTATTTTATCATTCAGAAAGTAAAATTAGATCAGTAAAGTCATTTACTAATCAAGGTTCGCGATGAGACCTGTTTTTTACAAAAAAATAATTCATGTTCTCATTTACGATCCTACCAAAAATCGTTTAAAGGGTGATACAACTGAAGAATTACTGTTCAAGTATGATTTGACTACTGTTGGTGTAAAATTTATGACCGGATCTGAATCTTTGACAGCATCGAATCCGGATCCAGAAAATTTGTTTCATCTGACCCAGATCTTGAAAATTACAGTGATCAGACCCTGATTCTGAAAATGGGGCGAATATCCGCCTAATTTAATCAGAATCCAGATATCGATTCCATCTATATTTGATAGCTCCAGCAACCTGAATAATGTTACGCTAGAATTTTTCGCCCATAGGAATTCTTTACACTGAAGCTGGCATAAATGTGCTAAACAATCGAAAGCTTACCTATACCCTACCACAGTAACTGTAACTGTTAACAAATGGAAAATCACCTTCGATAAAACTCGCCATAAAACATTTTCGCAGAAAGGCAGTCTAATCTCCCACCATTTTCGATCCACGAGCTCTTGAAGTTCGATGTACAGTACTGTCTGTTTCATAAACTATTAGAGAGAAAGCTTCTTGAAATAGTGCTCACATCACAAAATTTTTACCGTTGCTCAGATTGGGTGTATGACCTACGATAAAAGTTAGTGCAGAATAATTCACATGCTTATGAACTATTGAAATCACTATAAAATATAAATCATGTAGAATTTACACCAGAAGATCCTCCATCGTAAGCAGGCTTTTTTAGTCATTTTAGGGGCTTGGGCCTCTAAAAACTTCTAAGTGGTTAAAAAAATATAATTTGGAAGCGAAAAATCTATCATCGATTTTTCGCTCATAAAACTTTTGATCGTGGATTATCGTTATTTTTGTTCAATTTTAGATTTAAGTAAATGTACATTCAAATTTTGTTTAATTTTCGGCAATTAATGAACACAGATATGATCATTCTATTCTTATTGTATCGCAAATAAATTAGATTTTTTTACATTTGAATGTCCATATAGTTTGAGTACGTTAAACAGTTCATTACAAGCCTATACTTCCATATTCTTTAATTACAGATTTTTGGCTCCTGAAAATTCTGGCCCTGGAGCCATTTGGCTCGTTATTTTCGAACCAAAAAATCTTATCGTTAAAAGAAAATTTCATTGCACATTTTACGATTTTTAAGGACATTTTGATCAACGGCGGAACTTCGGATTGTTTATTTGATATGTCGAAAGCCTTACAACAACTTCGTTACCTTTTAGGCCCGTTCGGCGAAATATTTTATAAGGGCGAAGGTTCCAAAGTGAAACTTTAAAAATGTATATTTTGATCGTTTTCTGTCAATTGTGCTCTTTGCAAGATTATTTACGATTTGTACAATCGCTGGAACGAATCATCAAAGAAAGATAATGATCAAGAAACAAGCGCCAAATTTAAAATCGATCGATTATTGATTTTAGACCGTTCGATCGATTTAATAACGCCCTTGATTACGCAATTGACTTATGAAGGACTTATAGACGAATATTTTGAAGTCAAATGCGGTAAATTGGAGCTATAGAATGCTGCTGTTTAAAGCGGCGCTTGAATTGGAAAATGACAAAATAAATACTGTTTTCAAAATTATTTTAGGCGATACTCTCGCTGTAGAATCAAGTAGGATTTTCACAGAAAAGTTTTCAACGCTTGATTTAATTAGGACGCAAATTTGCATCTCTATATGATCTACGGTTTAACAGAAAATTACAAAAATATGCCATGGCAATTCGTTTTTAAAGTTTCATTTATTAAATGTATATCTTAAGGAAAATAGACTCATTTTTCATTTGTTTCTTTTACTTTTACCAAAATAATATGGATTTTTGTGTTTGAAAATTTACATTTTTTCTCAGATTCCAATTTATCTCAAGTATAAAATTGTTATTTTCTTCTAACTTTTAGTTCTAGAATCCGAATTTACGAATTCAAAAAATTGCTTCGAATGAAAATACTTCCAGAATATTGTGGAAGAACAAAAAATATTTGTTTGTTTACAGGAGCGTCCAGATTCCCGTCGGAAAAATTCTCAACCGTTGAAGATCAACCCGGTCAATCGAGCAAAAAATCGTTAAATTTCAAGGAATTACAAACAAATTCTAGCGACGAAATGTACAACGAATTGAGAAATTTGAATTTTAACGCCATCGGTGTCAATCTGAGTAAAAAATTAAAGCAATTGGCCGAAATGAAAACGGTTTTAATTTCTGTTTCATCCTTAATTCAGTTAAATTTGAAATTCTTTACTTTTAAAGCAAATTCAATCGGCTTCGACCGTCAGAGAATGCAAAGACTTTGTGAAAAAAATTCCACTACTCAAAGCCGCCGAAGCCTTAGCGGCTAATCACGTGACTGTCGCCGAAATTCTGAAAGAAAAAACTTGCGAGTCGATATTCTTAGATACAGTAAACTGCGAGCAAGGTTTTTGAGAAAAAATTTTCGTGAATTTTAACGAAAAATAGCGGAACATTTTTCAGAAATTTTAAATTTGGTTGACATCGATCGACCGTTGCCTTTCATAGAAGATTTGAGCCTTAAAGGCGAACATTTAAACAAAGTTGGTTTGACATTTACATTTTCAGGATGAATTTTTTTTCACATCGAGTCAGGTTCTAAGATTGATATGCCTACACGCTCAAATTTGCGATGGCCTGAAGAAAAAACTTCTCGATCAATATAGGCGAGAATTTTTGCACGTAAGTTTCATAATCATTTTCAAAATTGAAGTTCCGAAGTTTTTTTACTCCTTTAGTCTTTCGGCTACAGTAACCTCAAATTATTGTGCAATCTACAAAGAATGAATATTTTGAAAGTTAATTCGTCGTCGTCGACTAGAAAATTCGAGCAATTGAAGAAAGAACACCGTTTGATCGTCGAAGGAGTTAATGAGCAGGTTATATTTCCCAGTTTCTTAACAAAAATTTGGCCTTTCTCACGAAATTTGTCTTCGTTCAGAGCCCCGAGGACTTATCATACGTTTATAGCGGTTACGCGCCTTTATTAATACGCTTTTGCGAGCAAATTCAAAAAAGAAATGTAGATTTCGAACAAATTTTGGAAAGTTTGAAAAAATTACCTGGCGGCGTTTTCGGCGGAGAGCTTCATCCGAAATATGGTAAAAATTTTGATTATCCAAATATCAAATAAAAACTACCTCAAATTATTCGCTGACCTATTTAGAGAAAAAAACCGGGGATAAAAACATAACTTTGGTTGTTTTTGTGGGTGGCGCTACTTATACGGAAATTTCGGCTCTAAGATTTTTATCGGAGAAGAACGAAGGTATGGAATCAAAATTGACATTTGAGGAATCCTTCGCGATTTCGTAATAGAAGAAGTGAATCAAATTTGTACCGTACTGAATCCTATTGATTAACTGCGGAATAACATGAAATTATGTAATAATTATCCTGAATTTATAGTTTTCCTTCCTTTAGATTCATCCTACTGTACTATGACTTCGGGTATGATAAATGGAAATAAAATTATGGAGCAGGCATCCATTTTTTAGCTTGTATGATCATTCGTTTATTTATTATTATTATTATTTTAAAGTTCTAATGGATTCGTTAAAATAAATAAGATATGTTGCTGCAGCATACGTCCATCGTGTCTTTACTATGCTTTATGTTGTCATGTTGACGACGTGCGGGTTCTTTTCAGGATTTCCCAGTAATTATCTTCATGAGCAATCGATGTTTCTGATTTTTGTAGTAGTCGAATCAGCTGGAAGATTTGTTAGAGTTAGGCTGGCCTGAAAACATCAGGCATCTTTAAGGAATTGCTTCATAGCAACATTGATTAACAACAAACAAGGTGTACGTTTTTTCTTTGCTGACGATTTGTGGAGAATTTTACTGTACATTTCCTTACTGCTCCGATTCAGCAACTGCACAGTGTTTTTTTGTGCCAAAACATGGTTTTTCACACACAAAAAATATGGAATGGAACAAAAAATTTTGAGCATTTGTGCTAATTGGCACAAAGTTTTTGACTGATCTGAGGATTCCTCATGAGGAAAAATCACTTTTTTAGTTTCCTTGCTTAAAAATCGCTATCATCTGATCACTGTTTTTTTCCACGGACTTCTTTCCACAGGGGTCAAATTTTTTTTCCACATGTGGAAAAATTTTTTTTTCGTCTTTAAATCCTCGTTTTTTCGCTTAAAAATGCTCACAGACGCTTTATCGCACTGTTTTTGAGCTTTTTCAAGCCTTCCGGTGTTTTTAGAGGTTAATTCATTAAAATTGAAAAAAATTGAAATTCTCGACTTAAAAGCCTAATCTACTAGCATTGTGGAACAAATTTTCTAGCAAACTATCCAAGAGCATATTTGACTTTGAATGACATGAGAAATCGATGGTCAAGTCCTCTATGATAGCAAGTGAAAGCCCAAAAAAGATGGTAATCTTTCCGGCGCGAAGGTAAACTTTCCGGGTGCGAGTGCGAAGTATATTGACATTCTGGGACGCTGGAAAATCAATTTTCCGAACACATATTCCAAGAATTAGATTCCAATTTTGTGTTCAAAAGTCGTAATTTCTAGAATTTTACTTGTAAAATTTTAAAATATGTAATTTTATTTGTAAACTCTCATCAACTTGGTCGAAAATATATGAGTAAGAAGAGTATAAATTTCCCAAAGATATTTCCATGAAGCTTTTGAATTGATTCTACGTTAGCAAAGAAATAATCGCATCAAAAAGCATAGAGACTTGACGTATTGATCTTTCTCAAAAGGAAAAAATGCGAATCTTCCTTAAATATCATGAAGATTACCAATTAAAACATGAGATAATACGTTCAAGATGATAAAAACTATTATAGACTAAGTGATAAATGAAGGTAGACATGATAAAAGCCTCGCCTGAGCTACTGATAAGGTAAAGTGGGGTAACTTTGGTCAAAATCGAGTCAATTCGACTTCTCCAACGTATAACTTACATGGGGAATTCGTAAAAATGTTTCATTAAACTCATATGTCAAAAATGTCAGACAAATCGATTAAACACATCATTTCATAAGTAGCATGCAGATTTAACCTACCATTGATCGTTAAAAAAGAGCTCACTTTTTGACCAATGTTACCCACCATCATACATGTAATTGGGGGGGGGGGAAGTGCTATGGGAACCCCCCCCCAGAAATCGTTGATCATATGGCTAGCCATTGGGCGACCTCCCCCCAAGATTTTCCAATCCTATGGCTAGCCATATGGTAGCCCTAGGGACCCCCATAGTTTTAGTCGGAAAAATACTGAAAAATGTCATTTTTTCCATGAAAAATATAAATTTTTGAACAAAAAATATTCAAAAACGTCAATTTTCTCGGCGCTTCGCGCCATAAGTACATATTTTATCATTTTTTAGACAAAAGATACTACTTTTCAAACTGTTTTTCGGACATTTTTATTGGAAAAAATCGAATTTTTTTTTTCTTCAGGGACCCCTCCCCCCAAAATTATGGGAATTACTGACCCCCGGCCCCAAAAAAGTGCTCCAACCCCCCCCCCCCCAAGACCACGGAGCTCCGTTACATGTATGCCCACCATGGTGGTCAACATTGGTCGCCACCATAATTTCTGTTCAAGTTACTTTTTCGACAAGTAAAATCGTTATATCTCACCACAGATAGAACGTAACAAAACAAATTTTGGATATGAGGTAACATAACCATCGACCTTTATTGTCACAAAATTTCAGCTGAAAATGATGAATATCATCAACAGCAAAAAAGTTTTCGTAAATCTACTCCCGGCTGTCCCTATGGTGGGTAACTTTGGTCAATTGACCTAAAAAAGTGCCTGACGTGAAAAATATTGTGTTATTCAGATACAGCAAGTTAAGAGGTACATGAAAATATCAATATGAATGAAAATAAAAATATCAATCGTTCAAAATTTATTAACGGAAAAAAATTAACGTGTCGACCAATGTTACCCACCCATTGGTGGGTAACATTGGTCGACACACAAAAATATGGGACAGCAAAAGAAGCAATGTAACTTTTTTCGGCTGATTTTATTGCTAATCTGTAACCGATATGAGATGAATGCCTATCCAAAATCAGAATATGATGCTCAGAATCACTTGTTTTGCGAATACAAATGGCAAAAAGTTGTTGTAAAACCAATCATAGAAGCATCTAAATGAAAGAATCATGAGACAAAGAGATATAACAAAAAATCAATGAATTACTTTCCATCCATCCATTTTCTGTAACAGTATAGGGCACGTCGATTCAAGCCATAGTTGAATAGTTCGTATTCCAAAACAGATAGGTATAAAAATACTACGCAGCGAAAAAAAAATAGATTCAGAATCAGCATTCTTTTTTGGAACCAGAAAATCTATGTTTCGTGAGATAAAGTTCAGCAAAACGTAGCCTGATTCTCGCCAAATGAGGGAACTCGCTCTGAAAAGTTTCGTAACTATTATAGCGATGTTTGGAATTTTTGACTACAGTAAACTATGATACCGAAATGTATAAATTCCAATGAAATTCAAATATCGCAACGCTATGTTGAAGACGATTGATAATTACGCAAGATTCACTTACGCCGAAATTGGTTGCTTCGTTGCTGAGATATATGTAATTAACCGAAATATTTCTTTTTTCATTATTACTGTAGCAACGGTATAACGAATTCTAATTTTTCCGCTGATGAATTTATGTGAAGGAATGAATCCTACCCACCTAAGCACCAATCGTCCCACAAATTCTTGCCATCATAGACTACTAGAAGTGGTACACTATCGCCTGTTGAGTAATTATTCAGGTATTTGCGGAAAAAGAAGTAAGATCAAATTATTAGGTAGAAAAATGTGTGGCACAAAAAATTTTAATTTGACCAAAGTTACCCACCAAAATATAGTGTGACTAAAGTTACCCACCCTGGCCAAAGTTTCCCGCCAACTGGCCAAAGTTTCCCGCTTTTGGACCGATTTTTTTGCTCAAAAATGGGTAGTTATTTTTTTGTACAAAACAGAAAAAAGAAACTCTCTAAAGACACTTAATTGTTAATGAAAGTTTTGAGTGCAGCAGATGAGTGGAACCCAAATTTTTTTCAATTTGAAAATTTTCATTAAAAAAATGGCAACTTTATCCACCCACAAATTTCTCAATTTTATTTGGATTTCAATTTCCTTTCACAGTAACATGCACTGATCACTTAGACATTAGTGAGCCAAGTTGTATCTGCATACCTTACGGAGGAAAAATTCGGCGATGTTTCAAGTGAAACTGACCAAAGTTAACCCCGTGGCCAAAGTTACCCCACTTTACCTTAAATAATGATAATTAAAGTTTTTTTTTGAGATTTGGAGGTTTTGAGATTTTTTTGAGATTTGAGGAAAATTTTGAGATTTGGACCTCCCAAAATGCATCTTTTCAATATGGAAACCCCAAATTTTTCTTCCACATTTGTGGAAAGACCTCAAAAATTTTTTCCATATTCCAGATTTTTTTTCCACATTATAGTGCAAATGTGGAAAAAAAAGTATTTCTGATGTGTTCATACCACCGTTTTTTCCTCAAATGGGGTCTTTTGAGGAAAAAAATTTTGGGTATGGTTCTCATTGTGGAAAAAAATTTGGGGAATTCAAAATCGAAAGAAATGCGTTTCGGTAGACTTTAAAAGGTCAAAATCTCAAAATTTTCCGGCGTTTCGCGCCGGTCAGGGTATAATAATCATTGTTTTCTATTAGGCGCGGCCGTTATCATCATACCTGTACCTGGGGAGGGGGTTGGGAGGGACCCCTTGGCCAACCATGTACCCAAATTCATCCAACCCCCCCCCCAGTTTGGAAAAAAATTTAAAAAAAATTTGCAAAAAAGTGTATGTTTTTTGGGAAAAATTTCGACTTTTTTCTACCCCCCCCCCCCAAAAAAAAAAAAATTTGGATTTACCCCCCCCCCCCCCAACTGGTCGGAGGTCTTACAGGTATGGTTAGCAGCATATATAATTCCACCATACCTGTAAGACCTCCGACTAGTTGGGGGGGGGGTAAATCCGAAACTTTGGGTGGGGGTAGAAAAAAGTCGAAAATTTTCCCAAAAAAGGCCAAAAAACATACACTTTTTTGAAAATTTTTCTAATTTTTTCCAAACTGGGGGGGGGGGTTAGATGATGTTGGGTACATGGTTGGCCAAGTTGGGGGAGGGGGTCCCCCCAACCCCACCCCCAAGTACAGGTATGAATTCCACTTACTAATTAATTCTCAACAGTTTCTATCAATCAAGTTAGCTTATCTCATTTTCTAATCGTTAACAGTCAGTATTTCACTGAAAAGACAATTCTCTCAATTTTTTTCTCTCGATGCTTGCAATTTTTCCAACATTTTTAACATGAACTTTTGGGTTTATAGAAAATGGAAATTGAAGGCATCATTCTAGACTGTGATTTTAGAACTTCTATTCACGAATTCACGAATATCCATTGGAGAGATTTATTTTCCAGCGTTTTTTAGAATATAAAAACTTAAAAATTTTCCCCAAATTGAAATAAAAATTTTGAATTTGAGGAACAAATTAAACTTCATCAATCGGATTTTAATTTATTTTCCAACTTGTGAAGGTTCAATTTTCAGAGTTTTAGAAAGTGAAAATCCAACGCCGGGACAAAAATTAAATAAAATTGGTTAATCCTAATTGGAACCACAGAAATATTGATAAAGGATAAATTCATGGCAACTCTGTCGTTAAAATGCTTTCTCTGCTCTTGTAGAAAACCAATATATTCTTCATCAGCTCATTTTGATTAACATAACCAGAATTTTCTCAATTTTTTCCTAATTTTTGCAGGTTTCTGAATTCAAAAACATCAAAATGCTTTGGTATGCTCCTAAAATGCATAAAAAAGCATCCATAGGCGCATTATAAACGTTTTTAGAAATGCGGAAAATTTTTGGAAAATGAGGAAACTAATTTTGGGTCTGGTTCTCATGTGGAAAAAATCTTCGAGGAAAAAAATGGTGGGTTCGTACCTGTATCCAAGATTTTCAAAAAAGGGGGGGCGGGTAATTTTCCAAAATTTTTTTAGAATTTACTGAATAAAAATAAAATCAAAATCATTTAAAGACGACTTATTTTCTATTAGTTTATATGTGCCTGGATTAGTGGCTAAATTCTATATTCAACAAAAAGTGTGTAAATATAATAATTTAAATTGGGAATTGTAATTATATAAGTATACAACAAAGTCGATGGACTCAACAAAGACCAAGGACTGTGCTGCAATGCCTGGCAAGTGACACCCATTTTGACCTCGGCATTGGTGGAAAAGACCTCCTGTCCTAAGGAGTATGACGTTGCCATTGGCCCCAAACTGGGTCCATTTCGGGTTCGGTTGTATGGTCTGCATGTTGTGGCAAGTTGTTGGTTGATGGTCTAATTGATCAGGCAAACCCCTTTCCCGCGTCTATTTTTTCTAAAATAAACTAAAATACGAGATTATAGTTAGGATACAAAAAGACAATGCGGGAATGTACAAGTATCACAAAAATTTTAAAATGCGCTAAAAAATTTGAGCAAAAATTGTGGCCAAAAATTTGAAAATATTTTTGCAGTTGCTTTTTGCACTGGTTTTGTCAAAAGAGAGTTTTTTGTAGGCCAGCAGCACAAAAAAATTTAAATAATATTTTTGGATTTTGTAGTTCTGTAATTTTCTTGATTATTGTAATTTTATTAGTGTTTTTGGGTTTTATCTTTTATGAAATTAGTAAAATAATATACGAAAAAATGAATTTTGGGCCAAGATTATGCAGCTATTTACTGCTGCTGCCCCGGGCCTCTATAGCATCTTTGAGGCCTTCCTCAATAATATCCCCTCTGGCCTTGGCCTCGGGTTTGGCCTCCGTCTTGGCCTTGATTTTGGCCTCCTTGGCTCCTATCGCATCTGCCAAAAAGCTCGAAATTGGGATTGTAAAACTGCGCGTCCGGGGCCTGGCCTTGGCATTGCCAGTTTCCTCGGCCTCTAGGGTCGCTGAGGGCGCCCTCGAAAACCTCCTCTGACTTGGCCTCCACCATACCCTGGTCTACTCCAGTACGGGGCAGGGTTTGAGAATCCATCATCTCTCCCCTGTTGTTTTTGCGCCAATCCACTGCTTCTGGAGCTGCTATATTGTTGTTTTGGTGGTATGAAAGTTGAATTTAAAGATTTTGAAGATGATTATTGAGATTTAGAAAGTAAATTTTTATAGGAAGAAGTAGTGGCTCCCACATATGACCTCTGGCAGGTCAAACTTGCGGATTGATGCGTCGGCAACTGTTGTTTTTTAGCCGGTAACAGTCTGGGCACTTTAAACTTACCAGGGCTCTTGGCATCCATGCGCTGATATTTATCAGGCTTCAGCTTGTCATCGCCTGGTGCCTTCCTTTTCACAACCATTTGGTTTAACCTTTGCGACCCCATAAGTCTTGTCAAAAAAAAGACATAAAAGAATTTTAAGAATTGAAAAGCGAAAAAATTAATTTATTGAAACAAATTTTTTCTTCATCCTACGAGAAGAATCATTATCCAACGGCACGATGGAGAACTTTCTTTTTTTCCGTGGAGTATAGAAAAAAATTTCTTGGAGTATTGAAAATCCAAAGTTGATGTGTTAATAGTAACAACACTTTTTCTCTTCAGGAAAAGTTAATGTTGAATGAATCAATTTGTTTTTTTTCAGTAGAATTTCGTGTTAATCCTTATAAAATGAGTGCCGTTCGTGGGCCACCAGGTCCCTGCCGTTACTCATATTGTTGATTGTCTGAAATTAGAAGAAAATTTCCATGATTATGACCAAAATTGACCTTTATCATAACCTTAAAACTCATCATTATACGTAACATATATTAATTTTCAGTTTCCATATTATCTCGACTTTACATGTCCGATCCGGATTTGGTGACTCATCGCCCACAGCAGCAGCAGGAAAGTTTTTCTTCGGCGAAAACCAATACGATCAACTATGGTCCGAACTTTTCTCATTCTTCGTCGATCAGTGAGAAAAACAATGCTTGCCAGGCTCCAATAAACAACGCAAGAAACCAATCGTCGTTGAATAAAGCTAAATTTTCCGGTTATTCGTCACCTAGGTAAAATTTTAATATCGAAATTTAATTTAAATTTGCATATTCTCAACGTAAATTTTCTCGTCAGGTATCCCGCCAGTCCCGGCAATCGGTGTTTATCACGCGGTTCGATTGTTTCTTTGTCGTCGTCGAAAGATTACGGTTGTCTGGCGCACGTTAGAATGACCGCCGGCGCAAAAATCACTCGTTTTTTTAAACGTTTGTTTAATTATAAACAAATGGATTTCGAATTCGCTGTTTGGCAGATGTTATTCTTATTAGCCGCTCCGCAAAGAGTTTACCGAAATTTTATGTATAGAAAAAGTCAGTTTAAAATATTGGGAAAATGTTTTTGCTCAATCTTCACTTGTAATATCGCAAAAGTTTTATTTTCAGAATTCGTTCTGAATTCTCAAAATTTAGGTTGCTCGTTTTTTCAGGAACTAAAGATCAATGGGCGAGAGATGATCCGGCATTTTTGGTATTGTTAAGTGCAGTTTTGTCCGGTATGTATACATTTGGCTCAGATGTCGAATTCCACTATTTCCTGCATTGTTTTTAATCAATTCTTTCGTACTTTTGCCAGAAAATTAAAAAGTAGCAATAATTTTTCAGCACTCGGATTTTGTAATACAGCTTTCTACATGTTTTATAGTTTTTCAATTTAAGCGACATCCATTCTCTACGCGTTTATTCTCGATTTATCTTTCATCGGTTTTTTAAAATTTTTCTTTTGGGTGGTCTTCGTCGATTGTATTATAACGGGCTTAATTATTGCAACTTTTAATTGGTAAAATTTTACCAAGCATAAAATTTCTATCGAATTACAATTTTTTCATTTCTCCTATAGGTTCCTAACTAATACATTTTTACGCGTCGATAAAGATCAAGACGTAGAATGGGGCTATTGCTTCGACGTACATTTGAACGCATTTTTCCCTATACTGATTTTCTTGCACACTGTCATGCCATTACTCTATCCAGGTAACTATTAGTAACACAGCGCCAATTAGTTTTTTAATTCTTAATTTTTCAGTCTTAATATCGAAAGCGTGGTTCCTATCCAGATTTGTCGGCAATTCGTTATGGCTGATTGCCATCGGTTATTATCTCTATATCACATTTCTAGGCTTCACGGGTGAGAAATTTTCTGTGTGAATTCAAATGTTGATATTCCTTGCCGAGTTGACCTATCATCGAACTTGCTACTGAAATTGTGTCAGTTCAATTCATAAAGGAATTTTTTTCCATTTCCGAAAATTTGGTCGTTTGGCTCGATCTTGAAAATCAATCACCAAACACGATTGTATTTTTCTAGCGTTTTCTCTGCTACAGACGGAAATTTTATTTTCCAGTATTTTAGAGCATGGTATTCATAAGTCTTGCTTCCTGACTTTTTCTTGATACTTCCCCTTCTTTTTCAGCATTACCATTCGTCAAAAATACGCATATTTTCTTATACCCGTTCAGTTTCTTATTCATTTTATACGTCGTCCTTATAACAATCGGTTGGAACGTTTCTCAAACCGTCATGTGGTTTTATCATTATAGAATCGCCTAGTTGACAAAAAATGCCGAATGTTATGTCCCAAAAAATTTAGTTTATGCAAATTATTACGATACAAAAATGTGAATAAGTTCCACGTGTTTGGATCATTGTGTGCTGTTTTTCGTCGTCTTGTCTATTTATTCACGAAATAAAGTTTTTTCCTCCTACATCCATTCTTGCGAAGATATGGTTTACTACCGCATAAATATGCTTTTGTTAGTGTGCGAATTCACATTTTTCCATGCAGTTCTGGTGGTACGGTGTGATTATGATCTACTGCAGTGAAATTTTGAATGAATTTCAGAAGTCAAATTTATCCTTGATTTTTTTCCTATTTGACGGGCCAGTTGCAAATTCTCATAAATAATGCGATTATATATACAACCTGGCATGTGTCATAACTAAAATTTTCTATGATACCGGCCCATATTGAATCATGCGGCTCGTGCCGGGCCGTGCGCAGGATTTTTTCATGGGGGAGGGGGGCGGACTACATTTTTTTACTGAATAGCTCCAGAAAATGTTGATTTTACGCGATATACTGTGTGCATGCTGCCTCAATCGAGGGGCCCCCCTTGTGCACGGCCCTGCGCTGGTGATACCGTCTGACGTTTTAAATTTCGGCCTGTTGTTTGAAACACCAATTTCAAAGGATCGATTTTAATCTAAACACAACGATAAACGAGTAAACTAAGTTATGAATTGACATTAATGTAGCCGAAAATACATACATAATCTATACATACGCATAAAAAATTCGTAGAAAGCGGCATTCCAATATGTTAACTGCCGTAAGTCTTGATGACCAAGTGTGAGAAGAACAGTTCATGTTGTCCAGCAAAAGATTTGCTGGCACCAGGATTCGAACCTGGGTTATCACGGCCACAACGTGATGTCCTAACCACTAGACGACGCCAGCCGTCAGAAGTTGACAAAATTCAAGATATCCCCCTGATCTCTAGATCGCTGAAATGCTACCTGACAACATTGTTTTAATTAACCATGCCTATATCCAAAGCACTGATGGATCCATATCATGGAGTGTTGTGGAGTCAGATAATATACGAAAGTTTATTACGTAGTTTTCTAGTTAGTATAATCTCGTATACCGTAGTCACTGCGCATCTGCGGAAGTGCAGACATGCATGTAATCAACCCTTTTCATGGGAGGATACAAAATAATCGAAATAGCGTATTTTGGCCTCAAAAATACGTTTTTAATCCTGGAAAGCCCATTAAATGATTAATGGTGATGCGAAGTATCAAAAAGGTTGAAATCCTTATCGTTTTTCGGTAAAAATTGACCATTTTTAGCCCAAAAATCTACAATATTTGCCCTGCGTTAAGGTTATACTGTCGGCCATTTTATGGGGTTGTGGATACAACGTCACGTGGTGACCGTTGTGTAGAAGAGGCCATTCTCAGCACTTCACGCACTTTCAAATGAAAGTGCATGTATGTCTGCAGATATTAAGGTCACATGCAACTGGAGGTGTCAGGTTTTATATATGTCCTACTCAAGGGATATCAGCAGAGCCGAGCTATGACAGATATTCGTGCTGATTGAAGGATCCGGACTTTTGGTTGGACGCGCTTATTTTCAGATATAAATTAGTATGACTCGATTTGCTTTATCCCAATCTATAAAAAATGTTGATTTCTAGCTGGTTTTGTTTTTTTATACCTCGTTGAGGACATCATTCATGCACAGCATGGAAATTCGGCTGGGGGTCGATCAGGACATGGGGTGGGAAAGATTTTTTCCCCTTGATTATCAATATTTCCTAACATCTAACCAGCAAATTCATACATCAAAATTAGTCAATTATGTGAAAATATTCGTTTGGCCTGCTTTTTCAAAGGTTTAATGTTACTCCTTTCGAATCTTGTATACTTTGTTCAGAAAAAACTACAGCATTATATTGATTCTTATGACGTCTTTCTCTTCTTTTCTTTCTCACTTTCCCTCATCATCTTCTTGATCAATGCTGTTGAGCAGGTCAGCAAGAATCTGCTTGGGTCCAGACCCTCAAGTGCATGTATGGAAGGCATCCATGTACAAATGTACGTTTTCCACCTCTGTTCATCTTCTTCAGGATGCTTTCATACTAATTTTTTTAGCTGTAAAAATTTTACCTGAAGCTTTCCCTTGAAAAGGGACATGACTAATATAGATGGAAGAATATGCCGTTTGGATGTTAGAAGACCTTTCTTTTCCTCATCAAGAACGAAAAAAAAATTTCAATCCCACCCCCTATCCTGGTTGACTTTTTTGAAAAATGGAGTATTTAGTGCACAATTAGCTAAACTATCCCCGCAAAATTTTAAATTTACCTGTACTTGAAAATCTGACCTTGGTGACCTCTGTTTCTAACTACAAATTTCATTTCGTAATTTCTTCATTAATCTTGATTTTCACTTCTAATTTTTCTCATTTTTTCGTCAATTTTTTTCTCTTCCGCAAAACATGTTGCATTCATCACATTAAATGGCAATGTTTTCTCACCAAGGTCAAAATAATCGTGAGCTCGGACTTAAACCTGAGCATCAGTTAATCGCAAGTTCGAATTTTTTATTGCAACCCGAAAAGGATAAAACCGAGCTCATGATGACCCTCAGCATTAGTTATTGCAACCGGCCCCTGAAAAATTACTGGGATGGAAACTGTCCAGAATTCTCCAATTGGTTGTCTGCCCGGGGTTAAGACCCCCAGCAAGTCCTCCTCAAGAACATGTATGATTGAATGCAGACATGCACGGCAAGAATTTTCCAGGGGGGAGGGTTCTTGGACTTCTTATCCATGGGGTAGGTTGTAGGCGAGCAAAAAAAGTAAAAAAAAATCTTGCAAGTTTGTTTTTCAAACAAAATATGCACAAAAATCATCAAAAAAGCTGTCGTGGAAAAAGTTCTGGGGGGTAGCTGATTGAAAGCATTAAGACGTCGGCAAATTGCCAAGGTCCAGTCAAAACATACCATGGGGCTACCAATCGGCCAGAATTTCTGACATGACACCTTGACTCAGAACATTTGTTTTGTTGGAACATTCATCCCTATCAGATTATGTCGATTTTTGGAGTGAAAACGATGAGTTTTAACTTCACGTTTTACCTTAATTTAGATATTGAAGTAGATCTGCTTGCAAAAAATTTCGATAATCGTTTTTACGAACAGTGTCTTGCAAAACATGTGGATCAATTTTGCCACGTTTTTGGTATTGTACGAGTCGTACGCACTATTCTTTGTACATTTTCTTTGTACGCTTGACCGGTAGTCGGATCGATATCCACACTACTCACGTTTTGCACCCTCGCGAACGACGTTCCGCCTGGCACTGAAGCTACTTGGTTGGTGACGTACTGGTGGCTTTCCCGTTGAGGTTGGTAGACCAATCGACCGGGGCTATATTGATTTTGAAAACGTTCGTAGTCTTGTCTTTCGGGCGTTTTAGTGAAGGGCAAAACGGGCGTGCTCGTGTGCTGTTGGCTGGGCGGCACAACGTTGGTGACGTCGACCGCGCTGTACGGGCCCTGCGGTTTGTAGATGGTACGCGGCGACTGTTGTTGATGGTAGTATTGATGATAGGTGTTTTGGGTCGTATCCAAGCTTAACGGTTGGTTCAGATCTGGTCGCACGGCCGCCGGCGACCACTGCGGCTTGAAAGGCATCGGGCGAACTGGTTCGTACTTTTGAATAGTGGCGTCTTGTGTGTGGCAAACAAACTTCTGCATTGGTTGAGGGGTATATGCAAAAGTGGGGCGAACGATCGGTTCTTGTCTTTGGCTGTTTTCATAAGTCGCCCTGTATAGAATTGATTACTAGATGAATCACTGCCTGTGTCTCTGCATTGGATAGTTAATTGGCACATCTGCAGAATTACTCGACAGCAATCATACATGTAGCAGCTCCCTGACGTTAAGGCGGCCAGCAGCCTATTTGGTGCGTGGCAAAAAACAATTTTTAACGCAAATTGTTTAAAGTATCTCGAATCGAAAAAGCATGTTTGAGTCCCAAAAGTCTTAAGGCTCATTTATACCTGCCTTTTCCAACATAACCGAACGAATAGAATATTCTCGTTCGGTTCGGCTGAAGGTTACCGTCGGTCGCTTTCCTCAAAAAGTTATCCTTTCCGACCGAAAGTGAATTTTCATGCTGAACATTTCAAGCTGCTGACGATCCGTTTCTTTCAGTGGGAATAGGCGAGTATAAATGAGCATTTACTCTTTAGAGCGCGAAGAGCCTAAGAATTTGGTAGTTTCTACATTGTTTACTTTCAATCAAAATCGGCCATTTTTATTTTAAAAGGTAACTTTTTTAAGTTCTCTTCTGATAAGAGTGGGCTTCGAACAGCTGTCCTGATTTCCCTGAGTTCAGATGCCCTGTTGGCCCATGCTAGAGAAGTGGGAGTCAATGCTACATGTATGTGGTTAACTTTAGCATCTCACACCCGCTACTAATTTATGTTTCAGTTGGAGGGCATCAGCCAAATTATAGTCAGATGACTTTTTAAGTAGTAGTCAGTCGTCAGAGAGTCGTGATCAACGCACCACTATTGTTGTTCTAAGTGCCTATGTCGGAAAGTTCAATGACTACAAAGTGACGCAAAATCGGCTCTTTTACATCATTTCGTGGACATGGTGGTGTGGTCAAAAAGGCGAGCTTTGGCCATACATGTAATGGAGTTCCGAGATTTGCGATAAATTTTTTGGGCGTTCATCGAAGAAAACAAATCCGATTTGATACCCTTCAATGTCCGGAAAACGATTCAAAAAGTAGGAAATACTTTCTAAAAACCATAAAAATAAGTGTTTATGGTACAAGGCGCCGAAAAACATATTTTTCGACCAGATATGCACGGCAAGAATTTTCTAGGATAAGGTCCTTTGACCTTTCTTGGATGGGCCATGGGAGGATCAGTGAACAAAAAGAGAACTCATAAGCATTATTATCATATATAATATTCGGAAAGTTTACCAAAAAAGATTTCTTCAAAAAAGTTCAAGTGGAGTATTTGGGGATTGTTTTCAGACCAGGCGGGAGAATATAAGTACTTGTGAGGTGTTTGGGGACCCCTGACCCCCAAAACCCTGGCTGACCACCGGCAGAATTTTCGTTTTTTGGGCCTTTTGCATTTTTACATGAAGACTTGAAAATTTCATGTGAGAATGTTGGAAATTATCAGGAAAAAAATTATTTTTACCTGTTGGAGCTGAAAGGTCACACCGAGAAACATTCAAAACGAAGTTTTTAAACATTCCGATCAATTTTGACAGTTCTGAGCCTTTTTGAAGAAAAAATTGTGGCCGACCCCCAAAATTTATGTATGCTATTCATGTATATGAGCGGAAGCATCTAGGGTCTCAAGCGCCACCAATACAAAAAAATTGAATTTTTAATTTTTTCTTTCAGAAGGTTAGGTTCGTATGGTGGCTCATTTCAGTCATATGATTGGAAAATCTTGAGGAGTTCATGGCAAGCCGCATGGCCGACGATTCGTGGGGTCCTATAGCACTCCCCGATAACATTTATGGTTTTGGCTTCAATAATTGTCAAAAATGTCTTGAAAATGTGCGTCCAAGTCCTAAAAAATCCATTTAATGACTGTATTGCGCCAAGCGCCCAGAATTAGGTTTGTTTTCCATATTTTTTGCCATGTATATAGATTTTTAGGCATGTCTCGCAGATAATGGCAACTCGACCAAAAAGTTATTGGTGTTACAATCGTCAAAATTGATAAAATTGTGCCTTGTCGCGTTTAGAAAGTTCAGGGGCCGGTATTACTATTAAGCTGGTGCTGAGCAAGAGAGACGAGTTAAGCTGCAGCTTACCAATTTTTTAGTAATACCAGCCAAGCTAGTGCTCAGCTGGAGCTTAACTTTTTTATTTTATAACGTTGTAGAGACTTGAGTTGTATCTTAAGCTCCAGCTTAAGTCGCAATAGTAATGCCGGCCCCAGGTGTCGACATTTTCAGGCGTTTCGCGTCGTCTCATTATTTTTGGCGTTTAATTTAAATACTGTGCTTCATATATTTCTTCATTCTCAATCTTGTTCTTTTTTTACGTTTTTAAAATTACTCAGGGTACTTATTAGACCTCAAATTTTGAGTACACTTATGTTTGATTATTAGCAAGCCATTTTCTGTACAGTTATTTGAAAATAGTATGTGCACTTAGGAAAACATCATAAATTTGAAAATTTTTCGTGTAAATCTACAAGTCACCATCATTTTGTGCCCTAGTGCTTGACTTCAACTCTGAACGAAAGAAAATTTTCGATGTGGGAATTCTTACAGAATTCTTGCGGACCCGTGCGAAAAAGGTGTTAAAAATGGATTATTTCAGACACAAAGTCGGCAGTTTTTCTAAATTTTTGCCTTGTCGATGGAAGCAGAGTTTGAAGAGCTGTTCTATTGTGTATAATGGCCATTAGTTGTGGAGGTAGCTTTCCCGTGACACGCCACACCCCCAATTACGGAGCTTTTCTACAATTTTATCACCACTAAATCTTTTTGGTTTAAATCTAAGCCTAAGCCTACTCCTAAGACACGACTGATATGTACATCCAATATTTCAAAGACGTCGTGGTGGTAAAATTGAACAAAAGGTCAGTTACATATGTTGCTGGAACATGGAATTCCAGGGTGCTCTGCAATGCTGACAATTATGTCTGGACTTGTCCTCCTTTGAAGTTCAATAATATCCTGAGCAAGTTATACTTACATATGAGGTGACGCATTCTTTTCCCTGCAGGCTATTTGCTCGGTCACTACAGGTGAATTTCTCGTCTGTTGCTGCTGCTGATTGTAACTTTCTCCATAATGTTGATAGCTTGGTGCAGCAGAAGTTTGCAGTACGTGCTTTTTCTCTTGCTCTTCGTAGATATCAGGGTACTTTCGCTGGAAGGGATTCGCAGATTCTGTTTCGTATCTCTGTTTCTCATAATTTGGTGCATAGTCCGCTGACCCCTGTACCAACTTTGGCGAAGCTGGCGGCCACACCCGTTCTTTCTTCTCCAATTGATACCGTGCCCACGGGGCGCCTTTGACCATTTGGCTTTCGGTGACGCTTTCTTGGACGACCCAACTACCAGGATCATGTAGTTTGGTCACTTTCATTCGCCTTTCCAATGATTCGTCTCGTGATGGAGTTTTGGGGCTGATGGCCCGTTGATAATTCAACGCTTGTGGGAAGTCTTGATTCAATGTGTACTGCTGCTGGTAGACGTACTGTTCCTGCGGTTGAGGACTTCTAGAAATTGGTGGTGCGTAGTAGTGGACCGATTCTTTCACTGTTGATTTTGGAGTCGCAGCCACTCCTACCACCCGACTTTCCTTGTACTTTTGTCTAATCTGCTCTTGTTGCGCTTGGTTCTCGATCGCTTTTTGGGCCACTTGATCGGCCAACTTTTGGTGGCTGATCGGACCTTTCAGAACCGTTAATGGCGGCGTTTGATGCGGCACTTGCTGTGGAATCATCGTGAGTGCCTGTGTCGTCGACCAAGGAGGCCTAGGCACGTGACCATTGGCGTTTGGCGGATCGAATCGCCCGGAGCCTTGATCTCCAGTGCCATTGTGCAGATAAACTTTAACCGGTGATAGTTGAGCCGGCGATGAAATTTTTCGCATTTCCGGTCGTTGTGCGGTAGGGTAAAAGGTACCCATTTCTCCATGTCGGTGTTCGACGAGCTCGGGCGATTGTTGTAGACGTTGAATTGGGGGTTGTTCCCCGGGTGATGTGTATGCTGCGTCTTGGAAAGCTTTACTCATTGCTTCCTACAAAGACAACTAGCAATTTGATTCTGCTAACTGACAGTAGATTTTGGCGCCTATGACAACTGTGTGAAAATCAAGTTCCGGAAACTGTATTCATTTCAGTTTCGTATAGAATATTTGTTTTCAGAGATCGTTGAATCGAAATCGGAATGAGCAAAACATACAGGTTCAGCAGTCAGGCTCTAGGCCCACGATCTATTTTTGGAGTTCTCTTATAATCTCTTTTTAATGCAAAATGTCGCAGTTAGAGTAAGTTCCATGCGGAAAGTTTTAATTATTACTGCAGCAGAAGCCGCCTAAGTCAGATTTTCAGGTAGGGTTAAAGTTAAGAATTTGCGGGAGTAGTGCAGCGAAATATCCACTGAATATATTTTACCAAAAATTAGGCACCGAGTGATTAATGTGATTTATTATTAGTACTAATAGTAGTGTAATACCCCTCACACCCCTCCCCATTGGGCAGTCTGTACTGCAGGCAATGGGCCTTTTCTCGTCCACGGGCGAGAAGTAGACAAGCGATACATTTCTTCGATAACGTGATCAAATCACGAAGATTCCTCCAGGTTTCGACGCAGTTCTGTTTGAACCAAAAGTGGATTAGCTTGATATTTCTCTATTGTGAAGAACTTTAGCGTTTTTGTTACAGTTTTTTATCTGAGAAAGTTTCGTGTCAAAACCAACCTAATTCTTTTGATTGTCGCTGTGACTGTCATTTAATAGTGAACACTAAGTTTGCTATAATCGTCTTAGAAGATAGTCACACGTTAGAAGGGTCAGCAACATGCAACATTCTACCTGTAAAATAATGTCAGCAATTTGATTCTCGACTATTTCTGTTGGAACTTCTGAATTTTCTTGCTGATCTATAATCTTCTCCGATTCTAAAATCCTTTCTTCTACTCGATCTACAGTTCTTTCTATGTTATTTTCCGCTACAGTAATCGACGAGGAGGATTGAGGTAACTCAACTATAACTTGATGATTTTCCGTCAGAATTTCGTTTTCGAGCAAACCGTCTCGTTTAAAATGTTCCAAAGATTGGATATTGATTTTTGTTCCGAAAAATTCATTCAAACCGCTTTCTATTTGGGGCGATAATTTGGAACTCGATTCGATAATCAATTTCGTAAAATCTTTCGAATGATCGTCAGATTCGACCACGAATTTGACCTATTTGATTTGACAACAGTTAAGAGCTAATTAAGAATAGAGATTTTTGAAGCAGTTTATAGAATGCTAAATTCTAAACAGCATAATTAAGAAGGTGATTAAATATCAATTACCGTAGTTTTAGCTTTTAAAGAATCATCATAATCTTCTTCCTCCTCTTCTTCCTCTTCTTGTTCTTCTCCTCGAACTTTGAGAATAGATTTTTCTAATTCGTTCTTCTCTAGTCGTTGTTGAACAACAATTTCCTGTGACATTCTAGCTTCGCGGTGGCGTAGAATATTTCTTGAATAACATTCTTAAAATTCACTCTACGTGGTGGGCTATTGCAGAGCGGTGTATATGTGCACTCTCCAAAATTTGCCCAGTTATAACGCTTTTCTTTTCGGAATCTGTGACACGGAGGGTATACACTCGTATATTCAAGAATTCTGTTGAAATTTTTAGAAACGGTTTTTTACTCTTTTTCCAAAACTCATCGAGGGTATGACGTCCTTTTTTCTAATAAATGCAAAATTTCCGTTCCTAGAATTTTCTAGAGATGAACTTTTTCCCAAGAGATTGATGTGTTGAAAAGAAATTTGAAATATTAACAGGCATTTTAAGGTGAAAAACTTTCCCGAGTATGTGAGTTAATTTTTCAGTAAAAAATAGATATGACGAAAGTTTGACGTCAGCAGAAATCACGAAAAATCAGCAAACAACGTCTCTCATCTAACCAATGTATCTCGTCGTCTTTAAGATTATGATCGAACTTGTGCAGTGTTCAATGTGTTAACGTTAACAGTCAAATCGTTAACCAGATATAAAACCAAAAAAGTTAGCTAGGAATCAAACATTTGTACAATTTTAAGCAAAAGGCGAAAATTTTATCAATTTTTTTGAATTGGAAAGTGACAACCAAACATCTAATTTTTGACGTAGGTAGAACCTGTATTGTTTCTCGCTAGCGATGAATCTGATCATAGAAATTTCTGTGATGAAATCCACCATAATACAGCCTATTGTAAATAGCTCGAGCGAAGATGCTCTTCAGAAAAAAAGTTCTCACACGTGGATGACATACCGTTTGACTCAGATATCTAGCATTCAGAATATTTCATGTTATTCCATTATGAAATTACAGCAATAATCATCTTTCTGATGGCAAAAAAATAACTGGTTCAAGAAAGATTGAGTTTGAAACGTATATCAGAATTTGTCCATCATTTTCAATATTTCGGCTTCAAAGTTTTTCATAATGGGTGACAAAAAATGTGTGAGAGCAGGCCTGTAGCCAGGAATTTTTTTCGGAGTGGGGCACACATTTTTTCACTCAGTTGACTGTAAAATTAGCATTTCTGACTTGACTTTTTCTCGAAGAAAAAAACCAAAGCTCCCACCTACGTCTTAATTAACACTTGAAACATGTGGGGGCGCCATGGCCCCCAACCGCCCTTATGCCTACAGACCTGGGTGAAAGTATATTCCCATTCCGGGCTTCTACTAAAATCCTCTGGATCTGGTTGTTCTTGCAGAACCAAGGTTTCGTTCGTTTCCGAGGATATGTGATATTCCGATTTCAATCTTGCACGTGGAACCTCCAACTTCCTGGAGTTGTTGAAACAAAATAATCTGTTCTTTTTATAAAATGCTTGTAAAATTAAACTGACCCGAAAATGTACTGACTTGAAAACCGTTTACAAACAAATTTACACCCAAAATTTTTTGACGGTTTGCTGACTGATCTCACTAAGTTTTAGTTTTATATGATGTGTCGCTCGGCAGAAAAATTTATAATAGCCCCTCTTTTCCCGGTTTAACTATTTAGAATAGACTACAGATGAAATTCCGTGGTATTCCCATCCCATCTCTACTGGGGAGTCCGAAAAAGTATTGCTTGTAATTTCCTGCATCCGCTTTGTCGTAGGGCTTCATGCTCCGACTTCCTTAGTGAAGCACAATGAAGGTTAGACTGATCCAAGATGTGCATATGCGTTTGGACTCATGAGTTATCTTACTGTAGGAAAACGATTTAAAAAATGCTGCTTTTCTTCGGTAGCTGGATGTTTGTGCGAAAAATTTTAACTGTAGTATACTTTACGGTTGTTGGAGATAGGATATATTTTAAAATGTATCTGCTTTTGAAGACTAAGAAGAATGAATTCGCTGATTTTTAATTCGCGTTGAATTAGGTCAAGGTCATAAACTTCTTTTTCTTTCCGAATATCGGCTGGCATCGTCTAGTGGTTAGGACATCACGTTGTGGCCGTGATAACCCAGGTTCGAATCCTGGTGCCAGCAATTTTTTTCCTACTCCGAAATAGTGTGTCTCCTTTGTTCCATATATTTTCAGTCGTTTTCAACCGGAATTTATTAAGTTAATTTTCCTTCGACAAAATGGACGTAGACGAAGAAACTCAAGCGACGACCGGTGGTAATAGTGCGTCAATGGTGACCGCCGCCGTTAGCGTTGGTTCTGCGGCCAAACCCGAAACTAAAAAGCGTTTCGAAGTCAAAAAAGTGAACCTGAAAAACATACCTGTAAGAGGTCCGACCAGTTGTGGGAGGTAAATCCGAAATTTGGGGGAGGGGGTCGAAAAAAGTCGAAATTTTTCCCAAAAAAGGCCAAAAGCACACTTTTTCGCCAATTTTTTATCATTTTTTTCAAACTGGGGGTGGTTGGGTTATATGGTTGGCCAAGTTGATGGGGGGTGCCCTCCCCAACCCCCCCCCCCCCAATTACAGGTACGCTTAAAAATCGTTATTCAAGCGTTGTTTAGCCTCTAGAAAAAGCATTCCGATCAAAATGTAGAAAAAATCAGGTTTCCAGCGCAAAAATTGATATAAATTGTTTGAAAGTGACGCGGCAAAAATTTCAAAATTTTCATTAGACTTTCGCGTGTCGCGATTCTTAAAAAATCAAGGAATGCAAAAATTATGATTCTGAAATTTTTTTATGGAAAACGTTCCGGTTCGCAAGTGCATGGAAAATGTGGACTTATATAATTTTGTGTGCTTATATAATTTTGATCCTATTTTGGATTCCTTTTTTGCTGCTGCGTGCTCGATTTGTTGAAATATCTGAAATTGAACAGCTCTCCGCCGAAAACTTTTTAGAATAAAAAATTGAATAAATTGTTTTATTTTTCTTCATTCCTCATTTTTCCACGAATTTTTAGTTTTAGTTCATTTCAGCATAATTTTCGCGGTGAAAACGATCGAAAATAATCCATAAATTAAGAGCAATCGGGAAAAATTTATCTTTTTAGGCAGTTTAATTATTAAAAATTTGGTCTTTTGGCCAATTTTCTCGGATTACTGCCATATTGCCTGAAAAATGCGTCAAAATTTTTCAGCAAAATTTTAGACGGTTTACTAGAGGTGCTTATCGTCGATTTTTTTAACTTCTTTCTAATTTTTCAGTGGAACGCAGTCGCCTTATGGGCTTGGGATATCGTCGTGGATAATTGCGCTATTTGTCGCAATCATATTATGGATCTATGTGAGAAAATACATATATAGTCCGTTCTTCTTTTAATGCTTCTTAATAAAAAACTGGAAAGCAAATGCGATTTCATATTTCTGCAATTTTCCGTTTACCACGTGTCGCATAGAACTGAAGATTTGTAAGCTTACTGAACTAAACTTAATGTTTTATTAAGCAAAAAAAATCTGAATGAAAGATTTTTGTGAACTATTCTGATGCAAGTACAAAGTTTCATCATTTTTCAGTTTAGAAGCATTTCATAAAAAACCTAGTACACTTTAGGTCAGCTTCACATCTGTGAATTTGGCAGGGATGTTGGCAGATACCCATTTACTGCCTATGGATTTTGAACAAATGAGCGTTCACTGCCTAGGTTTTTTGAAACATATGTGAGTTGCTACCAGTCATTTTAACCCAGAAGCTGTTCCACTTGCACATTTTGATAGGAACTCATTTACTACTACCAAAGGATTTTGGCCGTTTAAGCATTCTCTGCTGGATTTTTTTAGATTCTTAGGCATAACCATTTACTACCCTAACGAAATCTATATGATCAGCGTGTTCTTCATTAGACACGACTTCTCGATGAAATTCAACAGAAATGTGTTGGCGATTATTTCAGAATCTTTTCAAAAAACGTCACTAAAGTGAGGGGTTTTTCAGAAAAAACGAAATTTGAAAGATTGAAAATCCCAGAGGCATAGACTTAGTTCATTAAAAAAATATATTTTGTTGCTTCAGTGTCTCCCTTTTCTGAATATGTCTCTCTAACTTTCCAGTCAAGTTAGTAGTTAAAAATTCAGAAAAAATAGTATATAAGACAAGAAACTCTTAAATCTACATGAAATGTTGCAATTACTAAATATTTTCAAGGTGAAGCTCCGATTAAGTCATTGAAAAGTGTTTCAAAATTGTTATTACAGGGATTGAATAATTTTCTAGGTTTTTACTCAATCTTATTAATACGAATCGAAAAGTAACTTATATTTAAAACCAGACATCTCATAGAACACCTGAGACAGTGACCGTGACACGTATCTTTGTCGTCCTGGAAGGCATTCAAACTGTTCTAGCTTACTGTGTGGAATGAACACATTTTCCTCGCAATATCTCCATCATTTTTCTTGATTTGAACCGTATACCTATTTTAAAAATGAATAATAATGAAAAGTATTTATCACAACTCTGCTTAGTAAGCATTTAATCGATAAGGGTCTTTAAATTCGAAAATGACCTTCCATGCTGACTTCAACAGACAATAACAAAAAGAAGAGGCTGACTAACTTTCAATCTACTGCACCGACTGACGAGGAATTCAGGTTCCATCATTGCCTGTTTTACACATTGTTTTTATCATTTTTTAATGGTTCTGAAAACTTAGGCAAGGTACGGGACTATTTCAGCCTAATTGTATTTTTTGACAAAAAGACAGTAGGTTTCTATGAGTCTCGTATAGTTCGATAGTCGCCCTATAGCTATAACATACAACTCCAATTCTCTGTCACCCTCAACTTGCTCCCGAACGGCACCCATGGAATCATAAAAGGTCGACGATTTTAGACTTGCATTTTTAGATCTAAAAGGGGTAATTGCATTTGAAATTTTAAAGGAGGTGTCAGTGAGCAAAAACAAAAAGAGGTTCCATAAGCCTTATCATATCAATCTTGAAAGTTATCAAACGATTGTTTTTCAAAAAAGTCCAGATGAGGGCATCTGACAATTTTTCCCATGCCAGATGTAGGTATCCCGGGTCTCAGGTGCCGGACTGGGGCTTCCTTCCTCTACCCCTTCTGTGCATTTATGAGCGACTTTGAAAGTTCAAATTAAGTGTGATCTCCAGCGATCCTATTCATGCGTCATAAATGGCTGCGCACCTTTGCATAGTCCTCAAAGCAAGTGTAGTGTTCCGACTAGCTTCCGTGAGATAATTCCGAATCTACATCAACTTTTGTCTTTCCTGCATGAGCTTTTTGCTCAATTTTTCAAATAATCAACGGTTTGCCAACCTGGCGAAATATATAGATATCAATCAATACCAGTATGAAAAAGAGGTATAAAACCCTAAAAATACATCATTCTGAAGTTCAATACATTTAAATAATCTAGGAACTTATTGATCAAATCTCGTAAGCTTTTTCGATTTAAAAATTGAAAGAATTATATTTTTCCATTCCCGTTTAGTTTTTGTTGACCGCGAAGTTTTCCTATTAAAGGTATTGAATGTCAAGCCAACCAAGCCGGAATTACGAGCGAAGAATGCACCGTAGCATGGGGCGTCTGTAACGTAAGTTTTCTGTCTAAAAAATGGTCCAAAATAAAAAGATCGCCGAGTTTTCTCATCAATTTCGATAAAAATTGTTGACATTATGAATAAAAATGACCATTTCCAAACGCTTTAAAACGAAAATACTGAATTTAGTTATAGAATTTGAATTTTGGGTAAGACATCATTGGATCCTTTTTAAAATGAATATTTTACTATTTTTAAAATGTTGGTTATATTTTTCGTCGTCCATCATGTTGACTTTTAATAGAATCTGCTATTTTTCTGATAAATTTCAATGTCGGAATTCGACTTTATTTTGTAGAGAAAGGATTAATTGATCTTTCTTTTTCCCTCGTTTTCAGCACGCTTTCCATTTTCATTGTATTTCACGTTGGTTGAAAACTCGCCAAGTTTGTCCGTTAGACAATCGCGAATGGGAATTTCAAAAGTATGTGTCTATAAAGTGACTGCTATAAATCGCAGCGATCAAAATTTTGCATTTTGTTGTCGGATTTATTCTTTTACTCTGTTTCAGTTTCTTGATTTTGTAATTTTTTCTTGGTGTGTTTAGACGAATTCCAAGTTTTTCGTTCGATTTTACACTATTATTTATCGACAGTTTTTTTCGCAGTGCGTTGGCAGTTTACTATAACATCGCGACTTTTTCAGGTACGGCCACTGATCGAGTGACTTGGTTCGTATACAGTTCGATACGAAATTCGTCGAGACTAATTTTCCGCTTCACCGTTTTTCCGCTCTCGTTTCAATTTGTCAGTTTTAATTCATAAACTTTAAAAAATTTTTCTGAATAAATGCTTCAGAAAATTAATAACAGTTTGTTTTGAATAAAAATGATTGTTGTAATGTCTTGTGTGACGTGGCTTAACGGTAGAGAAATGTGGAAGTTTCCGGTTTTATTTAAGAGAATTACAAGAAAGATAGATTGCGGTCACACAGCATGGCTTGTTTTGCTTACTATGTATAGTTTGTTTTTCTTTTAATGCTTCCAAATAATGAAGGTGGAAAGCAAGTAGTATTTCAGATTTTTGCGGTTTTCCGACCAACAATATATCACGTAGGACTATAAATTTGCGAGGCAATCTTTTGAGAGAAAAATTTTGCAGTAAGAACTTCATGTAAACGATTTTGACGAAAGTACTGATTTGTGTCACTTTTCTATTTGGATAAAAAACAGACGATAGTTTTCGTCGGCGTGTATTCAAGAGATCGATTTCCAATGAATAAATTTAAGTATAGTTGGCGCTTTAGCCCCGTCTTCAAAATTTTTTAAAGGAGTGCTGTAAAATTTTTTACTCGAAAACTTGTATGAGCAGGTTCACAATTTTCTAGACTTAGTTCCCATAGTACCTTGCTATTTGCAAATTCAACGTTTTTCTGAAGATGAATTCCAACGATAAATGATCACTTGTATTGGAATAGGTTGAATGATTTGCATAAAAATTTGTACACAGATTTCGCTCTTTGGGTCTTCACTCTTACCATTTTCGCTCCATTAGGTGTTCAGGCAACCGCTTCAGTTAGGCTCGGTCAGGGACTTTGCGGTTACCGTCCGCACGCTCTAACCAACCGAGTAACGGGAAAGGCGCTCTCTTTTTGCAACAATTCGGAGTTGAGGCGGCTGCTTTGGCCGCACTCAACATCCCTCTGCCGTCGAGTTTGATCGACCGTCAAGGGCCACCAGTGTTGAGGCAACATGTTCCCGCTTCGGGGCGTTAGGCTCGGTCCGGGACTAGAACCCGAGACCTTGGGGACCATTACTAGAACCCGGGACCTTGGGGCTACCGTTCGCACGCTCTAACCAACTGTGTCAACCGAGCAACCGGACAGGCGTTTTTTCTCTTTTTGCAACAATTCGTAGTTGAGGTGGCTGCTTTCGCCACTCTCAAAGGCGCATCATTTTTTGCACACGGGAAAACCGACAAAAATGATTGTGACATTTATTAAAATTCTAACCCGTTGTATGATTATAGCCATAAAATCTACAAATAAATGCTCGAAGAAAATAGCAATAAAAAAATCACAGACTTTCGAAAGTGACACCCATTTTGTTCAGCGTTTCGACCAAATTCGTTTCAGAAAATGCCGAAGCTGGCGTCAAAACACCACTGGAAAACAAAAAGAGGAATACATATGTCGAAGACAAGTTCAACCTTAGCAAGGTTATCACGAAGTAGTTGCTTCTTTACCCTCGGTGAAATCTTGCCAGCACTGCTCTTTTAGCATCATACACATTAGCGCAGCCACTAACTTTCCTTACTTTCTATTAATTTTTCTTGTGGCGAGCATCCATGCACGTGGGGGGGTTGACCCCAAGCAGATTCTTGCCGACCCCCAGCAGATTGACCCCTTAGCAATGATTGAGAAAATAACGAAGGAAAATGAGCACGAGAGAAGGGAGAGTCGCCATAAAAATGAAAATGATTCTACAGTTTACCAATTGTTTTTAATAAAGCATATTTGATTCCAAAGAAGTATCATTAAAACTTTAAGAAGTGCTATCCGAGGGAACGAAGAGTATGCTTGGATACTAGAAGACATTTCTGAGACCTTTCTTTTCGTTATGAAGAATGAAGAAACGTTTTCTATTCAACTCCCTGTCCTGGCTGACCCCCAGCAGAAGTTCTATGCTGTGCATAATTAATTTTCTATATGCTGTGCATAATTAATTAAGTTAAATTTTCATTTGCACAGGCCTAATTTTGTTAGCGCCACGCGCCACGCTAAGAAAAATCAGTGCCGACATAGGGAGAATTGTTAAACTTACGGTTTGGGTAGCTTCTCTTTATCATCCAACAAAGTCAACGCCGAAGCAACCATCATGGCCGACGTAGCGACGTAACCCAATTCTGAAATTAACATTGTGCAAATCAGAAAATACTCGTTGACAAATGTCTGAACCGTAATATAATTACATATTTTTCTCCGAACAAAACGAATGTTCAAGTTTTCTGCCCGTACAAAATTTATATGCTTTTTTAGTCGAAATGACAAAAAATTTATAAATTTATGAACAGGAAAAACAGAAAGGAAAAGTAATGGAAGGCAGAAAATGAATAAAAAAAAGGAAATAATAAGAGGAATGAAACAGACTACCACATAGAGAGTATGAGGGCTTTATCTCGATCTTAGGTTTGGAAATTTATTTAGTACGCTGGTAAAAATGACTTACTGGTCGAGTGAAATGGGAGAAAGATGACTTACTTGCACATAAAAAATTGGTACACAAAATTTTGGGAAGCGTCATGCAGTATGATGACTCATACTATATTTGCCAGTGTGAAGGAAATCAGTCAATGAGTACTTTCTTCAAAAAAGATTGCTATTGGATGGTATTTTTTGAGGTTATCAGGGTGTTCGCAGATTTGAAAATGAATTGCATATATGCTTTTGGTGTAGTCAATCAAAAAACTTAAGGCAATTTCTTTAAGGTTCAACCAACGTCATAAGAGGAAAATCAATCATACTTTAAAAAACATATTTTGTTCAGTTTTTTGTGCTGAATAACGTACTGGTATTTTTTGATCTAAAAAATTTAATTTGCATTGCAACATCAATCCAAAGGTTTAAATTTTTTGCAATTTTCAGAATTTTCGGCCACAGTCATTAAAGGGCTGCAAGTAACCAGATATTCAATGAAGACCAATAACATTTTGTCAGTATATGTAGCAATATTTAGTGTATAATGCACGACACATGTATTATTAAGTAGCGTCAAAACTGTGGTTTACACTGCACTTTAAATTCCATTTCTTGAAGTTATTAATGATCCAAATTTACACATTTTTCTATCCCATCAAGTCAAAATATAAGTGTCATTGATCCAACTCCACTATGTTAAGGCCAGACCCCTTGGACATACACCCGCAAAATTTTACCAAAATTTGAGAACTCTTGAGTGGCCACAATGAAACAGGTGAAAGTCACTTTTAAATTAAATTTGTTTCAGATTGCACCCATTGTCTCAAAATTGTAATAACTGAATTGAAACTTTTACGGTTTTCAGAACAACCGTCTGACTATACGCCCACATAGTTTGGTTAGAATATGGTCATCCCTTACGTGGGAAAGAATACAAAGTGAAGCACATTTTCGATGTTGTTGAAAAAACTTCAAATGCAAATTTGTGAGCTATTTAGTTAAAATATCTATAACTCAAGCCGAAATCGGCTGTGTTGCAGCCAGAGCATGCAGTCACATGCCTACCAAAGTCCATAAAAATATCGACATCTATTATGTACTTAATAGCTACAAAAATTCTATTGGTAAACTAGGGCAGAAGTTTGTTAAAATTTATAACAAAACTGACATAACAACGCATCAGCATAAACTGTGTAGATCCTTTTCTAATAATAAGGCCTCTAATATTTTTTGTTGTACGTTGATATTTATCAGAACTTTATATTCTACAACCAGATCGAACACATTCTTCCCACTAAAATGTAGCTAAATTATGAGAAAAATCATCAACTGAAATTGATCGAATGAGGCAAAAGTTTATAAACTGAAAATTTCTTTCAGCTGTATACGAATAAAAATAATCCATGTTTAACTGGTGACGAATTGTGTTACGACACATGGAAATGTTAAGGGAACATCATTTATCAATGGTAATCTCAAAATTAAATGCAAGAAGATAGACTTCAAAGTATCAGGAACTATGTCAATCCTCCTTTTACATACAGAAATCAGGACAACCATAGATCACTAGATTGGTGACGGAAGCATATTTAAAATGAAAAAATTAACAGTTACCACAGCTAGAAGTCATGTGGTTCATGAAGATCAGCTGGAGGTTACACCCCTTCAAACATCAAAATTCTGGATTGCTATCGATCCAAAAATCACAACCAAAGCGAAAGAATCTGAAGATGAAGATTTGAACATCTTGCAGCTGTTACTGATGCGCCATATATAATGGAGAGCAATGCCTTCAACTGCCCAAAAGAATGCTGTTCAAGTGTCCTTGCACTTCACCTCAACTTGCTGTAGCATTTTGTTTTGGGTAGCCTCAATCTAATCTAAAAGTAGAGAAGTTTAGGTGATATGGCAATATCACGTAAAGCTATAGCAGAAACTGTAAAGTGTTCGTTTGGCCCATGGCTTGCTTGAGGTTCAAAAGGCTCATCAAGTTTTTATAGAAGCTGTCATTTGATGTTATTGAATAACATTGGGCCTTAAAGAAACATAAGACACTTCGCCCCTTCAATTTTTAATCGAAAAATACAACAGTGGAATTGTTTAGTACAATGTAAAGTTTAGTACAACATAAAAAGTACAATGTCACTAGCAATGAGGAAAATCCATCATTCGCCCGAAGTGACTTTCTCATACCACAACGAAGTTCTGGATTCTGGGCTTGGGAAGCCAGTCGTTGTCGAGAAGAGCCCACTTTATTCTAAGGTGCCAACCATAGACGTTTCTCAGGGGGGATTCTGGGGTCCTGACATCGGGCAGAACTCTGGCTAACCCTGGGCAGAATCATGGCTGATCCTCTTAAAATATTTATATTTATGGATTTTTATAACACGAAATATAGAAGTAAAAATAAATCTTACAAACAAATGTACAAAAATAAAATAAATATGATTTTGAAATAGTTCAGTGGTCTTTGAAAAACTTGATCGTATAAAGAGTTGGAAATTACAGGTAAAAATGTTAAAACTTATAAGGAAAAAAATTATTTTTCTGTTGGAATTAAGAGAGCACAATGAGAACCATCTAAAAATCAAGTTTTAAAGCATTCTGATATCTCTTTTAACTCTAGTGAACTCCCCAAAATTGGCTACATACGAATTATTTATTTCCCATTTGTCAGATTAAAACAAAGATTTTATTTTAGAGTTTTCTGGGACAATGTGCTACAATTCTGCTATAAAAAATTGGATTTTTTCACACAAATTTCTAGAAAAATGGGAAAAATGATTGTCAACTATTTTGTAACAAAAATGATATGATACTGAGGGATAGATTTACTTTCTTAGAATAGCATATGGGGGTATTCAATCCAGTAGAATTGAAATCGTGTGAATTATTTCTGGAGTTGTCACTAATGGACTTGTACAAATTTTTATCACAGATTACAGATTTTCATGTCATAAATATGAATGGACAATGGTAATGGGTGGACAAAACAGCTTGCATTTTTTATTCTTGTATATAACTAGATACACTTTATTCATAATTTTATGTGCAAAATAGTTCCTTCTGTATTTCTTGAAATGCTTCTAAATTATGAAAGTGGAAAGCAAGTACTATTTTAGATTTTTACAATTTTCTGCTAAACAATTCGTCAAGTGAAACTGAAAATTATTGAGGTTATAGAATCCACCTTTAAAAAATTTTCTGAATGAAAAATCTTACTGTTAAGGCTTCGTGTATGCATTTTTTATTGTTGTCCTTTTCCAATTTAAACGCATTTAATATAGAACAAACAGGTAAATGAAATTATACAATGTTTAATTGGAAAAGTTGAGTGAATAAATTTAATAAACTGAACCTAATTCCTAAAATCTAGTGCAGATACCAAATATTTTTAAGCTTCAATCTTCATCCATGATTACTAGTAGAGTATATGGCTCGATATTATGATGGCACTTAGTGGGTATCTAGTCGCATGCTCGGGCTGCGGTGTAGTCGATTTTGATTTGAATCATTGACATTTTCACTAAATGGAACACAAATTTGCATTACGAAGTTTTTTCAACAACATCGAGAATGTGCTTCACTTTGTGTAATTTACCATGTATGGGATGACGATATTCTAACCAAACCTTATTGGTATGTATCAGATGTTCGGCCCGCAAATCGTTAAATTTTCAGTTAAATTATTACAATTCTGAGAATATGGGTGCAATTTTAAACAATGATTTTTATAATTAAATTAAAACATGACTTTCACCTGTTTTATTGTGGCACACTCGAGAGTTCTCAAATTTTGATAAAACTTTGTGGGTATGTGCCCGAGGAGTCCGGCCACAGCATAGTGAAGTTGGATCAATGACACTAATATTTTGACCTGATGGGATAGAACAATGAGTGCAGTGTAAACCATAATTTTGATGCTACACAATAATAAGTGCCCACATATAAACTAAACATTGTTACATATATCGACAAAATATTATTGGTCTTCATTGCATACCTGGTTACTTGCAGACATCTAATAATTGTGGCCGAGAATTCTGAAAGTTGCAAAAAAATTTGAACCTTTATATTGATAATGCAATGCGAATTTGAATTTTTAGATCAAACGAATACTGGTATGTTATTTAGTGCAAAAACTGAACAAAATATGTATTTTTGAGGTATGTTAAATTTTTTTACCTATCAGGCCTTAGTCGACTCTTGAAATTATGTCTTGATAACTGCAGAGTACGACTGTCGTTTTTGTACCAGACAAACATTTTTGACACTGCATAAGGGTTTTTTGGCATCTTTGTACAAAGTGCGTGGAAAAATCTGCGGAAAAAAAGTTAGGTGTTCAACATGGAAAAGGTGAATTTTGGTGCATTTGTGAAAGTTAAATTCTCAAATTTTCCTAGTTTTGTCTAACAATACTTTTAAATATGAAGCCAAGTTTGAATACAGAAGCATCGTGGACGTGGATTATCAGAAATTGAAAATTTAAATGAAAGTTTTTCAAACTCATGAGAGTATGAGGATATTTTTTGATTTGCACAATGATAAACACATGTTTCTGAACAGGAAGTTTGAACCTCATGTTTTTTGAATAAGTTATTGGGAAATTAATGGTCCCGTATTTTAGAATTTCAGGGTCTAAAAAGTTTTCCGACCGAAAAGATGAGACAGAATTCAACCTGCATTCTCGATGCCGTGTACTTTTGCGCTATATATGAAGGACATAAACTCAAGTGGTATCTAAAAGAAGGTTTGTGCAAAAATACGCGGAAAATCGTGGTTTTGTAGGAGTAAAAAAAATTTTTCTTTGTACAAAGATTTTTTGGCCAATATTCGTACATATACAAAGGGGCTCGTATAAAAAACATCCTATCCTTATGGCATAACTGAGAGGAGGAAGTAAGAAAATTAAAACAGTAAAAGGCGCAAAAGCTAATGGCAACGCTATGTATATACCGTAAGAGAAAGAAGAGTATTATAGTGGAATGGCCTGCTGTGTTGAGGAAACGACTGGATCACTCATACCCTTTTTAAATTTTCTGCAAAAATCGTTGTCACAGTCAGACTCTGTTACTTACTAAAAAACTCATCAGAAAAATTCAAATTAAGGTACGTATGTCAAATTTCTAAATTTGCCGCTTCCTAAAGGCAAAAGTCTCGAGTGGATAGGTCGTTGAAACCACCACTTTCGAGCGTAATGAATGAAACGTTAGAATTTGAATATTTACCCCCGCCTTTCACAACGCACGTAATCTTATCTTCTGGTTCCGTATCCAAATTTTCGTCCGCTTTCAAGTTCCGATTCGCCCAACCTTTTCCCATTATCGTAGTTTTGAAAGTCGTAGTTTTAAGCTAAAATTAGTCCGGAAAAATTGCGAAAAAAGCTACGAATTGAAAATTCTAAAGTAAACCTGCAAATCCGACGGCCCGTTTTTCGTAAACAATCCAAACGTCATGTATTGCGGATAATTTTCGAATAAATATCTCCCGAAACGAAATTTGCATAAAACCATAAACACGGCGCCGAAAAAAATAAAAGCCAAGCATGTTAATACGTTCGAAAAGGACATATAAACTTGCGTTTGTATCTGAAAAGAGAAAGAAAATGCAAAAATTGTGGCGATCAAAAAATCAAATTTTTCGCGGAAAATCAGTGCTTCGAAGTTTGTGAAAATCGAAAACTTTACGAAATCAGCATAAATCAGGTACAATAAGAATGTATGTTTTTAACGCGTCGAACTAAGTGAAATTTTCGCCGGGATTTTTTATGAAAATTTGATCACTCCTATCAAATTTTCGACAAAAAATTCTATTGCACCCATTTACTGGCCGCTTATCATTATTTTCGTATTCGTAAGTCATCGAACGTCGTAAAACAGAATTATCCGCGCCCAAAAACGGCAAACACCACGCTTTAATGTCTGGATTATAAAATAAATTGCCCCTAGAAAATGTAGTAAGATTGGAAAAAGCGAAAAACAAGAGAATCGAGATATTTCGAACCTCAAAGGAACTTTAGGTTTCAATTTTGGTTGCGATTTATGATTTTTTAATGACAAAGATTTTCGAATATCTTTCAATTCGTGCTCGTTAGCGACACCGTAAATAGCGCTTTTCAATGTTCCGAAATTGATAGTTACACCCTAAAAAAGAAAACAAATATTGGGAGAAAGTAGAATAATTGCACAAACCTAAAAATTAAGTAAACAGGCGAAATAAACAGAAAAAAGAAGAAAATAACGCATCCTGAATGAAATTCGAAACTTCAAATTTAGAATCAGAACTAAGGACAAAAAACAAGCAAGTATCAAAAACCAAAAACCGTAAATATTTGGAGAAAAGTAAAGCAAAAACGAATAATCTATTATTTAAAATAAAATTCATTAGTACTGAAAAAAAAGTTTGAAAAAAAATTGTCTCACATAAAAATTAAGAGGCAATACAAATTTAAAAACTCCAATCCAACAGTAGAAGAACGAAAAACTCAAGAAAAGGATTAAAATAGCACAAAAAATAGAAAAAGCAAAAAAGTAAGCAATATGGAATCAAGAAAAGTAAAGAATGGATAATGACGATAAATTGTGTAAAAATTTACATTAGGCGCCGAAACTTGATGATAAACTTCCACAGAATTTAACGTTCCATGAAAATTTTTGCGAACGAAACTAACGCCCATTTCACACGGTATAGAATCGAAGCCGCAAGCCGAAATAATGTAGCAATTTTGATTCTTGGCCAACTCGTCGTATAAAAGGGCGACGCGTTCCAAAAACTTGGGGGAAATTTTGAAAAAAAAGTCGATATAACCCGAAAAGAAAAATAAAATTTACGATCGGTTCGCCGCTGATATCCACGTAACTAGCACCGTTGTCGATACAAGCTTTGACGACAGGTTCGCCGAAGAATCGATACTGAAAATGAAAGCAACGATCGATCAAAAATTGATATAAAGCAACGAAAATTGCTTTTTTGAATGCAGCTCAAAAACTTCTATATTGATGACTATAAAATTCTGAGAAAAACACTTCTCACAGGTCCAACGCAATTCAGTAAAACTTTCGCTTTCGACGCCATATTCCTCAAGGAATCGATATTTTGACAATCGGCTTCAATTTTATCGATATTTCGTACATTTTCGTTTTCGGCTAGAAAAATAATTAAAATAATCAAACTATTAAGAACGTGGTTCAAATGTTTCTTTACTGTGAATGGAAATTTTCTTCAAAATCGAATCCAATTTCTCTATATTTCGACCAGCGACGGCCCACGAATGGGAACCGCAATTTTTGGCCATAGTAAGAGCGACGTGGTAGCCGGCGAAGCCAGCGGCGCCGAAAACGACGAAATCGTAGATTTTTGAGGCCATGTTCTCGTAACTTTGAAAAATTCGCTCGCTATCTGAAAAATAAATTTCATAAAATTTCATAAGGTCCTATTCCGAAAATAAAAAAGGAATTTTTTATGAACAGGGACAATATCTATTTTTGGAACTATATTTGAACTAGTGGTGTGCGCCAGAAAAAGTCCTATATCCGGATATCCGTGTTTTTTGCACCTTCGGATATCCGGATATTTTCAAAATTGTTTGCAGAGAGATAAAAAGAAGTCACATATCAAGTAATAATACACTGGGTCAACTACAATACTACTGAACCCTTTGCTGTTTTTTGTTGAAACTTAGGGATATTCCCGTGAGCGATTCCCAGTGAGCAAATTCCCAAGTGTGCGAATTCCAAACGAGCGATAGAGAATGTAATAACACTTTCTTCACATTTTCCTTCTTTACCTTATATTTTTCTGCGTATGTATTTCTTTTTTCTTTCGTTCTGTGTGTTGCTCACGATTTCGTTTATTTATGTTTTTGGATTTTTATCTTTTGTCTCTGCTTTCTTTCATTTTTTTATTGTCATTACTTCTTTCTTTTTTACTCGTGAGACAATAAATTACAAGTTTTCATTTTTAATAAGCATTTTCTCCCAAATAAATCTTATACAAAACGGCACGCTCTATTTCATATTTAATTTTATTCTTTGTGATTTTTATTCATTCTTACCCACTTTTCATTTTGGTTTTTTGCTTTTACTTCTATACCTTTCTCTTTTTCTATTCTCCCAGTTCTTTATTTTTTCACATTATTTTTTCTGCCTTCCTTGCTACTTTCTCGATCTTGCCTCTTCTTTCTTGTCAAATTTTTCATGTTTATTTTCTCTTTCTAATGACTTTTCACCTATTTTCACTTATTCTTAATGTCTTCATTTTTATTGACGTTACTTTTTTCTTGATGTTTTGTTTATTCCAGCATTCTTTTGTTTATATTTTCTGTGAAGATTTTCACACTTACAACGATGAAAGACTCAGGCATGCCGAACTGCACAAGAATTATATGGAAGACTACGGTTATTTAAAATGACAACTTGTAATGTATAGTATCATGAGCAAAAAAAGAAAAAATTAGATGACAAGAAGGAAGAAAATGAAAGACGGCAGACAAAAAATTGAAGCGTAAAAACGTAAAAACATACATAAACGAAAACATAACCAATAGACATAGAAAACGAAAGAAAAAAAATACATGCATACAAAGAAAAATATAAGGTGAAGAAAGAAAATATGAAGAAAGTGTTATTAAATTTTCGATCGCTCACACGAGAATGCATACATGTAATTGGGGGGAAGTGCTATGAGAACCCCCCCCCCCCCAGAAATCGTCGACCATATTGCTAGCCATTGGGCGACCGCCCCCCAGGATTTTCCAATCCTATGGCTAGTCATATGGTAGCCCTTGGGATCCCCATACTTTTGGTCGGAAAAATACTGAAAAAGGTACATTTTTTGATGGAAAATGTCAATTTTTGAACAAAAAATGGTCAAAAACGTCAATTTTCCCATACATTTTTTTTATCAATTTTTAGACAAAAATTATACTTTCTGAACCGTTTTTCGGACTTTTTCGTAAAAAAAATCGAATTTTTTTCCTTTCAGAGACCCCTTCCCCCCAAAATTTTGAGAATTACTGACCCCAGCCCGCAAAAAGTGGCTCGACCCCCCCCCCCAGACCTCGGGGCTCCGTTACATGTATGCCCATAATGTAGCACCTAACTTCTCAAACCTTTATATACTTCTTTTTTGACCAGTGAAAATTTCTGGATATATCTGGATATGCAGATATTTTTTCACATCCGAATATCCGGACGAATCTTCCGGATATCCGGACGAATCGTCCGGATATCCAACGCACATCACAAATTTGGACGTGACTACGCTAATCCTAGTGAATGTCTACGCACCTGTGAACGGAAAAGATCAAATGATTCTCAGGAGTACATTATTTGAGCAGATACACAAGTTCAATACCAATGAACTCCCGGTTAAACTTAGAGACCTTAATATAACAACAATAGACCCTAAACTTGACAAGACAGGTGGAAAAATTGTGACTACAAAACAGCTTCAATCTCTGGATTATTGAAACAAGCTTCAAAGATTGACCTGATACTTTTCGATTCAAACACTCAAACAAAAAAGGTACACATGGTCCCAACAAAGATCAGTAACAGTAAAATGTAGACTAAATTATTTTTTTGTTTCTGAAAAGTTACTAAGTGATGTCATTATTTGTGATGTGATCAGTGGTTTCCCATCTAACCACGACGCAATAAAATTTCAACTTACATAGAAACTGTACAGGAAAAACGGACCTAGCTTCTGGCATTTAAACAAATCTTTGTCAAAAGATGAAAAATATAGAGTGCTGCTAGAAAACACAGTAATGGCGGCAGCCCGTGAATGTCAAAAAACATAAATTTGACCAGTCCTAAACCTATGACTACATTAAGTATAATATGAAAACGACACAATCGCATATTGCAAAGAAGCAGCAAGAACAAGAAAAGACTGGGAAACTCACATGAGAAACAAACTTCAGACAATGAAGGACCTTCTATGGCAAAGTTATAATATGGAGTTACTTGATATCCTCAAAGTTAATCCACAGCATTATTAACTTGGAGGTTGACCAATGTTTTATAAAAAAAGCAAACAAATTACTACGTAAGTTCCTTTGGAATAGTGCAACATCAAAAATTAAAGCTGATGTAATGATACAAAAATACTCTGCGGCCCATATAAAAATGCCCAATATGGAAATTATAGCAGCATCTCTGAAAGCAAAATGGCTTCTCCGACCCATAAATTCATTCAAATTCATAAATTCAAAATTTTGGGAGATGGTGTAAAATTGGTGTTCATCCCCTAGACAAAGTCGGAGGGATCAAGGGTATAGTACAATTTAATTTCTCATGTCAAACACTAAATGTCACACTTAGTCCTTTCTATGTGCAAGTTTTAGAGGCCGTGAGGAATATTCTCTTGAACTTTGTATATGATATTACTATCCCATACATGTAACGGAGCCCCGAGGTCTAGGGGGGTTGGGCGACTATTTGGGGGCCGGGGATCAGTAATTCCCAAAATTTTGGGGGGAGGGGTCTCTCAAGGAAAAAAAATTTGATTTTTTCACAAAAAAAGTCCGAAAAATAGTTCAAAAAATAGTAATTTTTCCCTAAAAAGACCGAAAAAATGTATCCATGGCGCGAAGCGCCAAGAAAATTCACATTTTTTTACCATTTTTCGTTCAAAAATTGACATTTTTAATCAAAAAATTGACATTTTTCAGTATTTTTCCGACCAAAAGTATGGGGATCCCAACGGCTACCATATGGCTAGCCATTGGATTGGAAAATCCTTGGGGGCGGTCGCCCAATGACTAGCCATATGGTCGACGATTTCTGGGGGGGTTCCCATATCACTTTCCCCCCAATTAAATGTATGTACTATCCTAATCCAAGTGATTTTACAAAAAATAAACAATAACAGACATCTAATTAGTGAAAAAAGCCCTTCACTTTCCAGAATTACAGAACACTGAATTCAATAACATCTTCCAATAGTTCGACAATGAATGGAACATCAAAAAGTTTGAGGATATAAAAAGTGAAAGATGTAAAAAAAATCAACTGGTACGACTACTTAAAATTAATTTATTCAATTCCAAAACAATGGAAAGCAATCGCGAAAAGATATTTCAAGAAAAGAATGGAAGTCAGTGACTTTGTACCCCAAAATCGTGAATCCCAAAGAAATAAGGAATGTAAAAAGTAGCATGGTCAAGAATAGGGCATGCACTCCACCAGGAGAAATTTTTTGGAAGCAAAAATAAAATATTAACATAGATGATATTTTCCAGGCCTCGTGGAATATCTTCAATAAGTTTATAATGGGAAACAAGTACAAACAATTTCAATATAAAGTCTTACACAACATACTAATTACAGGACCTTTGATGGAAGACTACAAAATAAAAGAGGCAAGCCCGCGCTACTTCTGTGACGAGCCAAATGATGATATTCTACATGCATTCTTCGAATGTCTAGTATCAAAATTTTTTTGGAATGCATTCCAAGCAATGTTGCCACGTCATGGCACTACTTTCGTAAAAATTACTCAGGAAACTATCATGTTAGGCTACTCTGGGAACGAAAACAAACAACATCAGTTCGGGTATTGCTGGTTAAATATTCAAATTTTTAGTTGTTTGATGTTTCAAGTTTAGTCAATCATCTGCTTTCAATATGATTTTTATTATTACGTCCGACTATGAAAAATGATTTAATTGATTGCAAAACTAGACCACTTACCCAAGTAATAAACGTTGAAAAATTGATTTTCCGGTCTCCTAGAATATCAAAAATCCAAAAAAATTTAGCGATTCGCGCCGAAGTCTCTTTATGAATTTTGCTGCTTCGCCCAAATTTATGAAAAATCGTTAACTTGAAGCTGATTTTTTTAGCTGGTTAGCTGATTAAGAACATCCGTGCATTGTTCAAGCCTGAACATCATTAGACCGGAAAAAGTCAATTTTTAATCTTGAAATAAATAAATGTTGAAAAAATTCGTCTTCCAACCAGGGTTTTTTTCCGCACAGTGCGGACTTTTTTTGGGCTGTGCGGAAAAATTTTTGGGCATTTTCCGCACAGAACGGAAATTTCTTTGGGCGTTTCTACTGCTGGCATTGATGAAAAGGTGCATTTTGGTGCAATTTAGATGGTCAAAATCTCAAATTTTTCCGGCGCTCCGCGCCGGCCATGAAAATAATTTATAATATTAACTACAATTAAGCTGAAGCACGGCCAAAAAGAAATTTAGTTTGATTTCTCGGTTGTCCCTGATTTTTTCCATCAATCTTATATGTCTCTGCTAGAGTGAGTAAAACTCGTCACTTTGTAGTGTGAATTGGAATTTTCATATGAATTTGCTGATTTTTCCTACATTTCTCCGCACATTTATTTAATACCATCATTTTTCTAGGAAAAATCTAAACCGTATTACAAATTATCTCTAGAATACATTTTCCAAAATTTCAGTAGCTCCTTTGTTCAAAAATTCTCTGGTGTGACGCATCAGAAGTTGTGTGCATGGTTTTCATGATTTGAAGTTTCTCATCTCATTCATCAATTAGTAATCTTCAGTATTATAGTCTTTTTTTCTTGAAATGCTTCTTACTAATGAAGGTGGAAAGCAAGTAGTATTTCAGATTTTCATGATTTTCTGAAAAACAATATATCATATAGGACTGCAAATTTGTGAGCATACTGACCTAACCTTTAAAATTTTTCGAGTGAGAAATTTTAAAACAAGAGCTCTATGTTAAAGATTTATACGACAGTACTGATTCGTGTTATTTTTTCAATTTGGATGCATTTTGTAAAAAACGGACTATAGGTTCGGATTTTGTTGAAAATTGAGATTTAATATTGATCTTCATGAATTCTTTCTCTCAGTTGAAGTTTTCTGAAATTTGTGAACACAAATTTTGTCATTGGGAAACTACACGATTTTCGACTGAAAATGCAAACCTTTTATTTTAGAGATAAAGGTTGAAAAGGCTCATTTTCCAGCATTCTAGAATATAAAAATGTAGAAATTGAATCAATTGGAAAATCAATTGAAATCTATAAATCTTCAGCTCTAATCATAGAAATGACAGCAGCAACTATTAATTTTGCTCAATCAATCTAAAATAATGTTTTTGAGCTAGAAAAACGGATAATTCCATTATTTTCTTAGCAATCTATAATTTTTGCTCATTTCACACATTTTTCAAATGATTTAAACTTCGAACGGAAAAAATTTTCGTCTGCGGAAAAAATTTTGGGTCATTTCCGCACGGTGCGGATGAAGGCGTGCGGAAAAAAAACCCTGCTTCCAACGTTCTTGAGTATCAGGATACTAAAAATTATGATTTGAAAGCAGCACACATGTGCATGGTACCAGTTTCAGGCTGGGGATAAATCCCAAAATCGTTGGGTAGCAAATTTGTTTCCTAACTTTATAAAAGTTACAGTTTATTTAGGATACCAACATGATGTTCAGTTATTTCTACTGACTGGCACTTTTAATGTTCAGTGTGGATATCGATTTGTTAATAATGGAGCAAAGAAATATTGTTTGGCTGCCTTTTTCTGCTTATATGTGCAATAAACAGGATCCTAATAGTGATTTATGAAATAAAAAACATCTGAGACAACCACTGTTTTTTTTGTACTCGGCCCATTTGTACTGGTACAAACGGCGGTCTAAAATTTGTTTGTACTTTATTGGTTACACTGTGATTGATATATCAAATTGAATTTTCATACCAGAAAATTGTTTGTACTGGAACAAACAAGGCCCGAATTTTTGTTTGTACTCAAGCCAAAAAGTTTGTAAAGTACGGAAAAAAACTATGGACACAACACCAAATATATTTTGTACAATTGGAAACAATTTGTAACTAAAAAACAAATTTAAAAATTATATTTTGAGATACAATATAGCAATCGGCATTAACTGGATTTTAAGTTTCAAAATTGATTTATTTATTCATTAATTGCATACAGATACTGACAATTTCCTACACAATACAATAGCCTGAGGCATACATGTAACGGGGCCCCGAGGTCTGGGGGTCGGGCCACTTTTCTGGGCCAAGGGTCAGTAATTCCCAAAATTTTGGGGGGAGGGGTCTCTGAAAGAAAAAAATTCGATTTTTTCAGGAAAAATATTTGAAAAATATTTTTTTAAATGGTAATTTTTCCCGAAAAAGACCTTAAATTCTATTCATGGCGCGAAGCACCGAGAAAATTGACGTTTTTGACCATTTTTTCCTCAAAAATTGATATTTTTCATCAAAAAATTAACATTTTTCAGGATATTTCCGACGAAAAGTATGGTGGTTCCTACGGCTACCATACGGCTGGCCATAGGATTGGAAAATCCTGGGCGTGGTCGCCCAATGGCTAGCCATATGGTCAACAATTTCTGGGGGTTCCCATAGCACTTCCCCCCCCCCCCCCAATTACATCTATGGCCTGAGGCCCTATCTACTTGTCGAACAACATGCAAGTCTCTTTTCAGAAAAAAACTACAATGACTGGACAGTGACAATTCAGATAATAAATCACTGACCTCAGTCTTTGCTGACTAGACAGTAAGTCTATGTGTTCATGAAAACCTGTTTATTAGATAACCCCAAAAAACTTGCAACCACTCATACATGCACACAGGGTATGGATTTACTCTACCCTAAAAAATTTGGCAGAAGTTTACTATAGGCGAAAAAATTTGGCAAGCAACAAACATTTTAAAAAGATTAGATTACAAAAAAAATCAATTTAAAACACAGTTTATGATTAACGTCAGCAAACAACTTTGTTGAGTAATTATTGATACAAAAAGCAATAAATGTTCATTTTAAAGTAAAAAATTGCTATATACCCGATTTCTGCAAAAAAATTACTGAAGGACCAATTTTGGTCATTCTGTATACCCTGGGACCTCTGACCGTGTGCGTGTATGAAACCGCTGGGCCCGGTTTCACCACAAAACTCCGTATTAAGAGTAAAATGTCATGGGTTACGAGTCCCGTGTTGAGAGAGCTACGAATGGCCGTCTCACTAAAAATCAGAGTTTACGAGCAAGGAATTACGGGTCTAGGAGTGCTACAAGTGGCCGTTTCACCAAAAAAAAAGTTTATAAGTACGGGCCCACGAGTTATGAGTGTTACCAGCGACGGTTTTTCACAATTCGCGACTGTTCAGCTTCACCAAATGAGTTACCCATCATTATGATAATGAAAGGACTCATACATTTGATGAGATTTTCACGGACCAAAATTGGGTCCGTAGGACTCGTAGCTTAATAGTATTTGAGCATTTGTCATTTGTTTTTTTGTCAACCCAACAAAAAAACGATCATTGCATCAAAAAGCTTAGAGACTTGACGTATTGATCTTTCTCAAACGGAAAAAATGCGAATCTTCATTAAATATCATGATAAAATATTGAGGATTACCAATGAAAACATGAAATAATACGTTCAAGATGATGAAAACTATTATAGATTATATGATAAATTAAGGTAGACATGCTAAAAGCCGCGCCTGGGCTAAGTAATGCATAATAATGATTATTAAAGTTATAATCGGCGCGGAGCGCCGGAAAATTTTGAGATTATGACCTTCTAAAATGCACCAAAATGCATCTTTTCTGTATCCGATCCCCAAAATTTTCTTCCCCAAATGGGGAAAGAGCCCAAAATTTTTTTCCCCTTTCCGAATTTTTTTTCCCGAAAAAGCACGATTTGGGGAAAAAACAGTGCTCAGAATTGCTATACAAGCTTGTTGCGGTGATATAAATATACTATCCGGCGGTAATTCACTCGCGTTCGAGACAAATAAAAGTAGTCAAATGGTATACTCATTGTCACTCGGCGCCAAACGCCGAGAAAATTTTGCGCTTTTAGCCCCTAAAATTACTAAAAATCAAGAAAATTTAGCCCTAGACCAGCGAAAAAATTTGTGCCAATAGGCATAAGCGCTCAAAATTTTTTGAGCCATTCCAAATTTTTTTATGCCAAAAATCGGCACAAAAAAAGCACTGGGTCTCCCACCGCAAAAAAAGTGAAATGAAATGTGCTAAGAACACAGACAAGACTGCATTTTCTTGCTGACGTAAAATTTCTACAGTGAAATCGATTTGTCGACGAAGTTTTGTCTAATTCAAACAACATGCAAAAAATCGTTCAAAAGAGACGGTATTGATTCTGGAAATCGGGGTGTTAAGGTCGACCACTTAATCAATTTTATTTCCACGAAGGAGGACTAAAATTAAACGAGATGGATAAAGCGGGGTCCTCTGAGTGACCAATGCTAACTCATACGATCTTTTCAGTGTCAAAAATCGTGAAAATGGCTGTCAGAGTATGTCGCTATCTGACATCATTCGGGCTTTTCGTAATGACCAGATTGAGCTCTAAACCAAAGCGCAGTCGTTCTCAATCTGGTCGGTTCAAGATGTTGCAGCCTCGGATACTCAGATGACCCTAGGTAACCCGGAGTGGCCATAGATCATTCGAAACTGTTCTATCAAAAATAATTAGAATGTTTCCATCAACTTTTCTCGAAATAACAGTGAAATTTCCATTCATCTTTTATCATAGAAAACATTTACAATCCCGGTTCCACTCGCCGGATACTACAGGAACGAGTAATTACTGGAAATGCCAGAATCCTGATTCTCCGGATAGTGTGGAGCCGACAGTTCCGAATTTGGCTCCAGGAGACTGCCGGAACTAGTCAGATTATAGTGGCACTGTGCTGGTTTTCATGATATACATAAGACCAAATCGAAACTTTTCTTCTATATCTTCTATAGGTCAATGAAAATCATGATATTTCAATGATTCTTTATAGACACAGTTATTCAACTGTGACTAAAATGAGCAATGGTCATCCGAGTGACTGATGATCACTCGGATTAATCATCTGACCTCGGAGCTGGCGTTCCGACAATTTCCATGATTTTCGATACAATAGATAATGGAATGATCACTGGTCACTGAGGTTACCGCGGATGACCCCCTGATATCATAAAGAAGTTTTAGAGAAATTTCTATGAGTTTTGGTCACATCTTCATTTGAATGACCAGTGGTCATTTCTGAGTCACGGATGACCTTACATCTTTTTGAATTAATCTGGTGTTGAAGAAATTTTATTGGTGGACAACTATCATATTAAAACACAGGAGTGGGAGACCTCGCCTTTCCAGAATCATCTGGCTGTTGTGAATCTTATACGTACAAGTTTGTCAGGAAACAGTTTACTGTAGATATAGCGTACACAACTCAAAAAACGCAGTCTGTATCTTGAAGCGAGTAGCACTCGGGTGTCGACATAGCTCCATCCATAAGTCAAAAGTGAATAAGCATGTTGTCTTTCTATGACTTGGCCTCCACATTATTACCTACGAAGAAACTCAGCGTTTTTAGTTTGTTTTTTATTAAATGCTTATTTTGAAAAAGGACAAAAATCAAGTATGTTGTCAAAATCGCGTACACAAAGCTTTCACGGTAAGATTTTTCATTCAAGTTAAGGTTTTATAGCATAAGCTCACAAATTTTCAGTCTTACACGACGAATAGTTTAGCAGACATTTGTAAAAATCTAAAATAGTACTTGCTTTCCACTGTGTTAATTTGTAAGCATTTTGAGAAAAAACAGATAGTATTATGTTTTCCATTACGTGAAAATTGCGCGCTAAAATTGACCTATCATTTTTAGTTATCGTTTCGTGTCTATCGTTTCAAAGGGAATGGGATTAGGGACAAATAGTGAAACTAGCCCTCTCAAAACCATGGATTCAGATGGACAAGATTTTCGCTATATAGAGACTTGGGCTTGCTATGAGTTATGCAACCATGAGAGATTTTCTTGAAATGCTTCTAATTAATAAAAGTCGGAAGCAAGTACTGTTTTACTGTTGACAATTTTCTGCTAAACCGTGTGTCATATTGGAACTTTTTCATTAACCAGCAGTATACTTATAATATGCTTCCGTACACTCACATCGAGTCAAAATTAAATTCCGACTTTGTGAAAAATTTTGGCATGTTCTGCTCCTATATTCAAATTTCGTTAATAATTGGTGATTTATTGAGAAAAAATGCACGGTTTGCTCGTTAGAAGTCTGAGAATGGTGGCGCGATAGCGTCAACCTATAATATACTTGGCCCCCAAATTTCGTGTCCCTCCACCCTAGAGCCAAAACGGTAAGAGCTACAACCTTGGGATTTTTCATAATTTCAGAGATCGAGGCAAACTACGGGGTGCCTGTTGTCATTTCACCTCCATCTGCGAGTGGTGCTCGGTGGAGCCATAAAAACATGCAAAAAACGCACTTTTTAAGAGCCCCCAGTTTCACCATGCCCCACAATGGGTGTGGCATATCCAAGCTCCATACATCGGCCTAAGCATCTTGGAAGTGCAATTTCAAATGCGATTTTTAATTTTTTTCAATTATATGGTGTTCCAAAGTCTCGGGAACCGCGAAATTCGGCAATTTTGTTATATAATACTTACGGCTTCAAAAAAAATATTTTTTTGCAGAATAATGCACTACGGTGCTAGAATTTTTTGCAGTTTCAATTAAACCGGTAGCCTCATTAGGATTTTTGGGGCGTAAGAGTTTTCGACCATTGGGAATTTGATGGACGCGGTCACTTTACTCAAAAAAGTATACCGGGTGTAAACAAGCGTATTTTCGTTATAATTTGGGGCAAGGAGTTTTCGACCAGGGGGAATTCAATGAATGTGCTCACTTTACACAAAAAAAATTGTTCGGAGTGTAAATAAACGTTTTTCGTTATTTTTTGGTGGAAGGGGCCTCGACTGTGGGGAATTCAATGGATGCGTCACTTTACACAAAAAATTATCTCGGGGGGGGGGGGGGAAACAATTGTATTTTCGTGATTTTTCGGTGGAAGGGGTTTTCGACTAAAGCGACTCCAATGGATGCAGTCAATTTGCCCAAAAAAATATCCCGGGTGTAAACAAGCGTATTTTCATGACTTTTTTGTGCGAGGAGTTTTTGACGACAGAGAATTCAATGGACGCGGTCACTTTACACACAAAATCATATTAAGTGTAAACAAATATACTTCTGCGATTTTTGGGAAGAGGCTTCTGACCATGGGGAATTCAATGGACACAGTCACTTCACACAACAAATTGTTCTGTGTGTTAACAAAGGTATTTCTGCGGTTTTTTGACTTGACGGGTTCTTGATCATAGGGAATTCGATGGAAATGATCACTTTGCACTCTGTTTACAACGTGTTTTAAGTTTAAACATCTTTTACTTTTACCGAAAGTGATAATTGTAGGTTTGTGATTGTTTTTTATTGTTTCTTTGATGTGAAGATGACCAAATTTAAAACTTAAATGTGCTCCTATGAGGGTTTTCATGCATGGCTGAGGCCCACTAAAAAGGAGGTGGACTAGTTTATAACAAAATGCCTCGATGGGGCAGAATAAAATAGAATATACTTGCTTGAATAGTTGCCAAGCTAGAAAAAAGAGTGGACTAGATTTTTGAGAAGTTGGGTTAAAGTTGAAAAAATTCACTTTCGTTATAATGAATTTTCATTCTCTCCCAAAAAATATTGGATTTTCATTCTCTCTCAAAAAAAAAAACTTTCCATGTCTGTGAAAAAGTATATTCTGCAGCTGAGTACATCAACACATTTTCCAACCGTACATGTGCATCTCCGAAATTTTGAGGAAGGTACAGGGGTGGATTCTAGTTTTTTGGCGTTTTTGGAGACAAAAAATTGAAAAAAGAGTTGACCAAAATTTTTTTTTATAATAAATTTTCCAGTCTTAAAACTCTTGGGTAGTTTGTGCCCCGATGTTCCTCCTCACACATGTGTGCTTCCAACTGCGTTAAACTTTTTAATTAAATTTAGAGTCAATAAGACAGGAATCAACAGTGGGAAAGTGACACATAAAATCTCGCTCAGTTTTTTTTAGAAAAGGCTACAGCCCAGAGTCTTCTTAGAACTAAATCGATTGTGTAAGATATGTTTAATTCACTCATTTTATATAACATATCGTATAGAATTCACTCCGTAAGTTCCGCTGATTACAAGCCATAAACAAATTCATTCTCTTCTATTCGACTATTCAACAAAATAGCATCATTAACAGTTTTTGGACTTAAATTGAAATTTGCAGAAAGAGTGCTTTTTGCGGAATTGAGGACGGGAAGCCATTTCACCCATCCCGGTAGCTCCCATCCTGCTTTCAAAAAAGTCGTACTGTTTCTATGGGAGGGCGAGTATAGTAGAGGAGAAACGATAACGGGATTTGGAGCACACCCTCAATATAGGCATGGCTTAATCGGCGCATTTTTGTAGGCTTTACCCCGTTCTCGAATTTGAAGATGGTGCCCAATGACTGTAAACAAGGCCCAGTTGCACTAAAGGGGTCTAAGCTCGAGCTCAAAATAATCTCGAACAAAAAATCGATTCGATTTGATCTCAAGTTCGTTATAATTTGAATTTCATCAGGATTATAATGAGCTCAATGTCGAGGCTATCCTCAGCTCGAGCTGTCGGGTTGCACTAACATTTTCGCATAATTTTCTTATCTCTAAAGCAAATAAATATAAAAATTTCTGCAATTCCCAAACTCGAACTGAAACATCAGTATTAGTTAATCCTGACGTGAGTGTTGTTTGTGCACCAGAAGAAAATAATCTTGACATTGTGATTAGCACAAACTGAGGATCAGCAATTTAATTCTGAAGTTGGGTTAGTGCAACCAACCTCAGGTTTCTTTATAGTTCTGAAAATGACTATAATATGCTTCCCTCACTATTTTTCAGCAAGAGTGAGAGGCAGGAGTTTTGAATTGGTCAGGAGTTAGAATGCTTTTGGTTTAGCATTTCTACACATTTGATAGAAGTCAGCCATCTGCATGTAATTTTCATATGGAAAATTTTACTGTAGTTGATGCGAGGGGAAAGACAAAATGCACTCAACAGCAGAATATACTTTTTCACAGACATAAAAATTTTTGTTTGAGAAAGAATGAAAATCCAATGTAACGGAAGTGAATTTTTTTCAACTTTAACCAAAGTTCTCAAAAATCTAGTCCTCTCCTTTTTCTAGCTTGTCAACTATCCAAGCAAGTACATTCTATTTTTTGTGCCCCATCGAGGCATTCACCAATAAACTAGTGATACATAAACCTGCGAGTTTCTTGAAATAAAATTTGAAAGAACCAACACATTTTTCGAAATCATATTCCTCGATTATTTCAATTATATATCTATGGAAACATTTCGCTAGAATTCATTCATCTGAAGATCAGACATTTTCCCTCCAGCCTTCTTTCCCTTTCTCAAAATTAAGTGGGTGGTCAAAATTTCAGATCAATTTACTGTAGAGTAGTGCGTTGCTGGCGGAAGTTCAGCTCTCAAGTCATAAATCGTATCGTTTCGCTTCGTGCGTAGGTATCTATACCACTAATTTTAGGTTCTAGAATGTCATCCTTGAAAGATGAACGTTTTTTCAATTTATTCGTAGAAAAAACCTCTAATGCATTTATCGCTATTGAAACGATTATGTATGTGTATTGTTAGCCTGAATTTCATTGTGGCTAGCGTAAGTCAGAATGAGATGAGGCGCCATGGAAATATGTGCAAGTGCAACCTGAGACTTAAAGGTAGTAGTAGTATAGTATTAGTAGTATAGTAGTAATAGTAGTAGTAATAGTAACAGTAGCAATAGTAATAGTGGTAATAATAGTAATAGTTAGAATAGTAGTAGTAGTAGTATTAGTAGTATTAGTAGTAGTAGTAGTTGTAGTAATAGCAGTAGTAGTATTAGTAGTAGTAGTAGCAATAGTAAGTAGTAGTAATAGTAGTAGTAGTAGTAGTAGTAGTAGTAGTAGTAGTAGTAGTAGTAATAGCAGCAGTAGTAGTAGTAGTAGTAGTAGTAGTAGTAGTAGTAGTAGTAGTAGTAGTAGTAGTAGTAGTAGTAGTAGTAGTAGTAGTAGTAGTAGTAGTAGTAGTAGTAGTAGTAGTAGTAGTAGTAGTAGTAGTAGTAGTAGTAGTAGTAGTAGTATCACGACTCATTTCATTTTTTCTCACTCACATTAAACGCTTGTTGCAATCTCTGTTTTCTTCACGCATGATTTTTATACTAGCAAGCAAAGATGCTGAGAAAATTCTAAATTTCTAAATTTCCGACAAGAAACTCATTTTGCTAACAACGATCTCATGTCATCATTCATTTTTTTGTAATTTCCGGATCATTCAAGAGCAACTGCGAAATAGAAAAAGCAAGAACCTTTGCATTCACTTTCAGTAATCAATTTCCTCATTGCTATCAAATCTTGAAAAAATTATCCACCCATTCTCGTGCATGATATACTTATACTCTTCAGAATCTAGGTATTCATATTTTCTGATTGAAATGAATGCTAATTACGTTAGCTGTCAAATGCAGGAGTTTTCACAACTGCATATATTACTAAAAAATCTCACATTTTTCTTCTACTCATTTTTTGCCACCTGATAATCGAATAATCCGAAAATTCACAGTTTACTGTATATTATTATTTCACCTCATCATTATGGTATACGGCTTAGATTCTTTGATACATTTACTGTCACCTTACGTCCACAAAAATCATCAACAACAGCAAAATACGAATCAACAACAGAAACCGGCCGTCCATACAGCAGCCATGGATGTGGAAGAATTTCGAAAAGTCGGCAAACAAATGGTCGATTATGTCGCCGATTATATGGAAAATATAGCGAAAAGGAGGGTCGTGCCAAGCATCGAGCCGGGCTATTTGAGACGGTGTTTGCCCAAAACGGCGCCCGATAGGCCGGAGAGTTTCCAGCAAGTTCTGAAGGACGTGGAAAGTTACATCATGCCCGGAGTAAGTTGGCGACGCGCCAGGTATTTCTGGCATGCAATGCGTTAGACTGTTATGAAAAGTAATGCAGGAGTCCATTTGGCAGCTTTCTAGGACATGTCTCGAAGTCTGAATCATTTTTTGCAGGGTGGTATAAAAAACGGCAAGAACAAAAGTGCTAAATTATATTGACCACAGCAGGTTTGACGTTCCACTTTTTTCGTTCGATAGGAAAATTATTGTAGTGTTGTTGTGCAGGTCTTTCCTTACGGGTAATGAAGGATGGCTGTTCGGGAACTAGTTAGAACTTCTCCTTAGCTAGGCCTCAGATATAGGGCAACAGTTCTCGCCCAGACCTGGCAACAACAACAAACAATCATTAACAATGGGCCCTCACAGTGCGGACCTCGTAGACTCCTAAAGGAAAATGAATACCTACTGGAAGGAACGGTATAGAAGAGTCCCAAGCTGGTCTGTCTTCTACTTGTCATCTGCAAGAGACTACGCCTGGGCCTAAAGCCCTTTGTGTACCAACAGTATGCAAATGAATATGCAAATAAATATGAGCAAACAATAATAAAATTAAGAATGTGGACGGACCACTAAAATATATACGCAAATATTAAAACTAAAGCCGGGATAAAGTCTATTGGTAGGCCCTGGCATGAATAGACCAAAAATATATCAGAACTAAAAAATAATTTCATCTTCATTTTTTCTTAATTATTTAGTGCTCCATTGCTATGCATATTTGTCTGCGACACAGGTTGTTCATTGTTGATTTGCCCGTCGACTTCCCGGATTGCGAAATGGGCAGCAACAGGGTGCCCAACAGTGTCATTCATATGTGTTAAAATTTAATTCATATTCGAAAATCACACACTGGTTGGTATAGCCTAAAGGCCCTGTCACACTTCACCGCGCGGCGCCGTGCGGCGCCGGTTGTTCTATCCATACTAAAAAGCGGCGCCGGCCGGTTTCGCGCGGTATCACCTTTGAAGTATGAACAGGTTTTTGTGATTTTTGCAGCGCCGCCATCAAGTTTCAACTGAACCGAAATTTTCGAACAAGTTATGTGTTCCAAAGTTGCAGCATACTGTTTTTATAACATAATGTTGCATACTGTGACATCTATACATGTAGTTGAATCATATTTTTTACTTGACTGTTGAATTCTGACACTTGTCAAATTATTTGACCAAATTGATTACTTAATTTTCAATGAAGATTTACTAAGAAGTTGATCACTCAATTTCCAAAGAAGACATTAATGTCAAAAAATTATGAATATGCAAAGTAGGTGTAAACATTTTCCTACAGCAAGTGTACTCGCACATTTTGCGAATATCCCGATTGTCCGAAAATTTTCGAATATCCCTTTTCCGCGAATATCCCGATTGTCCGAAAGTCCATGTTCACCGTAGGTCCTGATTCCCCATATAATGAAAAATTTCCTATTTCCCCCAAAAATGCATTAGTCCCTATTCCCTGAACGTCCCGATTTCACGAATACTAGGGAAAAGACGGGTACACTTTGAATCTGAGTCCTAAACAGCAGGTCCGACCGGACCCAGATCAGATCTGGATCTTGGACACATGTGAATGAATAATCGTGTATATATATTCAATTTTTCAAAATCAATTTATATAAATTGATATTTCTCATCAGTTCAAGAGCTATCGTTGGAATGAGAAGAAAATTGAAGCAAGAGCCCAAAATCTTTAGACTAGGCTTTTTTGCAAGCTTCTATCTGCACCGTGCAGGAATGATTGATTTTTATTTTTCTTTTGCGCTTTTTATTTCTTGATTTTTTTCGTATTTTTCATCTTTTTCGCATTTTTCGTATTTCACATTTGTCGAGACGAGCAATACACATTTTTTGACAAGAGCAAAATCCAAAAGTAAAAAAGCGCGGCGAAGTATGACAAGCCACCGCACGGCGAAGTATGACAGGGCCTTAAGGCAAAACCATCCTAATTTTTGTGGTTTCCATGGTTTATTTTTTGAAATATATTACATCAATAAATTCGTCAAAAAAATACCATTTGGGAATTCAATTCAGAAAAAAACGTCAAATGAGATACTAACCTGTAAAAATTTGATTTCAATGTGTTTGAAAACTAATTTCCGATCATTCTGCACCTCTCAATCAAAGAAGCATTGAACATTTTAGGAAACTACAAATTCTCCAGTCCGCTTGTGATTATCAGAATTAACTGTTGTAGCTCAGAAATCATACGTTCGCTGTTTTGTCGGTTCAGTTTAATTGGTTTTGAAGCATTTTTACAGTAAGAATACCTTGTGATAGATGAACAATAGCTGAACACGGTTGATTACAATTTTTAGAGAAATGAAGTAAAAATTTACATTAGTGCAGTGGTTTACTATGAATAGGCACAACCCAGGTATACTACAGCCATAATAAGAAAATAAAGCAGCAAAGTCATAATATTATCTCGACTGGCTGAGATACAACAGGCTTTTGAGGTCGGCCATTCTCTTGTCCATCGTTAGAAATTCGAGGAACATCATTTGCAACGTTCCATAACAAGTCTTGACATTTCATTAGAATTTTCCCAAGGCACTCAAATGTTTGGTTTAGAATTCGAGACAGAATAAGCAATTGATTGATCTACACAGATTTTTTAACCACCCACAACTCCGACAGACATGGAGACTCACTATTTCGAATCATATCTTTGGATAGATCACAACGCGGCTTGTCGATGGATGTTTAATTTACCGCGTTTTGGAAATTCCTGCTTCTTGCCTTGAAAATTCAGCATCCTTGTGGGGTGAAATGCCTGTCAAGCGCCTTCCAGTAGGAGTCTCGTCGACGCACGGTTTTCTCTTCAGCTTATGAACATAGGCTTGCTGTGGATTTGAGATTTCTATGTCTCTTGGGTGTGCCAGGACTGCATGAGAATCAAATTACGGAAACACAGTTGAATATGTCAACACGAGTAAATTTCTGTTGGCTTATTGAAGACTATTGCCAAGCTTCTGAATTACAATCTAAATACACTCATTTATCATTGCAATACATTTCAGATACAATGCCGAGCAAGTAGCTTATTGGTAGTGGACTAGAAACTTCAGGCCGCAATGTTGTTCTTATTCCTGAGCATTTTTGTGAAAAACTTCAGATATATGATGTGCTCCAAGGAGTGTGGTTGGCAAGACTGAGAATTATTGTACTACTGCATATATATGAGGTCGTAACACATGAGTGAGGCGCAGATGTATCTGAAAGTCTATTTATGCTCATAGCTTACGAGTGAAAGCTTGCGGGAGTTAGATTCCTCAAAACCCATTGATATTAGCCTTTACGGGACTTGAGTTTTGGAGTTCCACTTCTGAATCATTAAACTATGTGTCGACCTCTTCAGAGAACTAAGTCAAATATATTTCAAGTTTATACTTACCGTGATTCCAGAAACTCATCCTATGATATGTTCCAGCACGAAGTGAATTGAATGGCGAGAAAAGTCCATTTTGCAATGGAATAGGAAAAGAATAAGGACGAGTCTAATCAGGAATTAAGTGACAAAACTCGAAATTTGAAGCTCAACCTCCGGCAGCAAGTCTCAAATTACGTTACAGTAACTTATTTGCTAATTCACAAACATTTTACTCAAAATCTGAAAATTCATGTTCTCCAATACATATTTAAATGAACAAACACATATCTTTCACTTGAAAAAATAAATTAATGTTGTCAATAACCGACGATTAATTTCTGCATGTTTTTCCGGATGACACTAATACCCGAAACAATTCAAAAATGCTATTTGACCACTATAGTTCATTCAATTTAAAATGATGCACGCAGCGAAAACTAAAAAAGTATGGCCAATTTGATGCGCAATCTTCACATAGTGGAAAACTTTACACTGTAGGAAAAGACTAAATTTCTCCATGAGAATGGGAAACTACTCGAGAAATTTTGACAACTTAACTAGGTTATTGAAGGAAATTTTCATATGTTCTGTTTGCCGCTCACTGACGAAATTTTTTTTCGTTAGTAACAGTAATAAGCTTAAATTTTTTCCGTTTTGAACTTACTTTCATGGAATCGCATAGATCAATTCAAATTGGATGGAGTATATAGTCTGTTTTTTATAAAATGCTTGTAAAGTGAAAATTGAGAAAAATTAGCTGTGTCGCTGAAATCGTTTACACAAACTTTTGACTAAGAAATTTTCTACTCAAAAAATAGGTGAAGTTTGTTCGAGTTCACCCATAGGTTTTCAGCTCTATGTGACGTACAGTATGGAGGAAAATCTTGAAAATCGGAAATAGTACTTGCTTTCCACTATTATTATTTAGGAACATTTCAAGAAAAACAGACTATAGTTAACTGAACCAGTATAGTAAATCGACTAGTTCGGCAATTATAGTATGGCTTCCAGAGACACGGTGCAGCAGCGTAAAATTAAGGTATGGAGTGGAAGACCTGTCAAAATATGGTCTAAAAGATTTTTATTCATATTTTAAAAGTGGACGAGAAGGAGTTCCAATTTGGGAACGCAGTTTTTGGAAGTGTTGGCACAATTTTACAATTTGAAAATTGATCTTTCTGATTTTATTGTTTGACAATGGTAATAATTGATTCAACCGCGAAACAGAACACTTGTTACTTTGGTGGGCAAACATAAACCACATTGGGCAGTCTGTCAGCTAAAAGAATAATCATTCTTCTGTCACAAAAGACAATGTGCGACATTGATATGATATAATTCATAATGGATAGTATCTAAAAACCTAAGATCAAATCATAAAGTGCATTCCAGACTATGAAAAAACGCCAAAAATCAGGGGCCGGTATCATCAAAGAGACCTAAGCTCCAGCTGAACTGCAGCTTTGCTGTAGCTTAACTCTATATGTTATACCATTGTCGTTAAGCAGCAGCTCAGCTGTAGCTTAACTCGTACACACAAAATATATGGGGAAGGTTAAGCTGCAGCTGAGCTGCACCTTAACGGCAATGTTATAACATATAGATATGTTTTGTGTGTGTGAGTTAAGCTACAGCTGAGCTACAGCAACGACAATGTTATAACATATAGAGTTAAGCTACAGCTTAAGCTGCAGCTCAGCTGGAGCTTAAGCCTCTTTGATGAAACCGGCCCCAGAACTTGAAAGATGTACATTTCGAAGTTTTTCCCATAGGTTTTTCAGAAGTTCAACCTTTAAAGGGTTATGCTACTTTCCTGATCTTTCTTCGAGATAAATTTTGCAACACCAAGCGTATAGCTGTAGCAGTGCCATGTCAAAAATTGTTAATTGTAATGTATCTGCGGATCAAAAATATTCTTGAAATTTTAGGTCACACATTGGCAACATCCGAGATTCCACGCTTATTTTCCAGCTGGAAATTCTTTCCCTTCTATTTTGGCCGACATGCTATCCGACGCCATAGGGTGCGTGGGATTTTCCTGGGTAAGTAATGACACCTAAATTATGATACCAGGAGGGACAGGAATTTTGTATTTTAGGCAGTTTTTTCAACAGAAATTTTTTTCTAAAAACGGAAATTTGTTGTATTCAATGCGTTTAGGGTATATTCTAATTCTTATATGTCTGCAAGAACTTACATATAAAAATAGACATATAATTTAATTTAATTGATACCATGGGAATCGGTACAACAAGACATGTGTGTTATAATTTTTAGATGATGAAAGTTTGATTTCTAGGCCGCCAGTCCGGCCTGCACAGAACTCGAAATGATCATGTTAGATTGGTTTGGCCAGATGATTGGTTTACCGAAGGAATTTTTACCATTCACGGAACATGGTCGTGGAGGAGGAGTCATTCAAGTGAGCGAAAATTATTTCAAGAAATTAGTAACCACGTGACCTACAATGAAACACCTTTTTTCGCAGGGTTCGGCTAGCGAATGTATCCTAGTCTCTCTATTGGCCGCCAGATTCGAAATTATCAAAGGTCTCAAAGTGAAATATCCGTTCGTCGAAGAAGGTATCCTGCTATCTAAATTGATAGCATATTGCTCCAAAGAGGCTCATTCTTCGGTGGAAAAAGCATGCATGATCGGTTTGGTCAAGCTAAGAATTTTGGAAACGGATAGAAGGTTCCGTTTAAGAGGCGAAACAGTGAAAACTGCGATAGCTGTGAGTTACAGCATGCTATAGTAATCCATAATTGAACGAACGAAATTTTTGCATTCAACGGTATCTGGAATGTGTACGAGTAATCTGGGTTGAATATGGAGTATATTTCAAATGTAAGCTGCAATCTAGGCTTGACCTCAATATCAAGGTAGCTACCAAAGTTTCGAATCACTTCCACTATGCCCAGAGCTCAATGGAGTGGCCTTTAGGTGCAAAGTCACAAGTCCATAATTGGGTTGGTCTCCAGTGTAAGATCGCCAGACTTAAGTTGAAGGTATCTTTAAAACAAACTCTGTTCGGTACAGGTTTACAGTGGCCTTTAGGATATGGTTGCTGAGCCTCATTTGAAGTTGTACTCCAAGCTAAGAGCACCAGGTCCAAGTCTTGTGTGACCCACCATCTTATATTTGGGTGTCGCCTGCAATGTGAAGTAAACAGAGCCCAGTGTGAAGAGTGGCTCCAACATGAGGTCACCAGGCCCTGGTTGGGAGTAGTCTACACGATAAAGTCATCAAGTACAAATTAGGAGTGGCTTTCAGTTTAAACTCACTATTCCCAACCTCGAAATGGCCACCAGGCTCAAGGTTAGAGTGCCCGCTTAAGTAAGTTTGTCAGGTCAAAATGGGAAATTGTGTGTAAGGTTAGACCGTGGAGCCCAAGTTGAGAGAAGTTTCAGGGGAACGTTGCCAGATTGGTGGCGGAAGGGTTAGAGTTGCTTTCAAGTGAAGACCTCCAGGCTTATCACAAAGGCCAGCTTCGGAATGCGGGTAAGATTGCCAGGCCCAAATCGAAGATTGCTTCGATGTTACGATCGTCAGGCCGAAATCGAGGGTTATCCCCATGGGTAGAAATGCAGTCAAATTTGTTTTTTGTGAATGATTACTATGTTGTCATAGGCACAACTTATGGAAGGCGCCTATGTTTCCGACTGCGTCCCTGCTCTGTAGGCTATTCCCTCATAACAGTTTGAACGATATTTTGTTCTTCATAAAATGCTTCTGAAATGAAAAATGACAAAAATATGATGTGACTTGAGGTGCCTGTACATGGTCATGAAGCCTTTACTTTCGAATTCAAAAAAATTTCCGAATGTTAATTGAGTGTTGTCACAAATTTTCAGTCCCATGTGACGAACGGCTTGGCGGAAAACGCTAAAAATAGAAGATAGTACTTGCCTTCCAAATTAATTATTTGGAAGCATTTTATGAAATATGGGCTATAGGTATCCGAAAGTGTATCATTGTATAGCCAAGTAAAATAATCGAAATGAAACCTTTGCGACGAGGTGTACTGTATCATCATTATAGCACACTTACGAAAACTTGAGATGTTCTTGACACTTAAAAAGTCACGAATACATACAACAATGCAAAATAGTACTACTTTAATCTACAAGCTCGAAAGAGGTCCACAATAAGGTAACTTTTTCATTTGATGCAGAGTAATGCATTTTTCCTAGTATCCATGCAGGAAAGAGCACGTTCTATTGTAGCTCGCATTATTCAACTTATGAAACTCCTGCCTGTGAAAAAATTTACAAGTGACTACTGGTTCATAGCTGGTGATTCATTTACTGTAGCTTATGGATCGTCTTGTCTATCTCACTGTGAAAAGTACGACATTGTAAGACGCACGCTGGGCAAAATATCTTCCGAGTAAATATGTATCCCTTTCTTGACATATCGAAATTTTGATCGCGATAAGATCATGATTATCAATTTATTATCCTAAAGTTAAAATTGATTACTCCAAAGTTCATGATTACCAATTGAAGACTTTGAAATTTAAACGTTCAAAGCGTGTAATCGTGGTTGCAGTTAATGGATGTCACACAAATTTTTTCACTGTAATATGATTTTGATATTTCGCCATTGCAATGAGCCATTCCGTAAAATGTACAAATACTGTACCACTCATGTACTGTAGTGTTTCTGTAAAATCAATTTGCTGTAAAAGCACTAAGTTACTGTAACTATCCGCAGCAGATCATATTAGCGATTTGGCTATCGCAACACACCTCGATTATTCTAAGTTTACTGTAACTCCCATTTTCGCTATTGAAGGAAGATCGGAACTTGGGTTTGATACCGTTCTTCGTCAGTACAACCTTGGGCACGACCTCGTGCTGCAGTTTCGACGTTTTGTCCGAAGTAGGGCCCGTTTGCCGTGACGAAAACATTTGGCTGCACGTGGACGCCGCATACGCCGGATCAGCTTTCATTTGTCCGGAATTTAAGCCCCTGATGAACGGTGTTGAAGTAAGAACGTAGGAAAATTTGGAAGTAGGAAACAGGTGAAAATCACGCTGTAGCTTCCCGAATGATCAACTTTGACACTGGAAAATGCTCATCAAAATTATAAAATGACTTTCTGTGAAGTGGCAACATTTTTTGTCTGTTGTGATCCTTTCCTTTCTTTTACAGTACGCCATGTCCTTCAATACTAACCCAAATAAATGGATGCTGGTCAGTTTTGATTGCTCCACAATGTGGTAAATTGCTGCTCAAGTTGATTTGCATTGTATTTGAACACAACACTCCCTTTAAGGGTCAAAGATCGATTCAGATTGACTCAGGCGTTAGTTGTTGATCCTTTGTATCTTCAACATGGCTGGATGGGTGAGTTATACAGTAGTACGTTACGATAATTGGAACCATGCTTCCTACTGTTTTCAGATAAAGCTATCGACTATAGGGTAAGGATTTTTATGAAAAGTTTTCTCGGACCAAAATTTTTAATGTTGGTTTGGCGCTTATTCTGAATTCAACGCATGTAGTCCGTTTTTTAGACGCTTCTCAATTGAACAATGAGAAAAATCAGTATTATCGTCAAAATCGTGAAAATCAAAGCTTTACAGTGAGATTTTCACTTGAAAAATTATTAAAGACTAGCTGATTATGCTTATAAGGCTTCACTTGTACGTGATATATGGTTCAGCAGAAAATCGTAAAAATATAAGAAAGTACAGCGTATCAGTGCTTATTCACTGTTTAAATCATTAAAACTATACGAGTGGTGTGCACTGCCTTATGATAACACCTAATTTTTAGAGATTCGTGTAAAAATATTGTTCACGAAGACATTCATTATTACGAAATGCTGGCGAGTGTTTGACGTTCTTCGAAGTGGAGTGTAACCTACTGTTTACAAAGGCCTGAAAAGTTCAAAAACTAATCAGTTTCAAGGTCATGTCTCATAAACACTCAGGCCAGTGTCAGTTTACCTGATGAGCAGTTTACTCATTAAGCTCTTTCAATCGGTAAAAGGAGGATAGTATATTGAAACGTCACTGAACGAAGTAAAGGGTCATTTATACTTGCCTTTTTCGATGGAACAGATCGCCAACAGCTTGAAACATTCAGCCTGAAAATCCACTATCGATCGGAAGGAATAACTACAATTTTTCAGAAAATGACCCACGGTAATTCACAACCGAACGGAACGAAAATTTTCCTTTCGTTCGGTAACGTTATGTCGATTGCATTCCGTTCCGTTCCGCCGAAAAAGGCAAGTATAAATGACCCTTAAATGACCCTTTAGTCATCATCTTAACTCAATTGACATGTTTCATCATCCTTCGTCATGTTATATATGGTAAATCTATCACGTTGACTATATAGACTTGAATTTAAAATGATGGACGCAGCGAAAGTCAAAAAGTATGTTCAATTTGATGCGCAATTTCCACTTAATGTAAAGCTTAATACTGTAGAAAAATGCTAAATTTCTCCATGAGAATGGGAAAGGCAAAATCATTGAAAAAACATCGTACTTATCCGCTGTCGATTTGGACAAAAGTATGTCAATATCTGAATGCTACTCAAGAAATTTTAATTACTTAACCAGGTTGTTGAAGGAAATTTTCACCTGTTCTGTTTGCCACCCATTAATAAATTTTTTTTTCGTTGATTACACTAAGAAGCTTATTCTTGTTTTCATATCGGACTTAATTCAATGGGATCGCTTCACCGACTATTTCAAAATGAATGGGTTATAGTTTATGATACCTGACCAAATTCTGTCAAACATTTTGGTGTTGAAACATTGAACAAATCAAGTATTTTGAGGGTTGGAAAGCGGCCAAATTTTTTGGATTTATTTTGAACTTTTTAGTTTAAACACTGAAATCATATAGATGCAAGGATAATCTGAATGAGGTTAGCCAGATTTCAAAAAAACTTCAACTAAACTTTTTTGAATTTTTTTTAACTAAAACATTCTTTTCGTTTTGAAAAGTCACTTTCTGGACAAGATCAAACGTGATAGCCTAAATATAAAAAGTGCTCCATTTTCCGGTATCTATGAGACGCATATTTTTAGCATTGGGGTATACCATTGAGCCGACGATTTCGATCACTAAAATTATGGTTCGTCATCAGAATGTACGGAGTGGAGGGTTTACGAAGATATATTAGAGAAGTAGATTTGTCAAAATGTATAGATTTTTGAAATCTGCTCACTGAACCACATTCTATCTTTATAGCACGTCCGATTAGCTAAAAAATTCGAACAACTCTTAAAAACTGATAACCGATTTGAAATCACCAACGATGTCATATTGGGCTTAGTTTGCTTCCGATTGAGAGTCAGTTCAATTTTTTTTATCATTATCTCCAACTTTTCAGTCTAAGTACCTATAAACTTTTTAGACCAACAACGAAATTAATCAAAAGTTTCTCACCAAAATCAACGCTTCGGGAAAATTACACATGGTACCAGCTTCAGTTAATGAAAAATTTATCATCCGATTTTGCGTTTGCGCCGAACGTGCCACTGATAAAGATATTTTCGTCGCTTTCGAAATTATACGTCAAATAGCCGGCGCTGTCTTGGGTAAATTAAACAACCGTATGTGAAATATACACTATCCTTCGATTCACATTCGAAGATCAACGAAGAAGCTAACAGATTGCTGAACCAGGTCATCAACAGTGATCCATTGGCTTTCATTTTTATTCCACAAGACTAATCTCGCCAGATCTTACTGTAGAACTGTATTGTCTAGAATAGGATTATTGATCATCACCATATATCAGCAAGAGTTCTCTTATCGTAGTTTTGGGGTAGACGATCCACATTGCAGGATCGTTACAAATTGTTTCAATGAGCAGAGTTTGAACCGTACATGCACGTGAGGGGCATTTAGGCGTTATTTACCCCCAGCACATTTTGATTGACCCCCAGCAAAGTTTACCCCGCCAGCAATGATTGAGAAGATGATGAAGAAAAATGAACAAGAGAGAAAAGAAAGTCGTCAAAAGAATGAAGATGATACTGTAGTTGAACAATCTTTCTAAACGAAGCATATTTGATTTCAAAGAAGTAACATTAAAACCTTAAAAAGGGCTGTTCAGGAAAATTACTTTCAGATATTTGACTGATATAGGTTGAAGAATATGCTGCTTGGATGCTAGAAGACATTTCTTTTCTTATCACGAACGAAAAAAAATTTCTATCCCACCCCCTGTACTGTCTTATTCTTCAGAATTTCTATGCCGTGCATGTATAGCGTGGACGCATATTGTTTTTCAGAAAATTTTGCCCGTCTATTCAGTGAAACGCACCTGTCTCTTCTTACTGTAGTTTTAGAAGAAATTGTCTAGTGTATAGTGATTTCTGTAGAAAATTTCGATAAGCTTGTGCAAGTACTTTTGGAGCCATTTACACAAGACAAAATACAATGCGTGAGTCATGTGAATTGCAGTAATAATTGTTTGTTATCAGAACACAAGTTTATAAAGCTGAGTCATCGTTCAATAGTAATAGTAGTAAACAAGCGTCTTCAAAATACAGTATAAATACTATGCCACACGGTAGGTATCAAAAATTGGCCATTGTGGATACACTAAATGCACTATTTTCAATTTCAAGTTCTGCCACTGCTTTTCACTTTTTTCTTTAGCCGAAACGGTGGCTAAACCAATTCTGACCGAAGAAGAAGAGGAAGATGAAGATCAGGAGCAACGGCCAGGTAAAGAAACGAAAAATCGTGAAAAAGAAGGTCTATTGGAAAACGGAGTCGACGAAGACATAGAGGACGAGAAAGATTTGTCAATCGGTGGTAGAAAGTCCCACACTTTGGCCGAAAAACGTAGCTTCTTCGTTAGGATGGTTTCGGATCCGAAATGTTACAATCCGAAAATCGTACGTACATTGATGACCAGGTAAACAGCGTATCTTGAGAGATGAAAGGTCTCAAGAAGAATGCACTTTGTCCGTTCGGCTAACGATAAGAATGTCAAGTGAAACATGCCCTGGTTATTTTTAGAACGTCAGTGCCAATCGTTACTGTATATGTGAGGTGAAAATATTCGTAGAAGTAGTTCGTTTTTATAAGGCGTTTAAATCGTAAAATTATATAATTTGTACTACAGTCATCGCTTACACAAAGCTTATGATGGACCTTTTCTCAAAAAATGTTCACGGTTACTGTCCGTTATTCGGGTTATGTTCAATAGCCTATCTGTTGTAGTTATCTTGAAATTTCATATCTACCTACAGTATGTCCTCCTGAGCTATGCTCATTCGCAGTTAACTACTTTTGTAATGAAAGCTTACAGTTGAAATGCTCCACTATTTCATCATTGCAGTGTTTCCATCCAGGAAAAATTGTAAGTTTTCCCACATTTTGAGTATAATTCTTCCATCTGAAACTAAATTCTTCAGAGGAGGCATTTTATATTTAAAAAATTGGATCGTGAAGTTCTCGTAGCCAAAGGTCGTGGTGCTAATCCTCGAATGAACCTCCGAATACAAAACATCAAAAAACTAATAAACAGTGACAATGTATCGCAAGCCAAAATTTGATACCCATTTGAAAAAACAGAAGATAGATTTGTCGGCAGGATACCTTAGCTCAGCGCATTATTAAGCCCAATTCAGAAGTGCAATCGCCGATTGTCGGGGACAAATATCCTAGGATTTTTTCACTTCTGAATTGGGGTTTCTGCAAATTGCCTATTCATTTCCTTAGAGTCGCCGACTGTCGCCAACAAAAATCTTAGGATGTTTCCCTATAGAATAGGGCTTTAGAATTATGTAGATTTTTATTGCTGACAGATTCCAGAATATCGCCAAATGAGAAAACGCTGCTGAAAATTTCTAATAGTAAATGGAAATGTTACATGATCTCTGAATTTTTTGTTTCAATTTTCATTAGCTTTATACAAATTTCGTATTCTTCGACCGGTCTCGAAGTAGAAAAGTACCGAAAATTTTTCAAAACTTCAAATTTTCCTTGCAACGACTGTAGTTTTGCAGATGATTACAAGAATTGATTATCATAGCCAACTAACCAAAATGTTCATTGTTTACTTCATTCATTTTTCACAATAAGTTCACGTAGTCAAATACCTCTGATGATTAGATTTTTAAGACATGAAAAAACTCACGAATACTGTAGATATTGAATATCCACAAATATATCAGCTTGAATAATTGATATACTCAAGACTTTGCGGGTCTATCGTATTTTTGGACCACTCTATATTTTGAAACATAGTCCATTTTTCTTGGAATGCTTCTACATAATACAACATATAATAATGAAGGTGAAAAGCAAGCACTAACATTTTTACGGCACCTACGTAAGTGGTAATATTTAAAAATAAAAACTCTGCAGTACCAATTTTTGAAATCCACAAGCATTTTATATTTAAAAACAGACCGTGATCACTGATCAAAAGGAGTACGGTAACGTAGTGATATGCAACTTTATCAAGTGACTTCCAAAAGACGGGTGATAATTTATGACGAAGGTGCCGAAATGGCAGTTCATCCATGATATTTTTAGGCAGCGAAAATTGAGCGACGACGTTAAACGAGATTTCGCCATCAAAATGGACATCGCTTGTTCAACGGACGACAGCAGCGACAATGAGCAGCAACAGCAGAAGCCTAGCTGCAGCTCGCAACGGCTCAGCGTCGGGAGCTGCGGCGAAAAAACGAGTATCAAAGAGGAAGAGGACGGCGAGGTCGGAAAAAACGACGATCGGGGAGAAGAGGACGAGGACGTTTTTGTGACCGAAACTGGAATCGTGACTCCTATGTAGTGAAAAATATGGACCGATATTATAACGATGAAATACATCATATCCAAAAAAATTATCTGCGAGAAGAACCGACTGACACCCAGCTTATGGGGATCAAACTTTTTTTTTATTTTAGACTTGGATGCCGCTTGTAAATAACAAGAGTAAGCAAGTACGTTACTCAGGGTTCCAAAAAGCGGTGTGCATAAAATTGCTGTTTTACAGTAACCGGAGCTGATCTCAAGTTTCGTTTTGTTGCGACCGACAGGAAAATTACATGACAGAATTCATGCGCGCTCAAACTTCCTAAACTGGCTGATATGTAGTTTAGATGCAAAACTTAAAGTTTTTTGTGCTTTTTATAAAATATTTATTGATAGATTAGAAAAAAAGATAAATTTAAGGAAAAATTACGTTGAGGATTTCAGCTCTCGGAATAAAAAAATCAGTGAAGCATAGATTTTTTTATAAATTTTAAATAAATTTCGGAATTCGGATCTTTCTGTGGCTCTCAAATATATTCGAATTTAAGAAAACTAATTTTCCAGGAAACAGATTTTCAATTATCGGAAATTAAGGATTAAATCGAAAACGTCTTGTTCAGTTTGATGTTCGTAAGTGGTAAACTATTTTTACAGTTTGCTTATACATTTGCGTATCCGAACACAAAAGTTTAAAAATAAAATCAGAAAAAAACATCAGAAACCACTCGTTTACTCCATCAATTTTCAAATGAGCCTCGAACTAAAAGATTGAAAAGAAAACGTATTGACCATGAATCTCAAGACAAAATCTTCTCTATTTTCAAATTTTAGTCCTATTGTTACCAGTCAATCGGAGAAAAAAGGCGGCCGTGTACGCAGGTTCATTCGCATGAACGTATTTTTTTCTTTCCGAACTTCATTTAAAAAAATAGGAAAACAACTAATAGTCACATATTGCTTATGGACATGAAATTTTGAGATTTTGAATCTCAAGTATGTATAGGCGACCCTGATGAACAGAACCCGAAAATTCACAATTCGGCTGGTTGAGGTACTATAGCTTTTGGGGAGCCGTTTTTGGTCCGGTACTTAATATTTTACTTTTTGTCACTTCACTAAACGTTAAGTTAAACCGATGTAAATTCCTGAGAAATTTTCTAGCGAATATTTCTACCCCTTGAGTCAATAATTTTTCCTTTTACTTTTTTCATTTTAAAAGAATTTTATAAAAACGACCATATTCAAAACCTGTCGTTTTTCTGACCAGTCCAACTATCGTCTGGAAAATTTTATTACAACAGCATAAGTGCTCTCATATCCTATTTTGCACGACGTAGCTACACTAATCCTTGAATTGTAAATATTTGCAGTATGCGATCAACGAGGTGTGCAAACCATTTTCTTCTATTTTGTAATTCATTTCCAATTTAGTGACGTTTTGTGTATGTATACAATGGGGCTGTTTCATTAATGAACGTTGAAATCCGTCATAAATTCGTTCGGAATTAATAAGATCAAGAAAACGTGATAAATATCGTGAAAAAACTTAAAACTTCTACTATTTATTTTTCTTTTTAATAATTTTTTGAGTTTTTTTATTGTGCGATTCCTATGAAACGGGGCTTAATTTTTTCACAAACTATCACAATCCGAGTATAGCAAAATAAAACTTCGATGGAAACTGAATCGGAACAACAAATCAAAACTGCTTTCATGGTAAAACAACAGCAAACAAATCTTTTTTTAGTTCTCAATCTTCATCATAAGTTTATTTCAGTGTATCTTGTAATTTGCAATAACCTATCGATATAGAGAATGAAGTTTTCAGAGAGAATGAAGTTTTCGGACGAAACGCTTTTCAGAACATTTTCGAAAACAGTGAAACACATCCGTGAGGCTGGTCTTTCATGCATCATAACATTATCCGTATCAAATTAATATTGTAGAATTATTGGCTAAAGGAAAACTGAAAAAAATTAAAGCTATAATATCTGTTGACTGAACACTTCAATCATACATCAACGGCAAGGGAAACCTAGATAGGTGAAACACATTTTATAATTTCGTTAAAGTCGAAGTTATATTATTTTGGAACATGTTATCGAATAACTAAATGTCAGTAATATCTGTTGATTGATAACATTTTTGATGTGTTTTCGGTGTAAAAATTCCTGCTCGCCCTCAAAAATCGCAATTTTTGGTATGGAATCGGAGGAGGGCCACTTGACTTCCTCGTCGTAAACTTGAACAACAAAGGCGAAACTCAAAAAAACGTCTTTGGCATTCTTTGATTTATCAAAAATTGCATACGTGGTTCTCGTTGGATTCCGTAATTTGGATGTGCTCAAAGATTTATCTCGGTGAGGACAAAACCTCCCACGCCGATGTGTGGTCCCAATTCCGTATCAGCAGTTGTGATGTGACACTGGTTGAAAATGATGTGAAGCACAGGCAAACCGATGCCGTATTTTCTACATTTTGGAACGAACATTGCTATTCAGTGCTCAGCTGTATACTATAGTGAACCACACTACCACACTTTTTTCACGTTAATTTCTGACAGTAATCAGTGACATCGTCGGCCATTTGCCCATTCAAGTTGAAAAGCTATTGCAGCGCCGATCAAAAAGGTTGGGTCCAATATAGCATGGAACTTTTATTGAGTAGAAAACTTGTTTACTTGCCGGGGAAGAAAACTCTGAATTTCGACAACGGAGAGGCCAAAATCAGAGAAGCAACATCAGTTTGGTTCAGCTCTAGACCTGTGACGACAATTTTAAGTTTTTTGAAGAAAATTATCGGTTGGTATCTTTGTGCTGCTCATGGACTAGAAAATGTCTTCTATTGACTTTTAGTCTGTTTTTCATAAAATGCGTCCGAATAATGAATCTGGAAAGCAAGCACTGTTTTATATTTTCAGCATTTTCTGCCAAGCCGTACGTCATATGGAACTAAAATTTTGTGACGACACTCAACTAAAGCTTAGAAATTTTTTGGGTGAAAAAATCTACAGTAGAAGCTTCATGCACAGAATTTTCAAGTCATGTAACATATGTGCCATTTTTCATTTTAGTAGAATTTTATAAAAAACAGACTATAAGACACAATATCCGAGAAAATTGAGCTTCTGTAATGGTCATTTATGATAAGTCAAAACAAAACTATACAACATCAAAAATAGAAATACGACTTATTTTTCGACTTTGAGAACGAATCTGTCCTTTATTTTGCACCAAAGCGTGAATTCGATGTGCTACAGTAAACTGAAAATCAGACTTTGACGTTTTTTGTAATTTTTAGCGCATTTGCTTTCATTATATGCCTATTGTTTTACGAATACGATAGTTTCATGAATTTTTATCTAGTTAGACGGAAGAGGATGTTTCGGCGCTGCCATTTCCGTGTCAGTCATTCCGGTGCCGACCATTTCGGCACCAGCCATTTCGGCGCCAAACTTTTTTTTGTAATTTTTTCTTCCTTTTCTTTACTATCTTTTTTCTTTTTTTCATGTCATTCCTTCTCTATTTTATATTTTTCTTTGTACTTTTCGCTATCGGAAAACGACAGCAAAAATTTTAAAATGAATCCATGAATATAATTTGTTTTGCCTGACATTCTTTCAGTGTTGAAATAAAACTGCTTTACCTATATTGTCAGTTTTCTTATGAAATGCTTGTATAAAGCGAGAATTGACAAAAATTAGCACTGTCGTTAAAATCGTTGACACAAACAATTCACTGTGAAAATTTTTATTCAAAAAATAGTTGAACGTTAATTGAATATGCCCACAGGTTTTCGGCGTATATGTGGCAATAAAGTTTAGCTGAAAATCTTGAAAGTCCCAAATATTTCTTGCTTTCCACACTCTTTATTTGGAAGCATTTCAAGAAAAAAGACTGATTATAGCCATTTTTATTTGATTCACTTTACACATGTACTTTCCGTAGCATCACTTTCGACTCTATTTCCTTTTCTACAACCATTTTTTATTTTTCCTCCCTGTTTTTTCTTTCTCTTGTTAGTAATGCATTTTATTCTTTCTTTACATATTCTTTTACACAAATACTACAACGTCATAAAGCGACTAAAGAAGTAATACTGAATTGTTATGATTTTGTTTTTGCATATGAAGTTATATAATGTTAGGCGCCATAATGGCTGGCTCCAAATTGGCAAATGAAAAAATTGCCAAGGATCCATGTTGAAGGTAATCATGTCTTTGGTTTATTCGAGACGCATTTTCAATGATAGTTTTTTAAAATTTTGAATTCATAACGATGAAAAAATTTGAAAAAAATAAAAGAACAAAACGAAACGAAATTCGCATCACCAAAATCCATAATTGTACAAGTTAGCAATGAGAGAAGTCCGTCTAAACAGAATTTCTGTCACCTGATTCGAGATGCTTGTGTGGTCATTTTGATGGTTTTATAACTTATTAGTGACTTATCTTATTACATCTTTTTTTCACCTCTCAGACTACCTTCAGTCATTTTTCATTTGAAAACCCTTAAGAAAATAATAGCAGCACTTTTTCAGATTTTTTGGTGTCTGGTAGCGGATGTGCAGTAGGTAGCGGATCTGCTACCCAATCCACCGAAATGGCGGCGCCGAAATGTCGGTCGTATAGACCGTTTTTTGTTCCTTCGCGGCATGCTTTTTCTTGAAAAAATATGATTTCTCCTATAAAAGAAGTCGACTTTAGTGATCCGTCCAATGTCATAGAATAACGAAAAATTGATACCATAAGGTATTCAAAAATTGTAGTTGTTACAGAGTTTCTCATGACTAAATCGTATTCTTTGACATTCAATCCAAGTTTCACGGCCAGAAACGACTTTAAGGTGTGGTAGTAAGCCGTAAGAAAGCTAAGATGACCAACAGAAAAAGAAAAGAGTGGCTCTAAATGAGAGAAGGCAAGATTTCGATCAGGTGGTCTGTACAAATCCAAAAGACGTCCGAAAGGATACGTTTCCCCTGGAGACAGCTTATATGCCAACGTTTTTGCATGAAATTGATTATCCGCTTTACAACATCAATGTAAATTTCCCGAATCTCTTGAGAAATGATGAATGCAAATATTTCTGACTGAATATTGATTTTTACGTTCCACTATGTTGCCTGTATCTCAATGAGTAGATAATTCATTTAATTTATTATGCTAAAGTGCATTGGTTATAGCATGGCAAAGTTTGGCCCAATTATTTCCCGTGGGATGTTGTTATAACTGTCACGTGCCGACGGATTTCGTCGAACGTCACGTGATTCACATCACAATTTTTCATTATGTTTTTCGTTACGTTTTGTGTTACAGTAATTTACATCAATTTTGCGTTTCGTTTTTATACTTTTTACATGCAATTTGTGTGTGTACTTTTTATGTTTATTTCTGTTGCTTTTGCGCACTTTTATTTCCATTTCGATTTATTATTTTCAATCGCACACATAGACTACGGCATGTACCCACTAGTCAAGAATTTCTGTTAGAGATAAGCTCTCCGAGCTCATCGCTGTAATTAGAGCACAACGTGCACTTCTTATCAGTAAAAACTAGCGACGTTTCGCAACGTGAAACGACTAGTTGGAAATTCTCACTAGTGACGTTCCTATGTTAAGCATGGAGAGTGAAAACTCGCCCCAATGCTTAACGTTGTGAACTGGAAAATGTCTATGTGATCATAGGCATCTTCTGCAACGATTTCCGCTGCAGAAGTTAGCTTGGGAGAGTGTTAACTCCGCCCAAGGCATACTGTAGTTTATGGAGCCCTTTAAAAGGGCATGTTTTGTCTTTTTGTCACTCATTTTTTGGGCCTAACTGGTTTTTCGTTGTTTTAGCCTTACGTCCCGTTCCCCGTCGCTGATTTTATTATATTTTATTATTGTCAACTGCGTTTTGCCGTACCTCGAATAAATTAGCATATTTGTGCCCCGGCCTACACATACCCGTCACCCTACAGTAACCCGACCGTAGGAACCCGTCCCCGTCGCCGTTAATCGTAGAACCCCGTCGCCCTCGCCGAGGAAACGTCCATTACCACCGCTTGCCGATCAGCAGCCACCGAACCCCACACCGAACCACTCGGATTCCTGTTCCCGTACATCGCCATCCGTAGGACCCCAATTTGACCCCAGACCCATCGCCCAGCGCCGAGTAATTTGAGAAGAGGTGTTGTAAGTCTTCTCAGGGGGTTATTGTTGTTGAGGGTATATTTGTGGGAGCCTCCCCTAAGCTAGTTTTCCCCCGGAAGGACCCTCAGTTAAGAAAGCCCTCAGACCCTTAAGGTCAGGGCCAATAAGGGGATTTAGGTTAACAATCGGGTCCCCTACAGTATGCCATTCTACGAATGGCACCGTCCCCCATTGCGGTGAATGAGGACTAAGGATTGGCACCCCCGACCCGGCCGCGTTGTCCATTATTCTACAGCATTAACCCTAGGACAAGGCCGAGGTACACCATAGGTTTACCTGTGGTAGTACCAGCTGGGTTGGGTTCCCGAAGTAGAAGAATATAATGGAGCCACCCAACAGGGTCACAGCATGCCACTTCCAGTGACATGGCCATATTACCTATGGGATATGGTATGGGTTTCCCATCAATGTGACTGATCACCACTTCGTTTAATGTGACATGGCGCCCAATTTCTACTTAATGTGACATGGCCAGGCTGGAAAATCGACCTTTAAGTCTGACTTCACAGTCCTTGGGAACAAACCTTTTACCCTTTTGAGTGAGATACCTCTTTCAAATAGGTAAATTTTCGGTTTGAGTAGGGGAAACCTCCATCAGATCATGAGAATCGCCACTTGAGTGGGGAGACCTCTCTCAGGTCTGCTGATTCGCATTCCGAGTGGGATCACTGACCCTTAGAATGAAATTTTTGCCCTCATGTAAGTGGATATGCCCGTAAGAAGGTACACTGCCCCTTAGGTCGGAACAGGCCCTTACGTTCGACTTTAACGCCAACTCAGATAGCACCGCATTTGAGTAAAATTTAATTACTGTAGGCCGGGATTTGCCCCATGTGTGATTCATTTAATGATTCTTGCGCGTAAATTAATGCCTTATGAGTATAGTAACTCCCGTAAGCTTTAATTCATCCACTGGTGTCGATTTTTTTCCCCAGATTTAACCCCCAGGAGTCATAAAATTCCCAGAGTTGAGTAAATCGAGTATTCTGCTGTAAATCTCCTCTGAGCTTTCATTTCTCCTTTCCCTTTTTTTTTCTTTCTCTTCTCTGTTTTCAATTTGGGCCGCCATTCACTGCATGTGATTGAATAAGTTACTGTAGCGCCGTAGGCCTTTTGGTTACAGTACGACTGTGATTTGCACGTCCTCTAACTACAGTACACCTGGGTACGAGTACTTGAGTATCACAGCCCATGAGGTTTTCACAGCCCCTGAGGGTTTCGGGATATCCGATCACGAGGTACAGTACACCTTCCACTCTTGATTCTGGACGTCAAGTGAGGTTGTGATTTGTTATCTGTGTCCACTATGTGCGTCAACACACTCTTTCAAACTTTTTCTTATCTTCACTGAGCACTTGCCAAGTTGCTCATTTTTTCGGCCAAAAGAGCCAAAATATTACTGTTGACACATATAACACCGTACTTAGCAGATCACATTGCTTATCTTTCGGGCTCAAATTTTATTTTATTTACTTTACTTTTTATTTTCTCGGTCTTCTATGCGTAGCGTGTGACCGAATTCTAATAATTTTTTCACCCAATAAATTTTCTTATCTCAAAAATCAACTCAAATAAAAATTAATAACCCATTTTTTTGCTCTTCTCTCCTTTTCTAAACAAACAAATTAAAATTTATCCCTTTTTTCTACCAAAAACAAGCAAAACCTTCCCATTTTCACTTCTATTCAAATTTATCAAACACAAAACTTTTTCTTCATCGGTCACACATACATCATAGTTGGCAACCGTCCAGTAGGTCATTATCATTATTTTTTCCACTACTGCACGGTCTTCTTTTTCTTTTTCTTCCTTCTCTCTAGGCAGTTGCACATGGTGACAATCCTACCGATCGTGACCACTGACGTCAACAACAACTACTTATTGGGTTGTTGTCATGAGGTGTTGTGTCTTGTGCGACCCCACCTCTGAGGTCGGCAATTACCTCACATGCTGCTGTTGCACTGAGGTGTGACTTGCGGGGTCATGCCTCTGACGTCAGCAATGGCCGCATGGCATGTGGCCAATAAGGGGTTGATGGTTCTCCGTGTCCTCCCCCTCCTTCTGCAACAGCTGCATCCCGTGCTGTTGCTTTAAGGGGTGGGTGGCCCTCCGGCTCTACCTCTGACGTCAGCAATGGCAACGTAACAGGTTGTTATTGCGGGATGGTGACTGTATGGCACTGTCTCTCCAACGTCTGCAACAGCAGAGGCTCGTGTTGTTGCACTAGGATTGGTCGGCTATTCTGACTTCAGTCCTTGACGTCAGCAACAACAATGCACCGTATTGTTGTACGGACAGGTGAGGCCTTACAAACCGCACATCTGGCATCTGTAACGACGGCATCTCATATCATTGTCCTAGAATAACTGAGACTCAGCTATTACCTTTTGACGTCAGCAACGGCGATGCTCCGTGTTGTCGTAGCAAGGTTGCTGGCCTAGGGCCCTATCTACTGATGTCCACAATGATAAGTCTCTATTCCAGTATCGGAGTTAAGACTTTACAGTCTTATGCTGGTGTCAGCAACGGCTAGGCCCTGTATTGCCGTAAGGAGTTTGTAGCCGTAGGCCCTTACTTCTTGGCGTACAAACTGCAATATGAGATTATGGCACTTACATCCCGGTCACCTGAGGTCAGCACCGAGTGTGTGGTGGTGTATAGCACATCTCTTGACATCAGCACCGGGTTACTGTGGGTTTCTAAGATGTGAGTGGAGTTCTAGGTGATGATTGGAGTATTACTTTCTCACCTATGGCTCTTGTTTTAGGGTTGTGTTTGTGTGTAACTGGTGCCTGGGAAACATCAGTCAACATGCTCACGCAACCTGAGATGCACTCGGTCCGTGATACTGGTCAAGTTGTCCACAAGGGTAGCGGCACTGATGGATCAGCACGTGACCACTCTTTTAAGCTTTAACTGCAGGTTCGAACGGGTTTACACTCGGCCTCAGCTGGGTTGGTTGTTCAACATATGCAACCATTAGGCATTTGCAGTCAGTACTGCCTGTGTCTAACAACCGCAAGGGTTGACAACCTTCTTGTAAATTTCTTATCTAAATTCTCGCATTTCTTTCCCATCTATAATCTTCTTTAGTGTCCCCACCAGAATAATTCCTCAGGAATTACGGCACAGCCACTGGTTGGGCCTAAAGTGTAAAAGACCCCCCTGTATTCATTTCTTTACACTAAACGCCTCCGTTAGCTGGCCTAATAATGTCCGCACTAGAGTCGCCCTTAATCCTGAGTCCGCCTCTGTTGGATTGTCCCTTAGCATAATAATACTGCTAGTCGGCCTAAGCGAAGGTGTTTGAGTCCACCTAAACACATTACAACTAAGTCCACCTTAGCTCCTCACCTTACACTCATTTATTCGAGACAGACTGTACCCCCGATCTCAAGATGCGTTGAGCCTAGCCTCGATTCATAGGAGGAAGCCTGCATTTCCCCACCTCCATTTTTGGCACAGCTGGGCCAAGGACCCCCATGCCCTTTTACTGACTGAGTGTGTCAGAATAGCACCTTGGTACCTGGTGCTCTTATATCTCAACTGGTGACCTGTGATCCTCACTTCATCTCAGTGAACGGAGACCCGGCCCCCAGCTGTATATAATACTCCTGGAGAGTTCCTGTTCTGTTCGAAACGCGCATTCCCATTTTGGGCACGGTTGTAACATACACTCGAATGACGTCCTCCCGGGATCCTCCTGTCTAGTCATCACACTTTTCAGAGTTCGCAATTGCTCCTAGTGAGTGAGGCCAATTGCGTAATAGCACGTTCCCCTTTGCGTAGTCTGGTTTGTAAACTAATTTTGTCCCTATCTATTTGCACCCACTAAGTTTACTTTAAGTTGTCACCCTTTACTTATTAATTCTTAAGCTACTCCATGCGCTACTCCTGGTGAGTAGGACTTTGTTGGTTACGAGCCCTCCCATATCCCAAAGTTAGTAAACTAGCACACCGGACTTAACCTCCAAATATAATTCCCTTTAGAGCGGGTTTATCCGTACATCCTCACATCAATTCCTTAATTTTATGGTTGGAGTTCCACCACTTTTATTCAAATTTATTTTACTTTTGGTTCAAATAACTGGGTCTTGCCCCATTCATCTCTGAAGTTTGGGTATAATTTTCCCTCTCTTTACACTTGGGTTATCCCCTCTTTAACTATGTAGGTGACCAGATAAATTCCCTTCTGAGTCAACCTATCTTTTCTCCTGGCTGTTCTGAGAGCTAAAATCTTGTTCTTTTCTAGCCCCATCGCTGAGTGGCCGCTAGATATTGTAAAGAACAAGAGTTACAGCCTCAACAGGCCATCGCGCAAACAATCTCGTACTTCCCGCGCTTCCTCGCCACCTGACTACAAAAGTAACTCTTACTTCACTTCTACAAAATAGAGACACCTAGACGTTCCTGTCGCCTTAGTACTAAGCTTAAGCAGACAAGTGAGCCTCTTTCTATTCAGTTTGATCGAATAACTTCACAGGCATGATCATCAGTCTTAGACACCTTACAGGAAGACAAATTCTCATCTATGAAGTCAGAAATTGATTTACCTTCACAGATTGAGAATAACGTCCAAGCTGCATTTGAGAATGCCCTTGGACCACTCAACCAAAAGCTTGAGGCTATGAATGGCAGAAGGCACCCTCCTGTGTCCAGCTTCATGGCCCCTCCTGCCTTTTCAGGTGCTTTTGGTGAGTCCATTACGGATTTTATATCTCACTTGACCCGCTTCTTTACACTTCAAGGGGTAACAGAAGTGGATCATGCATATAAAATCGCGTTTTTGGAGTCTTGCCTCACAGGTCCTGCTCTGGCATCCTACCCGGACTTTAGCAGTGGTACTCCGCAGCCTACCCGCTACGAAGAGTTCACGGCTTTTCTTAGGAGAGACTTTCCAGTAGGGCATGACTCAGATCTGCATCAGCAGTTGATTCATGATCGCCTGCAGAAGCCAACTGAGTCTGCGATAGTCTACCTTGAGCACCTTAAGAGACTGTCCAGGGTGGCTTATCCGTATCTCGCGACTGACGTTAGGGATTCTATTATTAAACCTATCTTTCTGAGAGGGTTGAAACTAGTCCTTAGAGATAGTATTAAGTTCAGGGAGTTCACAACTCTTGAAGAGACTCTCAAAGCAGCCTCTTACGCGGAATCGCAGATTTTTCGGGATGAGATTAGGTATACTGACCCATCTAATGCTGTTTTCTCTTCAGAACAAAGGACCGCCGACAACGTCAGGTCAATGTCGAATCAAAGAGGCACTGCTCAACATCTGTCGGTAACGCCGTCCGACGAAATTCGACAATTACAATCGGAGATGGCCCGGCTTACAGCTCACGTTGCCCGACTTACAGCTCAGCAATCAGCACCGCCTTCGAGAAATTCGACGCCGTCGACGCATGTCCAAACCGCCGGCGATCGCCCCTCAGGGGCACATTTACAGATAGGCTCCTACCATGGACGCTGCACCCACAATGATGCTAATTGCGGTGCCCAACATCCCCATAGAGCCAGCCCTAGCACAGCCACCGCCACTGGCACCAGCTGTTGCTATTTTTGTCGAACGAGGGCGCACCCGACCGACTGATGCGACAGACCCTGCCCGCATTGCCGAAAGTTATGAGTGCACCAGGCTTCGGCCTGCCCAAATCGAAGTTCGACATTGCCTGGTGAGACTAACTTTGGTAATTCTGGTTACTCTCCTCAGGGGGCAAGTGGAAATTTTCGGCGATATGCTAATCCAACTCCTCACAGGACAGGGAACCAATATGGGTCACCCCCACAGCAAAATAATGCTGTAGGGGCTACCGACGGTCTTCTTCACCCAGATCTCTTTGATCTGGATGATGAAGTTGTGGCTGAACATCTGGCCGATCACTCACAACTGTGTTGACCTGTCTGTCTAATCAGTATTGGGTTTTCAGCTGCCGCAGTGGTTTCGGCATCGACTCCGTCGTCAGCCTTTCCACTGCCGCCACCGAAATATGCGATGCCGGTCAACGTAAACCCGTCAAGGACATCGAAAACAACTGAGAACATCAGCGTAATCGCATCATATCGACTGATGGAAGGTACAATGGTGCCACCGGCACGTGTTATCAACCAGGGACCGCCGCCCAGAATTCCTACGGACTCCGCGTTGGAGGTCGTCAGTCAGTTGGAATCGATGAATCTGATAGGTAAACTAACCTTCTTTTTCTGAAGTTTCAGATCTGGAAATCAGATGTCCTTATAAGTCACCGGCTTTAACGATTTCTTGTTTACAGATTCCTCATCCGTCACCGACGCGATGCAGGCTGTTTTGTCACCGACTTGGCCAAAAAGTATCCGCACCTCCCCTGGGCGCTACTCAACGAGCCGTTCGAGGTTGAGGCCCTTACGGCCACCGACGTCATGCTATCGGCGCCGACAGTGTTGCGAGTTTTGGGGCCCGACGTCCCTCGACCGGCGCTCGAGTTTATCACCAACGGAACTATTCGTGCCACCCCGGTGGACAAGATCATGTTGGACGGTGAACCGTTGTCACCGGCAGTGGACGCCATCCGCCGCCCTGTGCAGGAGGCCAGTCGCAACCTGCGGCCCACAGCAGTTGTTACCACGTCACCCACAACAACGACGACGGGAGCCCAAACACTGGCCGCAATTGCGCAACAGCAACCAGTCGCCAACGCCTTTGGAGAACTGTTGCCCGCTGTTAACAACGCCGTCAACATCACCGAGGCCTCGCCGTTTCCGACGGCAACCGTCCCGCAGTCCCTGAAGATTGGCGTTCTTCGAGAAGTCCACCCATGTGGAGGCTTGGTCATCGACTTCCCCACAGAGGAGCCCGTGTCGTCCGACGACGATGACGTCGAAGAATGAAGCGGCCCGACGGGGGAAAACTGTAAATTTTGGTGTAAATTTGCAAACACCGTTTGTAAATATTTTGTTTGTAATAAATTGGGCCTTCGTAACACTACTGTTCTTAGGAATGAGCTATGCAACACATGCTACTCAATACCAATTTAGTGGTCTTTCAAGAAGTGGTCATCTACTTGAGTTACCTCAAAAAGTTGAATGCAAACCACCAAAATCTTCATGGAGTCCACGACGCATGAATGTTACAGTATATGTACCTATTTCTGATCCAATCACGACTAAAGCATGGAAATGTACCTTGGGGAATCGGAAGGTATGCAGAAATACTGGTTTTTTCGGATCTAGGGGCATTACCGCAGACGTCATAACCACTCAGCATCTCGCGCCTGTGGCGTGTACACTGGCACATCGCACAAAGGTGTTTGGTTTACAAAAGCTCGTGGAAATACGTCCTGGCTTTTATAGCACTAACCAAACACTGGAGGTGATGTACTCATGGTGCTGCAATGACGTCTGCAAGACAGTGGCTAACCTCTTCATCGAGGAGGGACAGGTCGCTTCGTGGGATGGCACTACAGCTCTAAGCACCTTAGGAGATGTAGGTGGATGCAGTCCCACTGCAGGTCAATGCACTACTCTTGACGGGGTAATTGTTTGGCCTGCCACAAACTTTACAGCACAGTGTCATTATCGCCCACAGGGTAATTACACTGCATCTGTATCAGGGAACCATATCATCATCGATGATTTGCAGGTTGCCCTGAAGATCCGGGGAAACTCTCCTGTGTTTCGGCTGTGTCCTGACCTCCAGTCGAATACAGTAAGAACAGATCAGGGTCTCCTTCTACGCATCCACGGAAAATTTAATTTGACCCAGAGGTTGTTTGGATTGGCTAAGGACTCCGTCCGTGACCCCGTCAATGCCAAACTGAACTACCTGGCTCAGCAGATCAAAGAGTCTGAAATTAACAATTTTCGATTCATGTGGCTAGAGTTGTGTTCTCACGCTCAACGCTACCTTGATCTGACTTGGCAGTTGCTTCGTTTTGACCCTACACTAGGAGCCCGGGCATTCCTTCAAAGGAATGATCTGATGGCGGAATTTACGGGTGAAGCACTGATGATATGGCCGTGTCAAAAGGTCAACGCCACTTATGTCTACCATTCCTACTGAGTGGGGGACACCTGAGTATCTACCCGTACAGGTTGGCGGTACCATTTATCTTGCCACCCCCGGTGGCCCAGATCTCACTAAATTCAGCCCAAAGGTGCCGTGTGACCACCACTTTACGGGGATTTTCCGAAATCGCTTTAGCTGGTTTACTGAGTCTGGCACAGTCCATGTGAGCCAAATTCGGCTTGAACTGTTCTGGAAACAGCGCTTCAACGTCACTCACTTTGACGCTCCTGCGCTCTTTCATGATCAGTTGGCAATGACCCCTTCAAGTTTTGCTTTCTTCAAACAGTAGGTTTACAAGACTGAGCAAATTGAAGCAGTCCTGAACCAGTTGGTAAATTATACCGCTGGTCTATCCCTCCAACCAGATACTATCTATCAAGCAGTTGCAGGGGTAGGAACTGACATCAAATCCTCACTGGAAGGTGTTGGTCTGGCAGCAAACCATGTGATTACTGGCCAACAGCACAACCTCATGCAGGGCTTACAGCCTCTCTTGAGTGGACCAGTGCAGTTGATCTTTAACACACTCATTGCCCTGGCAGTACTGGCCGGTACAGGATTTCTCATCTACGTTGGGATCTCCTATTACCTCAGCTACCGCCTGCGGAAGAGACAGGTTCAGTTTGTCAGCCAATACTCTCCGTTGAACTTCCTCTGGAAAGTTCAACGTTGGGTAGGTTTTCATTACGTACAGAACGATGTGCCAACTCAGTTAGACAGGATCACTCCGTGTTTTGTCGTACTAGTTGACCACAAGGAAACTCCTGCTTTCCTTGATACTGGTTGCCCACGGACTATCATTAGTCAACGCCTTCACAAAGCGCTGATCAAAGAGAGTCCGAAGGCGGCAATGGCTTTCCAGCAACATCACGACTTTAACCCATTGATGAGTATCAATGGTAAAGCTGTCCATACTCTCCTTTCAGGACCGTACGAGATCATGTTGCCTGGAACCCATCAGCCACATACAAGAGTGGATATACATCTCCATGTGTGTAAGACTACGTCTCCTTTCTGGGCACCAGTCGATCTGATTCTTGGATTGGACTTCCTAGAACAATTCCAGAATATTACGTTTGACTACCAACAACATGTCTGTCGATTGAATGCGGTAGAATTACCCCTTCTTTTGACCACGGCTGAGATTGATCAGGTCGATCCCTGGTGGGAGAACACACGTTAACTATCAAGGGCCTCGTACCGGTCTGGGTCCCGATCAATATCAAGGACTTCGTCCATTTCTCGGCCACCCTCGCGAGCTTCCTCCGTTGCCTCATCAGGTGGGTCGACCAGAGGGAGCCAGACCTCTTCTAGACGGGCTAGTGGTCATTTTATAGCCAGGTCAGGATCAAACTGTCCTAGGCCCCCGCCTGGAAATTCTCCAGTTACACTAGAGAAAGGCCGGTTTCGCGAGCGTAGTGATTCTAATGCACCTGCATCCCCTGTACTAGAGGTGCCACCACTCTCTGATGCTGAGGTCGAATCACTAGGAGCTACTCAGAGCTCAGGAGAAAGATCAAATCATGTACTGACTGTTCAGGTCAATCCTACCCCTAGGACCAATCCGGAAACATCGGTTGGTTATGCTCTGGTAGGATTACTCAGACGCACTGGTTTGCCGATCCCAAAACCAACCAATGCACCAGAGTCAAGCTTTGATGACTCTGTGCCTGACCCAGGTCATGTAGTATCAGCTTTCTACCCCACTGAAATGAGGACCCCTCATATCAAGGTTCTACTGAACAATTGGGTAGAGGCCAAAGCTCTAATTGATACCGGAACAGTTTTCTCGCTCCTGGATCACAAGTTGGCGGTCCAGTTACCCGACTTGGTACTCACAGAAACTAGGGCTCGCCCCATAGCAGCCAATGGGTCTTCGATTCTACTGCTAGGCGCTGCCTATGTCATGGTAACAGTGGCTGATGTCTCTGAACGGATTCAAGTCCAAGTTCAAGAGAATTGCTCGGCCCAACTAGTCTTGGGGATGAACTTCCTTGGACGGTTCAATTGTGTCAGTTTGAACTGGGAGAAATCCTTTCTCCAGTTCAAAGAACTTCGAGTTCCGTGTGAAGGCCTCATCCACAATCCACCTTCTGCTCGTGGGGCACTACCCTTGCAGGAGTTGATTGTCCTTGAGCCTCGCTCGCTAACGCAATTCACTGCACCTGTACCTTCAATGTATGCAACTGTGCCCGCGGTAGCTTTCTTTCCTAAGCCTCTTTTGGGACAGCAACGCAATGTATACTTTGCTGGTACTGTGAGTACTGTGAGTACTGTGACCAATGGTCGCATACCCCTACAGGTAGTTAACCCAAGTACACTCTCAGTGGTTCTCTACCCCCACATGACCATCAGTCATGTGCAGATGCATACTGATTCCTCACAGGAATCGGCGGTCAAGTCTGATACCATTCTTGACCGTAAGTGGGTTGAAGCCAATGCTGTGATATCTTCAGATATCTCCTCACAGGATAAAGCAGCGTTGCTCGATCTGCTGGTTGCATTTACTGACCTCTATGCTATTGATGAAAAGGACACAGGTTCCACTGACCTCGTGCACCACGAGATCAGCACGGGTGACACTCGACCAGTCCGCCGTTTCCCTTACCGCACCACGCCCAAGGAAAAGGATCTCATCATACAAGAAGTCAAGGCGCTCCAGGAAAAAGGTATTATTCGGCCTAGCACTTCTCCCTGGGCTACTAACACTGTTTTGGTTCGCAAGAAAAATGGGTCACACCCGATGTGTGTTGATTTTCGTGGTCTTAACGAGGTTATGAAAAAGGATGTTTATCCTCTCCCACGGATTGATGATATCCTGGACACACTCAAGGGTATGAAATACTTTACTACCCTCGACCAGGCAACACCTCATGGATCTGCTTCTTACAGGATTGCAGTGGTGCACTGCACAGACCTATCTCGATGACATCTTGGTGTTGGGGAACTCTCACACCCAGATGCTTGAGCGCCTGATGGATGTGTTTACGCGTCTCCCTCAGGGTGGAATGAAGCTCCGACTGAGCAAGTGCAAGTTTTCGCACTCTGAGGTAGAATATCTCAGGTACCGCATCTCACAGAAAGGTCTCGAGCCGGATAAAGTCAAATTGGCTGCTGTCCAGGATTTACCCATTCCACAAAACGCTAAAGACATCAAGTCTTTTCTCGGTCTTGTGTCTTATTATAGGCGTTTCATCCCTGGTTGCGCTCGGCTCAGCGAGCCGCTGACCAAGCTCTTACGGAAGGAAGTTACCTTCCAGTGGTCAAAACCTCAGCAAGCGGCGTTTGACGAACTCCGAAGGCTGTTGTTGAACCCTCCTGTCCTGCACCATCCGGACTTTACGAAATACTTCATACTTCAAACTGATGCAAGTATTTCAGGGATAGGAGCAGTTCTAAGCCAGTTAGACGAAAATGGATACGACCATCCTATTGCGTACGCCAGTAGAGGGTTAACAGCAGCTGCAAAGAACTACACTATTACGGAGTTAAAGACTCTCGCTGTTGTCCATTTCCTTAAGCACTTTCGGCCTTACCTCTTTCAACATGAGGTGGTCGTCCAGACGGACCACACTGCTGTTAAGGCTGTGTTAGAAAAACCGAACCCTTCATCCCGGATAGCTCCGTGGGGCCTCGCATTAGCTGAATTCAAACTGACTATTCGGCTGCGAAAAGGTCGGTCTAATGGTAATGCCGATGCATTATCACCCCTTTCTGATCCTAATTCCCTTGCCGGGGAGAGTATTGACGATATTCCCCTATACAGACCCGAGGGAGAAGTTATGATGATATCCGATGGTGCACCTGGGGAATTCATCCGAAAGGACCACGAATGGTGTGCAGCACCTGGCCAGGTCTGAGTCTTATGCAGAGATATCACAGGATGCGCAGCACCATGACCTTCCTGCAACTCAATTTGAGGATCCCGAATTAGCCTCCATTCTTAAGTCACTATAACCCTACGCTGATCAGAATGATGTTAATGGCTACCACCTGTTGGATAACATCCTTCAGAAGTGGACAGGCGAGCCCAACAAGATTGTTGTCCCTCGCTCCATGGTTACTACCATTATTGAGGCTCACCACAACGACATTCTTGTTGGACACTTTGGTGCAAAACGTACCGCAAGGCTTATAGCCCGCCGGTACCACTGGCCTTCCCTCAGTGCGGACGTCAAGTCCTTTTGTCAGCGGTGTGATCTTTGCCAACGGAATAAACCCGCAAGACAAAAGACCCATGCAACTCTGAAACCGATCTCCATTACAGGTCTGTTTCACCGAGTCAGTGTCGACTGTATGAGACTGATGACCACTAGTGAAAGTGGAAACTGATTTATTGTAGTCTTTATCGACTACTTCACTAAATGGGTCAAATCTTTCGCTACTCCGGACATCACTGCGCAAACCATAGCTCGACTCTTTGTTACACAAATTGTCTGCAGACATGGGGCACTGCAGATTCTTCAGTCTGATGGTGGTACTGATTTCACGTCCAAACTGATGACCGAAATCACTGCCATTTGTTCAACTAAGAAAATCCACTCCACTGCTTATCATCCCATGACAAACGGAGAAGTGGAAAGAGCTAATCAAACGCTAGCTACAAGGTTACGTATGTATGTCCACCAAGGTCACACTGATTGGGATGAACACCTGCCATACTCTGTGTTCGCTGTCAACATTAGCATGAATGAGTCCACAGGGTATTCACCCTTTGAGCTCATGTATGGTCGTACACCCATGCTACCTGTTGATGCAGTGCTCTCATTCAACCCTCCGGCTCATATCATAGATGTTTCTACTTCTGATATGGAGGTCAAACGGCATTTTACAAATGCCTTGACCCTGATCCAGAGCAGAATTGAGAGATCACAGGCCGCTTATGCTAGGTCCTACAACGGCATGGCACGAGATGTCTCTTACAAAGTTGGGGATCAGGTGCTCAAACTGCGCACCACCAGAAAACATGGTCTAACGCCCAGTGAATGAGGACTAGGGATTGGCACCCCCGACCCGGCCGCGTTGTCCATTATTCTACAGCATTAACCCTAGGACAAGGCCGAGGTACACCATAGGTTTACCTGTGGTAGTACCAGCTGGGTTGGGTTCCTGAAGTAGAAGAATATAACGGAGCCACCCAAAGGGGTCACAGCATGCCACTTCCAGTGACATGGCCATATTACCTATGGGATATGGTATGGGCTTCCCATCAATGTGACTGATCACCACTTCGTTTAATGTGACATGGCGCCCAATTTCTACTTAATGTGACATAACGAGAGAAATGGGAAATTTGATACAGAAAATTTGCAATTTTTTCATTCGATCCGTTGAATTGAACGTTTGAAAATAAGTCATTCAAAATTACCTATAATGGAACAACCACGAAGTTAAGCTACAGCCAGTGTTTTTTTCTGCACCCGACTTTCTGTACAGTGCAGAAAAGCCAAAAAAAGTTTCTGCACTGTTGTTTTCTCCTTTTACAATACAATAATAGTGAATATAGGAAAAAAGCAAATTAAATGTGTAATTCATTGATATCAGAAGTGCGGCATCTTAATGTCTTAAAATAGGAAAAATAATTGGTTTTAAAAGTTCAAAATCAATGACTGACATATTATAGAAGAATATATGTGATCAAACACATGTCTCAAAAAATTCTGCACCAGTGCAGGAATCACAAACAAAATTCTGCACGAACCCTAAAAAGCCTGCATTGTACGAAAAAAATACTGGCTACAGCCACTCCGCTCGGTCAGGGGTCAGAAGATTCCTTTAGCAAGACTCAAATACATGTACTGAAAAACTTCAAGCGCAGAAAATGAACGAAGAGAAAAGGGAGATAAAGGGGAAGGAAGGAAGAAAAGTAAAGAATCGAGAAGATGAGAACGTAAAAGAATGCAACACACAATAAGAAAGCAACGGAAGAATAAAGAAAAAAGAAAATTAGGATGGATGTCCTTCTAGCCTGACTTTTCAAATGAAAGAAAATTTTCATTCCCAAATTATAACAAATGATTAATAACCTAAAAATTAAGACCGATCAAGTTTTTCACGTCGTCCAAACTCTTTTCGGCCATTTCAACTGCCAGCACGTTACTTTCGCGTAAAATTTCGTTCAAATACGTCGTTTCTTCGATCAATTCTAAATATTTTCGTCTTATCGGTCCAAATTTGGCCAACAAAGTATTCGCTACCAATAATTTATATTGATGAGTAGTTAAATTTTCCTGTTTGGCTTCGTCGGCCAACGTTTCGTGATCTTTACCAGTTAAAGCAGAATGTAAATAAATCAAATTGGCTACACCGGGACGATTGATCGGGTCGAAAGTGACCTGGAAATGTATATATGAAATAAAATGAGAATCGAAATTTTATATTAATGCGTTAAGTTAAGAAAATGAGAAAAATATCGTTTTTTTATTATAATATACATTTGCTGAATTTTACTTTGCTGACATCAGGAGACACTGAAAAATTGGCTCAAAGAATAGAATTCCATAGTTTTACTCCGTCGTTTTTCGATTCCGATCCTAGGACTAAAATAACGAAGCATTCGATTCTTGTCTTACGTATTTTAGGCAGTTGTCAAAGCTCAATGAGATTTCGGAATTTTATAAAATACAATTTTTCATAACTTAGGTTTGGAGTTGATGAAAAAACATCGATTCCGATTGGGACAAAGATCGAAGCTATGACTTCAGAGAGGATTCTAATTCATGTTCTGAAACCAGATGCAAAATTTTCACTTTCGATTCTGATGACCAAGTCATGCATATAAATTGAAGTAAATGGTCTTTCATTGGTTATATTATTTACGACAATGAGTACGAAAATTTTAGGGTCCAATTATATCGATCAACTCATAGGATTTTCTTAAACTTTGTTTGATGCTTTTCGGGAGAATACTCCAATTTTAATCCGGTGACTAATAGATGAGGATATTATCGGATGAACAGAAATTCGAATTTGCGATTGCGATGATCAGAATTCTGATTACGCATATTGATTTTGTCCCATTGTTTTTCTCATTGAGAAATAGACCATCTGGATACGATTTGAACGCCGAATCTGGGAAAAGATCGAGTAGTACAGTTTCTGCAGAAATATATTAAGATCCATAATCTTAAAAATAAACTGATCAATATGTTCTATTATCTATTCGGATAATTTTCGAGTGAATTTCAGTTCAATTTCAGTTTTCGACCGGAGAGGGATATTTCACTCGCAAAATTTTCAAATCCGATCGCGTTTGTCAAAGCAAAAAAAACAACAAAAATCGAAAAGGAAAGGAGAACGAGGAAAAGAAAATGGCGGTAAAAGATAGAAAATAAAATACGAAACATACACAAAAGAAGGAAGGATATAAAAGAAAAATGGAAGAATCGAGAAAAAGAAGACAAGAAAATTGAAGTGGAAGAAGATTAAAGGAAATAAGAATAGGGAAGGAAGGAAGATGTAAAGAAATAAAAAGAAAAGAAAAAACATTGTAGAACAGGGAAAATAGAAGGAAAAAAATATGGAAATATGTAAGGAGGAAAAAGCGGAGTAAAAAAAGAAAAAGTATAGAAAAAATAAAAGAAATAGAAGACATAACAAAGAAGAATAAAAGAATAACATATCAAAGACGATAAGAGAAAATAAGTCATGAGAAGATATGGGAAAAAAAGAAGAATGTTGTAGTGGTGCGTCTGGCTATTCATTACGCGGCATGCCCCGCACTCATCACAACCACTACAACCACAATTTCCGAACCATCCACCTGGCTCGGTTACAGTGGCGTAGCTAGGATTTATTTTCATCAGGTGCTCAAAATTTTTTTAGCTAAAATATGTTAATCATTTTTAATCAATGATCAAAAATAACAAGGCATAACAAATTTGAGAAATTTTTCAATACAAAGTAACATTTCTGTGGTTCCCATTGAAATTATCTAATTTTATTCATTTGTTAGTCCGGCGAAAAGCGCCGGAAAAATTGAAGGAATCTTACTTTCTAAAACGCTGGAAACGTTAAGAAATAAATTAAAATCATGTGCACCAAGAGAAAAAAATCTGTTTTTTCATAACACGAATTCGTGAGATGCTGCATCACTGTCGCTGACATTTGAGTGAGAGTCTGTAAGACTGGAGACTGTTCTAACATACATGCACATAGGGGGGTAGGGGGTATACCCCCATACCTGAGACCCTGGCCACCCCCCTGGCCCAAAAAAAATCGTCAAACACCCCCCTGAACTTTTTTCAAGACAGCTTTTTTGATGATTTTTGTGCATATTTTGTATGAAAAACAAGCTTTCAAAACTTTTCTGTTTTTTGCCCATCCAACCCCCTACCCCCTGGACAAAAAGTCCAAGGACCCTGCCGCTGGAAAATTCTTGCCGTGCATGTCTGCTAGTGCACCAGAGCACCACACCTTCCCATACCTGTAATTGGGGGGAGGCTGGGGGGGGGAACCCCACCCCCCCAACTTAGTCGAACCCAATACCCAAATGTTGGGACCCCCACCCCAAAATTGTGGGCTTACCCTCACCCCAACTGGTCGGACCTCTTAAAGGTATGCCAAAAACTGAGCTCAGTGCACAAAAATATCCTGTTCTAGAATGACCTATTCAATGTTCATCGTCTATAAATTCAAAATTTCATGTTGAAAACGGTTGAAAAATTCGAGGCCCCGAGAGAAAAATTGAGAGAATTGACGAAAAATCAAAATTTTCGGCGAAATACATTTTGTAAACAATTACAATATGAAACGGCTAGGTTGATTGATATAAACTGTTGAGCATTAATTGGTAAGTGAAAATAGATATGCTAACGGCCGCGCCTGATACAAAATAATGTGTTATACCAATGACAGGCGCGCAGCGCCGGAAAATTTTGAGATTTTGACCTTTAAAAGTCCGCCAAAACGCGTCCTTTTGGTTTTAAATTCGCCAAAATTTTTTCACAATGAGAACCATGCCCAATTTTTATTCTTATTTCCAAATTCCGTCGGGTGCTCAAGCGCCCAAGCACCCTCCTGGCGATGCCACTGGGTTAGCGCTTTTGGAAAGCGCATCTACCTTGTATGCAGAAGGTCGAGGGTTCGAGCCCCTCACCGAGCGTTATTTCTCTGACGCGCCGGCCACGTGGATTTGGGCATACGACAAGAAAATAAAAGAAAGGAAAGCAAAAGAACAAAGTTTTTCCCTCACTTCGGCAATAAAATCCGTCACAGCTTTTTTAACTTTATCCACCATAACATCTGGATTGTCGTCTAAGTCGATCCGACCTTTCACGCCGTTGTTGTCCGATTTGCTCATTTTGCGCGTTGGATCGCGTAAATTTCTCACGCGGGGGTGGGAAGATTTTAATATTTGCGGCATAGGGAAAAACGAATTCGGGTAACAATAACGGTTATTGAACCGCAGGGCCATGTCGCGGGCGTACTGTAAATGTATGGACTGATCGTCCCCTACCGGTACGTGCGTCGCTTTGTAGAGTAGGATGTCGGCCGCTTGTAAAACCGGGTAGGAGAATAAGGCCAACGGGGCTTCGCCTCTTCTGTATTTTTCGCATTTTTCTCTACGAAAAAGGGGAATTAAAAGCTTTTAAAAGCACATGTTCATTTTTTCAACGAGGCGAAAAAAGTGCCGAACTTTTTTAATCCTAATAAAAATATAGAAAGGACATTGTTATACATTTTGCGATTTTCTCTAAGAAGCAAAATCCAGAAAAACATTTTCCTCACAAACAGGAGGCGCAATCTCTATTTAAATGAAAATATATATTGTAACAATCGAGGATTAGCATTAGAAACAGCCTTCTTCATTTAAACATGCTCAAGTTTCGGAAAAATAGAAAAGGTGAAAGTTGAAACAAGTTTCAAACAATGTCTCCAATGATTCAATAGTAAAATAATTGAAGAGTTATCAGTTTGAATTTCTATTATTTATAAACGTTCTAAAAACAAAATTACAACATGAGTCAAAAACGTCTATTTCTTAGTGGTAAACTACCAGAATGCAATCTAGATGAGAAGGCGTATATAACGGTTGAAGCACACTGGGTGATTGCTTCTCTACTACCGATTGCACAGCCCTGCATCGCCTATTGCGACTGTAGCAGCGCCCGTCACAAAAATTCAGGTCTGGGCCCATGACCTGAATGCACAACATCGAAGTCTACGGGTTCAGAGGAAAATGCACGATTCCACCCTTTGTACATTGTCACAAAGAGTCTTTTTCTAGTCTTGTTAAACAAATCTTTCTTACAAGCTTCAGATAGTTGAATTGTTGCTGCCTAAGTAGCTTAAAATTTTAAAATGAAAAATTTTTACAATTGTATCAAAAATATATTTTTCAGTTCATAAAATTGGACTGTTTTCATATTTCAAGCGAAAAAGACCCAAATCATGACACCACAGGGTTACGTAAACTTTGAAATAGGTGGTGCGTCACAAATAATTCTGGATTATAAAAAACAAATTTGCAAATTGTCAAGAAATTTAGTTCTCATTCCAGGTGAGAACATCTGAAAATCTGATTTCCTCTTACACGGGTGACACTGAAAAATTCCAAATGACCGAACCTTTGAACTATTCAAAATTTTAATTTTGGGTCCGAGAAGGAAAGCATATTTTTGAATATTTGGATACATTTTGTACCGATCTTGAACTGGATGAATTAAAAGCATGACGAAATCAAATTTTGAATAACACTCTGTGATTTTCAGATCTAATAACTGATCATTTTCTTAAAAATTGAATGTTTAAAATTTTGCTGACGTATGCTTTTCGGTCGGATCATAGAAATAACAACGTCATTCCATTTTACTTCATTACATTAATACTTTTTAGCGCGAAAAACTTTCATACTTGAAGGTCGGCATACCGCTCAATTGCGGTAAAGTCGAAAATGAGGATAAAATCCAAAATAATAAGGCGTGCTGAGGTACTTTGCTTTGTTGGAATAAAATTACTCGTTTCGGGTCTAAACCGCAAGCCAATAAACAAGCGACCATGCGCCGCAAATCCGTACGCCGCTCTTCGGGCGTCCTGTTCGCTGTCAAGGCGTGTAAATCGACGACGGAAATCAACATTTTTTCGTATCGACCTTCGTCTTGTAGACGTAACCAATTTTCTACGGCGCCGAAATAATTGCCCAAATGCAGAACGCCTGTCGGTTGTATGCCGGAAAATATGATCCGTTTTTGAGGGTCTGCAGAGGTCGACTGCTAAGGAGAAAATTAATTTTTTAATATTTATTCAAACAGTAATTTTTGAAAGCTTTCGGAAACGTTTGAAAATTTAAATTAAGAAAGTGAACATTTAAAAAGATTGAAAATGCCGTCATCATAATTTGAAAAATTCCTAAAGTGAAGAGATATTACCGAATTTTGCACGAATTATTTGAGATAGTTGAGCTAAGAAAAATAGCTGCCCATTCAAAAAACCTGAAAGGCTTTTTAATAAATTTTTGATATGGAGAAATACCATTTGAAGCATTCCGAAGATGAAAAACCCCGAATTTCTCACGAAATTTTGTAAAAATTCCATTTTATAAAACGACTCCATACTCAAAAAACTTGAAGAATAGTTTTACAAATTTTAGTATAATTGAAGAACTCAAAGCGAAGTTAATTCAAACACTTAGTAAACTAGTTTTCCGCAGTACAAAACCCCATGATTCTTTTTTGAATAATTTCATCAGAAAAATATTTGAAACATTGGTTTATTGTTTACAATTAAATTATTCTGAAGATGAACCGGTTTTATACTTTATCCGCATTTTTTCGAAATTTTCATGAAAACCCTCCGAAGCATTTTCGACGGATCACTTTTTAAGAAACTGTTTTATGAAAATTTTTACATTTGAAAATCAGTCTTTATTTTTGTAACATATCAGAACAACTTTGTGAAACTTTTTTGAAAATTCACAGGCATATTTTGGTATTTTTTACCAACAAATCATTTTTTAAAAACTTTTTGAGGCTCGGAAAAATTTCAGATTCAGAAAGCGAAAGTCTCAAAAATTAAAATTATCATATTATCACATGAAAAAATCCAAAAATAAGGATGTTTGACTTCAAAAAGTACTTCCGCATTTAAAAAACTTGAAAAACTTCACGAAATTATGTAAATTTTCAGGAAGGAATGATTTTCCCAAACCGGGCTTCTGTAAAATTTAATAAGTTGTTCATGGATAGAAAAGTTTTCGGCAATATTTCTTCTTTGGAAAAAATATTTCGTAGAGGTACAATTTTCTAGAATGTTATAAAATTTTTTCCAATAATTTCGAAGAAAATTCCCTGAATCGTTTGAGACAGATCAAAATTCTCGAAATGTGTTCTGAAATGATGATTTTTTTGGCGAAAAGCCATTGCATTTGAAAATCAGATCTATTTTTTGGAAACAATATCAGTGACCGTTTTAAAATCGAACGCTCAACATAACAAGAGACTTTTCTAAAATTTAGCAAACTTTTTGGCAAAGCGACTTGAATTAATATCTTTTGTTCCTTGCGCTCAAGAGACTTATATAAAGATACGTAGAATACCTTTCTTGCAGGATTTCACTTTTTACAGCTTTAAAATTATCAATAAAAACTTTTTGTCCCAGACAATCTGTAAGATAAAATTTTCGTATTCAGGAAACAGGGTCCCGAAAACTTTTTTTCACAATTCTTTGTTCGCACTAACGAAAATTTCGGCATATTAAACACAAAGATCAAAATTTGTGAAATTATTGTAGCCAAATCCAGTATTTTTTACCTCCGATTCATTTTCAAATGTCGACGAATTGCCAGGTATTTCCCTTTGCTTGGAATCGGAATCCTCACCCGACGGAGAATGTGTGGTTGAAAATCGTCGAATCGACGAAAACTTTCGCAACTTTAGCAAAGCGTTAGGGGGCATAAAACTTCGGAAAAATAGATGGTCGTGAAAGTTAAGTAAAATCTTATTGATGAGATTGTCACAGGAGTCGATACCGACCAGAAATTTAAGCCAAAATCTTGGCTACGGTTTCACTCCTATTCAGCGAAACTCAATACAGCGATTCTCAAAACAGCCATGTCTCAATACATTGATTCTTAAAACATCAAAGTCTCGGAACAGATTCTCAAAATTGCGAATTTTCAAAAAAGTTATCTTTAGAATGGAAAAATTGAGGTTGGACAGGGTAGACGTTTTGGTGCGTGGCCTATTGGTCCTGTGGTGGATGCTGTTCGTCATACGTTTGGCGCGAATCGCCAGATTTCTGACATCATGGCTCTATAGCATGTGTTTTCACATTACAGCTTTTCATTCTGGTTTGTTTATTATTAACATATCTACATGCATGTTTTTTGTTTCTTTTTTCCTTTATTGACTTATTCCCTTTTATATTCTTATTTTGAGCAACTTTTTGTTTAATTTTTTCAGGTTGTGTACTTTCATTCTATTTTTTACCTACTTCTTATGACATCATTTTACTTTTCATTTCTTTACATTTGTTCTTTGTTTTGTCTTTACTGTTGAATTATTTTATTCATTCCATTTTATTTGATTATTTCATTTCGATTTATTTATTTCACTAATCTAATTTTTTTGCAATTGGGTTCCATACAAAACAATTTTAATTGCGAATCCTTATATTTTTTTGTTTTGGGTACCTTTCAAACATTTTGCAAAAATGTTTTCCTGACAGATATCATTTTGTGGTTTTGGAATGGTCCGTATGTGCATACCTACCGCAACTGCAGTACAGAAGCATGTGAAACTTAGATGGCCTAATGCAACTAAAAATAGACTCTAAACTAGCAAACACGGTTTTAGTATACACAATTTGCATATTTATTATAAAAATGCTGTGTGCGTTTACTCTAACGTATAGAACTTTTTACTATTCACTCTTTTGAGAATCGTGTTTTGGGAAACGCTGTTTTGAGCATCGCTGTATTAGGGACACGCCGGGGCTACACCAGGTACACACACATGATATATATTTTATTCCATAAGAAGAAACAAAGGGATTCAAATTTTTATTTTGTAATAAATATTTGCATAACTTTTTCTCTCCGATCCACAGGTTTGCTTCTGCAAATACTGTAGACTGAAAAGTCACAAAAGATGTGCCACTTCAAGACTATACCTAAACGTTGATAAAATATACGAATGTAGTAAACTTAGAGGTATAAAATATAAAGTTATACATAACAGCATTATTTGACCACGAATGGACCAGGTATATGGAAAACTTGGCTCAAAATATCTGATAATTGATCGAATAAAGTTCGACTGACGTCGGGCGGGACGAAAAATTGTACGGTGAATCGCTGTTTTTCGTCGTATGACGAACATTCGATCATAAAACCTTTGACGCATTTGTAGATCAATTCGGCTCGTTTTAGACACCAATTATTGGTCAAATCCTGGAAAAATGATTTTTAAAAGAAGAGGGTCATATTCTACGAGTTTATTTTTTATTCGTGACACAAAAAAGAGATAATTTACTAAAATCAGAAATTCCTTTCAACAGAAACAATTCAGCTGGATCATTTTGAGTTAAATGAATATTCGTACTTTCAGAAGCATCAAATCACATTTTTATCTCAATTTGACCGTCGTTTTACTTACAAAATCCCGAGCCAAAATTTTTCAAAAATGTTGAGAAAACGAATTCTATTTTTCATATACATGGAAATTTCTCAAATTTTTTTAAGTTGATGTTTTCCGCGAGGTCGACTAATCGAGTTTTTCGGACGTGAGAATTTTTACAAGTTTATGAAACATGCAAAAAATATTAAGCATACATATTCTCATAACATCTGGAAAGTTAAAAAATTTTTTTATTTTATTTGATTTTTTAAAATTTTTGCTACTTTTGAGTCAATGTTACAAAATTCAAATATTTACAATAATTTGCTAAACACTGCATAAATTCTTTGACAACTGAGATATTATAAAAAAGAATCAGGAAAATTTTCAACGGTCTGCTCTTACCTCATTCATAGAATTAATCAATAATAAAGGCAAATTAATCGTTGTAACGCCGAATTTATGACACAACTTGATGATGTTTCGAATTCCGTTGATGCAAGGGTGTCTGAAAACGGAGAAATTTCCACAAAAAATATATCGACGAGTAACAGACAAAATCATGAAAACCTGCTATTTATATCTTGAGTTTTAACGTCGTCACCGGCGACCAAGTGAAAAACCGCATGAACTTGCGATAAATTCGAATGTCTAGTAACGTAAACGTCGCCGTATTCTAATCCCTCCGTGTTCGAAGACTTTTACAGAAGAAAATTACAAAATAATGAAGGAAAATTAGCAGTTAATTCTCACTGAAGCAGCTTTAGATAAATCTAGCTGATCATTTGCGGACAATTTATCGCGATATTGATTTGCTCTGACCAAATCTTTTTCGATATTTTGCAATTGATTTTCTAGATTATCAAAGTGTAACTCTGGACGTTGTTCGCATGCTTTCGAAAACGCTAAATAATCTCTGAACTTCAATATTATTGATTGATGACCTAATGATTTTTACCAGTGCGCAAATTAAAATGATGCATTGGTCTATTATCGACTAGTATCGTTAAACCGTGCAACATATTGCTACTATACAAACCTAAAGCAAGTTGAAACCTTTCCGAATCGTCGAAAAAACTGAAATTAGAATCTTTGTGGCTAGATTAAACGAAAAATGTAAAGTTTTACTTTTTTGATCGGCAAAAATCTAAATCGCGGCAAGCGATCAACCTTAAATTATGCATGGTTTTCATTTGAGCGCCTAAAATTAGAATTTACATCGAATATTTTATCAAGAAAACTGTGACATTTTTACCTAAATGAATAGTGAAACTTTCTGCCAAATGCGTCAAATATTTCGCATCAGTATTTTGGCTGAAATTTCCGATGGGCGACGAAGAATCTTCATCAAATCTAGGTGGACAATTTCGTCTTCAACAGTAAACAATAAACGTGATTTAGAAAATAATTCTCACTGGAGTATGTTTGGGTTTTGCATCAAAATTTTCTCGTTTAAATCGAGAACGAGCTTTCTATATTCGGATTTTTGTTCACGAGTTAGACAATTTATTTGGTTCGCGTAATTGGCTTCTATGAGCTTATAAATGAAATTTGTCAAATTTAGAAAATAAATATTATAATCTTAAAATACGAACATGTAAGCTTTCAAAATACTGAGTGGAAAGTCTATTGATTTGTTCATGATCTTGAAAATCTCGAACTGCTTTTTCCAGAGCCGCATTGTGTCTAGAAATTAAAAAAATTTCGCTATAATACGTTTAATTTGACGCGGCTCTAAATGTTGAAAAAATTAAATTTTACCTTACTCTCTTTTCATCCTCTCTGTTTCCCAATCGCGAGCGCGGATCAATTTTTGTAAATCCGAGGCGTATTCTTTCTCTTTCACTAATAAAAGTTGTAAACTTGACGAATTGATTGCCGCATTCGAGAATAACAAGCTTCGATAAGCGTCGCGAAAAATTTCTTCGTCGGACAAACGTTTAGGCGGGGCGAACGCCTTTAAATTCTCAATAACAAACAAGCAAAAAAATAGAGGCCATAAAAACGTTATAGATACATCCTATAAATACTTGCGACAGACTTTCAATCCATTTGTCGACAACTTGATCTATCGTGCCGGTTTCCCGACGAATTTCTGAGAAAATGTCGTCGTGCTGAGCTTGGTAATAGACGGATTCTCGTTGAGCAATAAAACTCTTCAATTTTTCTTCAACATCTATTCAGAAGACCGAAACTAAATTCAAAATTTGACTTTCTAAAATTATTTTCTAAATCACTCCAATAAAAAGAATATGGAAACAACTTTTCTTACCCTTCAGGAGAAATATGGGGATGTTATATTTGACTCTTAGTAAAACTAGTGCCGTTTTCGATGAAACATTGATTGGAATTTCAAATTCGTGTTTAAAATCAAGACTGAGAGCGTCGATAGACCAATGGTACTCGAATGAACAGGTCCTCGATTCCATCAAAATACCTGATTATTGGACTAAAAAATTGAAACAGCTTCGATCGTTGGGCTGAATATTTGTAAAGCAGTTTTTTCAAAAACTTTTTATGAAGAAGTCTGACATTATTTATCGTGCGTGAAGATATGGAAAACGAGATTATGGTAGAAAGAAAACGGCTAAAGGCCGGTTAATGTGACATGCTTGTTTATTATTCAATTTTTTGTGTAAAAAAACATTGGAAATTAGAAATTACTTATGTTATTGCTTTTAAATACTAGTTGCCGTTGTGAGAAACGAGAAATGAAACGAGACAAGGGAAATAAGAAATAAATATATTTCTCCTATTCAAGGCAAAAAACGAGAATCAAATGAGCTACGATCATTGAAAATACATCGGGAAATCTGAAATGAGAGCCAAAGATGATACGCCCTTCCTGTCTGCAGAAATAAATGTTTTTTCAGAATTTTACTTTTTTGCTTAATCTCAAAAACTGCTCGTTGAAAACTTTCTCTGATGTAGAAGACGGTCTATTGCAGAAAATTACAGTTGCCGATGAATCGGCCACCACACCGGTAATATCAGTCAATATCCGATGGCCAATACCACTGGCCTAAATCTTTGCAAATCATAAAGAGTATATGAATAAAGCAACACTCATCGCACCATAATTCAATTGTTTTTTCTTGAAAGCTTTCTACATAATAAAACTGGAAAGCAAGTGGTATTTTATAGATTTACGGATTTCTGCCAAAATATATGTCACATAGGGCTGAAAATCTGGGAGCATTATCCACTAGCCTACATCAATTTATAACTAAAAAATTATAGTGCTTATGCGATTTTGACCACAGTACTAATTTTTGCTTCTTTGTATTAAATGCTTGTAAATTGAAGGATAAGTACACATGGTTGACACGAAGGTTTCATTATTTCGCACTCAATGCTTTTAACATTATATTGTTGAATAATTCAGCAGGTGAAAGCTAAAAATTATTCATCAATCATTGTGTAATAATGCATTGCAGGAAAAAATTATATTGTCATTACAGTCAACGTTTTATTGATCATAAACAACGAAAAGTGACTCAAGATTTACATTCGCTTAGTAAATAATCACATGCAAGACTGACTAATGCAAGAATTGCCACAGAAAATAGAATAATATCGATTAGGTCGCCCGAAAAACCGTCAGCTGACATTCAAAAAATTCAATTTTCAGCCGATGCCAATATCGATCATTCACTCCTCTCGTTAACCACTTCCATGGGCACACCTGTAATTGGGTTGGGAGGACCTCCCAACTTCGTCAACCCTATACCCACCCCCCAAACTCGGAAAATTTGGGAAAAAAGTGGCTTTATTTGGAAAAAGTTTCGAAATTTTTTCGACTTTTTCGGGTATTTCGACCCTCCCAAAAACCTGGGAATCTTGGGACATCCACCCCAACATTACATGTATGTTCATGGGAAAACAGCCACGAAAATCTAATTTTTGAAATATATGTAATAATGACTGAATTTATCTCGAATGTAGAATAAGGCTTTATTTGTTTTTCCTTCTAACAGTGGAAATGATCAACTAAATTCTTTGACCCATGACCCGAAATGCTCAGACGTATCCTGAATACTTGAATAACGGGTCGGGTCAAAAATCTTTTTTCCCTTTTCGGGCCGGGTCAGAAAACATCGGGTAGTATTAGCAGCATACCGGGCCGAAAGGTCCGATACATCCTTAATTTGCTGAAGAGGCCAAAAAATTTGCGCCAATGGCACAAGGAAAGTCTGATAAAAATTTAATCAATGCCACATTTACGCCACTGAGAAGCTGCTCGCCCAATTTTCCATCTAATCGCCTTAATGAGAAAAAGCTGAAAACGGTTAAAGATTCGAAAAGAAATGAAATGCCACTATACATCTGTAGAATTGTTCATGAAGTTGAAATTTTCCTTCAATGTCCAACTATGAATTTCTTTCTAACAATGATGTAAAGATTGAGTTGAGGGTGTCTATCATTGCTTACTATTGAAAAACTGGGCAGAATATTTCTGGCAACGAACCCCAAAACTCAACAAAATGAATATTTTTCGGCAGCTTATCACCTGCAATGATCAATTCAGATAGAAAACAGTGGAAAGCAAGTTGAAGCAAAACTATGCAAATTTTTTAGCAGTCAAAAATAGGCAAATTGTAGTACTTATGCACTTTCGCGACCTCCCAATTTTTCATAGGTTTTTTAACGTGTAACGTATAAACAGCGTACATGTATGTAAGGCAACGTACACTACCTGGTTTTTCAATGTGTAAGGAACACGCGCAAGTTCATCCCCTCACCCTAAAAAATCTTTTTGGCACTGTAAGTATTGAAGTGTAAACTTGAATGTGTAAACCATTAAATGCAGAAAAAACACCCATCCTTGTACACTTCGTACACAGCTGTCAGAATGGATTTCATTTTGAAGATGACCCTGACGGGACGGGTGCTATGCGGCCGCCTAAACGTGGCTCCGCTACGCTCCACCCTGAACTTCCTACGAATTGAATAGGTAAATGACAGGTAATACACTGTAGCTCGCCTTACTTTGGGCAGATATAGTCATCTTTACACTAACGTCAGTTTCCACACCTTAGTTCTTAGGCGTAGGCTCGTTCTTGTTCATTTATATTAATTTTATTACGAAGTAACGTATACTTCCTGTGTTGAAAATTGAAATTGGTCATTCTTCAGCAGCATCCCACGCCTTTAGGAATCATTTCCGCTAATTCAGCATAGATGAAAAATGATCATTGCTTGTCGAAAGTGCGCTTGACAAGACCTGAGGACAGCACGGAACATTGAGCACCCGTATGGATGAGTGCGTTGGCATTGGCGGTGCCGAGCTTGATTGATATTTGAAAGGCTCCTGTTGAGGCATATTTTCGTACGAACATCAGTGACAGTGTTCACCGTTTTTTTCTTCAAAGAGGTCTTTTGAGGAAAAAAATTTGGAAATGAAGAAAAAATTTTTGGGTATGGTTATCATTGTGGAAAAAATTTTGGGGAATTTGAAATCGAAAAAATGCATTCTGGTGGGCTTTAAAAGGTCAAAATCTCAAAATTTTTCGCCATAATAAACATTATTTTCTATCAGGCGAGGCCGTTAGCATATCTACTTTTACTTAGTAATTAATGCTCAACAGTTTTTATCAATCAAAGTAGCTCGTCTTATTATCTAATCGTTACCAGTCAGTATTTTACCGAAAATAGAGATTTTTCATCAATTCTCTCAATTTTTCTCTCGGGGCTTGGAATTTTCCGAACGTTTGCAGCATAAACGTTTGCATTTATTGACGATGGAAATTGAAGACATCATTCTAGACTGTGATTTTAGAACTTCTGTTCATGAATATTTGTTGCAGAGATTTATTTTCCAGCGTTTTAGAACATAAAAACTTGAAAATTTTTCCGCTGCGGCGGAACAAATTACATTTCATCAGTTTGATTTTATTTTATTTCTCTACGTTGTGGAGGTTCAATTTCCAGCGTTACAGAAAGTGAAAACCCAAACGTGTTTCCGGTTGCATAATTCTAGTCGGAACAACAGAAATTTTAATAGCGAATAAATTCCTGAGAACTTTATTGTTCATGTGCTTTCTATGCTCCTGTTGAACACCAATATATTCTTCAGCAGCTCATTTTGACTAACCTAACCAGAATTTTCTCGATTTTTTTCTCAAGTTTTGCAGGTTGTTTTCAGTGTTTTCTTTGTGCCAAAACATGGTTTTTGGCACAATTTTTTTGACTGGTCCAAGGCGAAATTTCCTTAATTTTTAGTCATTTTAGGGGCTGAAAATCATATCTGTACCTGGGGGGGGGGGGTGGGGGGACCCCCCAACTTGGCTAACCCAGTACCCAAAATCATTTACCCCCCAACCCCCCCCCCCAGTTGGGAAAAAATTAAAAAAATTTGTCAAAAAGTGTATGTTTTTCGGCCTTTTTTGGGAAAAATTTCGACTTTTTCCTACCCCCCCCCCAACTGGTCGGAGGTCTTACAGGTATGCTGAAAATGCAAAATTTCCAGGCGCTTCAGGCCGAGTCAATGAGTTTAATGTTAGCTACTCTCCTTCATCTCAAATTCGAGCAGATTCTATTCGAATAGTATTTGTGATTGTCAATGACTGGTGAAAGAATAGAAATTGTTAGTGTCCTCTGTTCATTTAGTTGGATTGAGTGAGGACCGAAACTTTTACTTTGGTGTTTGATTGGAACAGAAAAATTGACAATGTTGGTAAAATTTTTCAACCAAAAATTTATGAGACCTGACTTTCGACTTGGCTTTTTTAGGAGGAAGCAATTATAGACAAGACATCCTTGCTAGGAAGAAAGAAATTCGTAGCCGAAAAGTAAAGGAAAATATAAACTTCCTGACAAAGTCCATAAAAATATCTGAATTCTCGCAGCATTCGATTTTTTTCAAATTGCAGAAACCGTTTTCTAGGTCAGATTTTCATATCCCTCTGATGTGATTAGAGAAATAGAGTAGGCACGATTTTTATGCAAATTAATTCGTAGAAAATACCTTTAGTTATGTTTTTATCAAACTTTTGGCACAAAACTTTTTAGAGGTTTTAAGTACATTTCTACGGCAAAAGTTTTTTTTGTGCCATTGGCACAAATTTTTTTGGCTCTTTTTAATATTTAGTACAAATGTCTGTGCATAGAAAAAATCTCTTAAAACATGTAAATGCTTACGACCCAAGCCTAGGGTATGCCCCTAATATGCTCAAAAAAAGCATCCATAGCCACATCGCCATTTTTTCCTTAAATGGAGTCTTTTGAGGAAAAATATTTGGAAATAAGAAAAAATTTTTTGGTATGGTTCTCATTGTGGAAAAAACTTCGAGGGATTTAAAACCAAAAAGATGCATTTTGGTGGATTTCAAAAGGTCAAAATCTGAAAATTTTCCGGTGCTCCGCGCCGGTCAGGGGTATAATAATTAGGGCTGTTTGAGTACTCGAACTCAATTAAAACTCAACAATTTTGGCAACTCGAACTCGAAAACTCCGAAATTTAAAACTCAAACTTGAACTCGATTTTTTTCAACCATTATTTCGAGTTTAAACTTTAAGATATAATGGAATTAAGAAATCCTGCTTAGTGTTCAAGATAAAAATATGTCATAAGTAACATAATTTGCTTCATACTGCAAAAATTGCACTTTGCCATATTGCCATTCATTTCTTCAAAGCCATCCCAAATAATAATTTTAGGCATTTTATTAATGATGTCAAGTCAAATATTGCTTAAATAGATAAAACGTATAATTGGTGTGGTAATACAAAATGATGCATTTGATTAAAAAATACAATCTGCTTCAACCTGCAAGTATGACACAAATAGTGACTGCATAAAATTCTATACCTAGTAACTAAGTAACTGGAGATTTCAATTTACCCAAACTCGACTGGATCAATTCTACCTATCCCTATGAAGCCACCTACAAAGTATCCCTATGAAGCCACCTACCTAGTAACTAAGTAACTGGAGATTCTCTCTAGTACAAGTCTTCAGCAACTGGTTTTGCAACCCACCCATGATAACAATATCCTTGATCTAATTTTTGGTGATAGATCTGTCTCTGAGGTTAATGTTGTCCCTCCTTTTTCTACTAGTGACTACTCAAGTGTGAAGTTCAAAATAATTCTCAAGACAACGCCCCTGAATCCAAAATCCCTCCCCTTGAACTTTCGCAAGGCAAACTATGATACTATTTCTGAGCTCTTATTCCAGATCTCTTGGCCTGACGTTTTCTCCACATGTAGAAATGCAGATGACATGTACTGTAGTTTTATTGACATTTTGAAGCCCATTATAACACAACATGTACCCACATCTAAACTAAGTAAAGCAAAAAATATCCCAAATACATCCAGAACCTACTCGCTAAAAAATTAAAACTTTGGAGAAACTATAGGAAAACTAAATCAGCCCATGACAAGTTTCTTTTCAACAGTCATTGTAAATTTTTGAAAAATCAAATCAAATCACATCAAATCGACCTTGAAAAGAAACTTATTGACAAATCAGATCTCAGAAGATTCTATAATTTTGTAAATTCCAAAATCAAATCAAATAGAGCTATTCCCCCAATTTGTATAGGTAATGAAATTATTTCTGATGAAGAAGATCAAATGGCCAAACTTTTCAATAATTATTTCACATATCAGTCTTTACCAATGATAATGGTTCTGTGCCTCTTTTCCCCAAAAGAACTATGTCTGAAATCTCCAATTCATCATTTTCTGTTGAGCTAGTTCGTGCTGCTCTTCGTAAACTGAATCCATCCCTTGCCTTGGGTCCTGATGGGTTATGTGCCTATTTTATGAAAAAACTATCCAATTGTTTGGCCGACCCACTTTCTCATATCTCTGAGGTTTCTTTTAGATCTGGGGCATTACCATCTATACGGAAAACTGCAAATGTAATCCCAGTATACAAAAAAGGTGATTCCTCATCGATTTCCAATTACCGACCAATTTCTCTTTGTTGTATTGCTTGTAAAGTCATGGAGCATTATTAACTCTTCTATTCTAGATTACCTTAAGAGAAGCTCTCTATTATCTCCCTTTCAGTTTGGGTTTTTGCCAAAAAAGTCATGTGAAACACAGTTGCTCAAATGCAAAAATTCATGGACCAAACTTCTTGATTCAGGATCTTCCATTGATTTGATTTACATTGAGTTTAAGAAAGCTTTTGACTCTGTCTCCCATAGTAAGCTTGCTCTAAAGTTGAAAAACTATGGCATCTGTGGTTTTCTCGTGAATTGGATCATCGCCTTCCTTTCAAATCGCACTCAAAAAGTCTGTATTAACAACATATTTTCCCTAACATCAGACGTGAGCAGTGATGTCCTCCAGGGGAGTGTTCTTGGTCCAACTCTTTTCCTCTTGTTTATAAACGATTTCCCTGATACTTTAAAATCCCATGTCTATCTTTTCGCAGATGATGTGAAAATTTTTAGCACCTCCACACAATGTAAAACTCTTCAAGATGATCTTGATCAGATTTTCAATTGGTCTAAAACATGGCAACTCGAAATTTCGGCTGAAAAAAGTTCTATTCTCTATATGGGCCATGCAAATCCAAAGGTCCCCTACAATTTAGGATTGTCTGAAATTCCAGGTGAAAACCCATACGTCAGAGACTTGGGCATACTTATATCCCAAAACTGGAGTTTTAGAGATCATATAGCATCAATTACCAAAAAAGCCTTTAGCTTAAGTTCTTTAATAATTAGAACCTTTACTTCCCATGATACTTCTAACCTTGTACGCGCGTTTACTGTTTATGTTAGACCCCTGCTAGAATATTGTTCAACTGTTTGGAACCCTTACTATGCCTCTGACATAAATCTCATTGAAAAAGTTCAGAGAAGATTCACAAAGAGAATATGTGGTTTTGGGTCTATCCTTTCATATGATGAGCGTTTAACTAAGCTATGCCTTGATAGCTTAGAAATACGCAGACTGCATGCGGCCTTATGCACGATGTTTCAAATTATTAAAGGCCCATCCTGTCTGCAAAAACCGGACTTCTTTATTAGCGATAATTTCGAGTCCACCTGTCGTAAAAATGACTACAAACTCAAAACAGGTAAAGCTAAAACAAATATTAGATTATATGATTTTATGGAATGAACTTTCTGGAATGAACTTTCTGGAATGAACTTTCTGCTGAAGTTCTTAGTTCTTCCAATTTACACACATTCAAAACGAAAATCTCTAAGATTGATTTTTCTGATTATCTCGGTGGAGCACGTTAGCCTGTTACAAATATGTAACCTGCGCTTCCTATTACTGTCATTAACTTGTTTACTGTAGCCCATATTTTCGCTGGGATATTGTATTTGTCATTTTGAAGTAGCCGTCGATTGAGTTTTCGAAACTTTTCCTTGTTTTCTTGTTTCATTTTAATCGTTTGTTCTTGCGTTTTAACCTTTTTTTTGTTTCTTGTGTTATACTTCGCCTGACAGGTAATAAATCTTCTTCATTCATTCATAACTATGACATATGCTAAACAGTTCTATGTAGTTCAGTTGTACCAGACCAGGTGCATAATAATATTGACTGGCATTTATGTAACAAAATGAACGTTTATATACAATAGTGAATTACTCAAACTCGACTCGGAACAATTTTTAAACTCAAACTCGAACTTGGAAAAGCAAAAGGATCAAACTTGAACTCGAAATTACTTAAATTCTCTGATTGAAACAGCCCTAATAATAATCATTTTTTTCTATCAGGTGCAGCCGTTAGCATATCTACTTATACTTACTAAGTAACTCTCAACAGTTTCTATTAATCAAGTTAGCTTGTCTCATTTTCTAATTGTTCAACAGTCAGTATTTCGCCAAAAAAAGATTTTTCATCAATTCTCTCAATTTTTTTACTCTCGATGCTAAGAATTTTTTAAACATTTTCAACATGAGCTTTTAGATTTATTGAAAATGGAAATTGAAAACATCATTCTAGACTGTGATTTTAGAACTTCTGTTAATGAATATCTATTGGAGAGATTAATTTTTCGGCATTTTAGAATATAAAAACTCTTAAATTTTTCGGGCACTTCGCACTGGAATGGGAAACAAATTATACACTTTATCAGTCTGATTTTAATTTATTTCTCAACGTTGTGAACATACATGTAATTGGGGGGGGAGTGCTATGGGAACCCCCCCCCCAGAAATCGTCCACCATATGGCTAGCCATTGGGCGACTGCCCCTCCAGGATTTTCCAATCTAATGGCTAGCCATATGGTAGCTGTTAGGACCCCCACACTTTTGGTCGGAAAAATACTGAAAAATGTCAAATTCTTGATGAAAAATGTCAATTTTCGAACAAAAAATGGTCAAAATGTGAATTTTCTTTGTGCTTCGCACCATAGATACATTTTTACCATCTTTTTAGAGAAAAATTCAAATTTTTTGAACTATTTTTCGGATTTTTTTTCGTGAAAAAATCGAATTTTTTTCTCCTGAGAGACCCCTCCCCCCAAAATTTTGGGAATAACTGAGCCCCGGCCCAAAAAAGTCACCCAACTCCCCCAGACCTCAGGGCCCCGTTACATGTATGGTTGTGAAGATTATTTTTTTAAAGATATTTAATTAAATAAAATTGGATAATCCTAATCGGCATACTTGTAATTGGGCGGGGGGTTGGGGCATACCTGTACTTGGGGGGGTTGGGGGACCCCCCGCCAGAGCACCCCATGGGGGGGTATGGGGGGTATTACCCTCCTCTTAGATTTGGAAATTCATTCACTACCCCCATAAAAACAGCTCACTATAGCAAAAACCTTTGGTAGACTTCATCCTCTACCCAGTAGGTTATACTAATTCGAGAAAAATTGCAGAATGTGTGATTCTGAGGAATTACTAACTGCTCTTTTTGACACATTTACTGAGCAAATGATAATGGGAAAGTATGCAACTTCTGTGCCATATAGCAATTTTTAGGAAAGGATATCAGCACATTAATATATACTACTTGTAGGAAATCATTATAAATATAATTGGGAGATGAAATAATGCGTTATGTTATATGAGATTAATAAAAAAATCGCCCCTTGGGAAGAAAAACATAATGTTATTAAAATTCTGCCTCTTCATGCTCTCCTTTCCTTTTCCCCACTTCTGCGTTGGGTCTTCTGTGCGCATATGGTTACCCAAGCTGTGGCATACTTTCCTGCTATGAGTTGAGACATGTGAGGTCTGTTGACGTGGATCAGGAGTGGTACTTGGTTTCAAACTCGTAGTTCATAGTGTAATGGGATTAATAATACTAAAGCCACATTCAGCATCAGGACTTTCAATTGGAAGCACTGTTCCAAGCCTAATCAGTGATGGGATAAGCCCATACTGCTGAAGATGCTGGTTGAAACAATGTTTCCAAACGTATGTTGTGCCCGATTCTTGAAATGTGCAGGAATCAGTTGGCACAACAGTCCTCAAAGTGTGACTATTCTGTACGTATAATTAGTGCATTAAAGTTGCATGATTGGGAGCTGGAAAATGGAGTTGAAATAGTAAATGTTTTTTGACTGTAAAAAGCATAAAGTAGGGGCATTAATCAGTTTTGTTAGTTCGAGAAATTACAACTCCCCCTGCTTAGCAAGAAGCTGAGAGCAAAAAAAAAGGTCACGGCATATTTCAAGTACTACCCTTAAAATTTAACATTTTACCCCTACCCAAATTTTCGACCTTGGGGACCTCTGGACCCCCCCCAACTTGGCCAACCCTGTACCCAAAATCATTTTCCCCCCAACCCCCCCCCCCAGTTTGGAAAAAATTAAAAAAATTTTCAAAAAAGTGTATGTTTTTTGGCTTTTTTGGGAAAAATTTCGACTTTTTCCTACCCCCAACTGGTTGGAGGTCTTACAGGTATGGGTTGGGGGGACGCTCCCAACTTGGCCAACTATATACCCAGCCCCCCAGACATGAAAAAATTGGCAAAAAATGCCTGTTTTTGGCCTTTTTGGGAAAAATTTTGACTTTTTCGATCCCCTCCACCAAAATTTCGGGTTTACCCCCCTCCTACAACTGGTTGGACCTCTTACAGGCATACCTGTAATTGGGGGGGGGGGGTGCCCACCCCCAACTTGGTCGGGTCCTATACCCAAATGTTGGGACCCCACCCCCAACTTGGTCAACCCTATACCCAACACTCCCCAAACTCAGAAAAAATTGGAAAAAAGATGCTTTTTTTGGCCTTGTTTGGGAAAATTTTCGAAATTTTTTCAACTTTTTGGCGGTTTTTTTCGATCCCTCTCCTCAAAATTTTGGAAATGTTGATACCCCCAACCCAAAATTTTGGGTTTACCCTCACCCAACTGGTAACACTTCTGCAGTTTAAGTGGTACAGAAAGAGGCTCTTCCAAACGAAGTGGTTAGTTAAAATAGTATCAAGAGTCTGAAATGTAAAAAGAAATTTATAAAAAAACGAAAATTATAAAATCGCGATATCTCGAGTAGTTTCACGATTTGAGTGAAAAGAATAACATATTCGTGATCAGCAGCATCGAATTACCCTTATGACACGAAAAAATATAAAAAAATTTTCGGTACCACCTGAACTGCAGACATACCTGTAAGACCTCCGACCCGACCAGTTGGGGGGGGGGGGGGGCAAATCCGAAATGGGGGGGGGGTAGCAAAAAAGTCGAAATTTTTCCCAAAACAGGCCAAAAATCATACACTTTTTGCCAAATTTTTTAAATTTTTTCTCAACTGGGGGGGGGGGGGTTGGGGGGCGGGGTAAATAATTTTGGGTACCAACCACATAGATGTTAATACCGGGTAAACTCATGAAATCTCTGTCGTTAAAATGCTTTTTCTGCTCTTGTAAAAAACCAATATATTCTTCATCAGCTCATTTAGACTAACCTAACAAACAAGAATTTTCTCAATTCTTTCCTTATTTTTGCAGGTTTAGGTTTCTGACTCTAAAAACTTCAAAATGATTGGGTATGCTCCTAAAATGCATAAAGAAGCATCCGCAGCTACATTATGAACGTTTTCAAATGTGGAAAATTTTTGGAAAATGAGGAAAAAAATTTTGGGTCCAGTTCTCACGTGGAAAAAATCTTCGGGGAAAGAAAAGGGTGGAGCCTGCCACATTGTAAACGTTTTAAAAAATGTGGACAATTTTTAGAAAATGAGGAAAAAACTTGGGGTCGGTTATAATATGGATAAAATCTCCGAGGAAAGAAACGGTGGCTGGCAGTGCCTAATGTCTGTTAACCGCAAACTGCGAAGCAAACATATTTTTTAAAAACTGATGGTATGACCACTGTTTTTTTTCCCCCGGGCCTTTTCCCCAAATGGGGAAAGGGATCAAAATTTTTTTCCCCATTTTCCCGAAGTCGTTTTTTTTCGCTTAAAAATGCTCACAGACGCTTTATTTACGTGTTTTTGAGCTTTTTCAAGCCTTCTGATGTTTTTAGACCCGTTAATTCATCAAAATTGAGGAAAAAATTGAAATTTTCGAGTTCAAAGTTTAATCTACAAGCATTGGAACAAACTTTCAAGCAAACTATCCAAAAGCATAATGACTTTGAATTACATGAGAAATCGATGGTTAAGTCCTCTATGTTGAAAAGTGAGAACCTAAAAAGGATGTTAATCTTTCCGGCGCGAAGCGCCGGAAAAATTTTTTGGGTATTGATATTCTGCGACGCTGGAAAATCAATTTTCCGAACGTTTATTTCAAGAAGTAGATTTGAATTTTGTGTTCAAAAGTCGAAATTTCTAGAATTTTACATGAAAAATTTTAAAACCAGTATAATTTATTTGTAAACTCTCATACTTGGTCGAAAATATATGAGTAAGCAGAGTATTTGTTTCCGAAAGACATTTCCATGAAGCATTTAAATTGATTTTACGTTAGAAAAGAAATAATTGCATCAAAAAGCTTAGAGACTTGACGTATTGATCTTTCTCAAAAGGAAAAAATGCGAATCTTCATTAAATATCATGATAAAATATTGAAGATTACCAATGAAAACATGAGATAATACGTTCAAGATGATGAAAACTATTATAGATTATATGATAAATGAAAGTAGACATGCTAAAAGCCGCGCCAGGGGTTAGTAATGCATAATAATGATTATTGAAGTTATGATCGGCGCGAAGCGCCGAAAAATTTTGAGATTATGACCTTCTAAAATGCACCAAAATGCATCTTTTCTGTATCCGATCCCCAAAATTTTCTTCCCCAAATGGGGAAAGAGCCCAAAATTTTTTTCCCCTTTCCGAATTTTTTTTCCCGAAAAAGCACGATTTGGGGGAAAAAAAACAGTGGGTATGACTACTGAGCTGTACGAAAACTACAGTAAGCTGCGCATGCAGAACGTTTGTATGGATCATTTGTCAACCCTGTGCATCGGCACTCGAAGTAGACGCTTGAATTGGGACGTAATAATTACAGGACTCAAAAATGTTTCTTATTTTTCTTATTTTTAACGTTATTATTATCATTTTTATTGCCATAATCGGATAAAATTAAATCATCAAGTCAAAGTGCAAACATATTTGAACTTATAGTTTATCAGAAAATGCCCCGATGGGACAGAAAAAAAACTTGCTTGGATAGATGCCAAGCTAGAAAAAGAAGTGGACTAGATTTTTGATAACTTGAGTTAAAGTTGGAAAAAATTTACTTTCGATATATTGGATATTCATTCTTTTTAAAAAAAATTTTCCATGTATGTGAAAAAGTTTATTCTGCAGCATCGTGCTCTTTGTCCTTCCCCTATCATCATTTTTCTATATGAAAATTATATGCACATGACTTCAAATGTAAAAAAATGGTAAGCCAATAACATTCTAACTCCCGATGGATTCAAAATTCCTTCCTCTCACACTAGCCGAAAAATAGTAAGGGAGACATATATTCATATATTCTGCACAATCGATTTAGTTCTGAGAAGACTTTGCGCTGTAGCTTTTTTCTAAAAAACTGAGTGGAATTTTATGTGTCACTATCCCACAGTTGATTCCTGTTTTATTGACACTAAATTTAATAAAAAAGTTCAACGCAGTTGGAAGCACACATGCGTGAGGGGGGACATGATGGGTACAAAACACCCCAAGGATTTTGAAACTGGAAAATTTGTTGTGAGAAAAAATTTTTTGGTCAACTTTTAAAAAAATTTTTTCTCAAAAAACGCCAAAAACTAAGGTACCCCTGTACCCTCCTCAAAATTTCAGAGATGCACACGTTTGATTGGGAAAGTGTGTTGATGCACTCGACAACAGAGAATACTTTTTCACAGACATAGAAAATTTTTTTTAGGAAGAATGCACATCCTATAACGGAAATGAATTTTTCCCAACTTTACCTCAAGTTCTCAAAAATCTAGTCCACTTCTTTTTCTAGCTTGGCAATTATCCAAGCATGCATATTCTTTTTTTTGCCCCATCGGGGCATTTTCTAATAAACTAGTAGAATGCTCACTTGAACTACGAACTACTTGTAGTCCACCTAAAAAAATATCAAAACCTCAAAATCTTGAACTACTTATAGTCCACCTCTTTTTAGTGGGCCTCAGCCACGCATGAAAACCTTCGTAGAAGCTTGTTGAAGTTTTAAAGTTTGTCATCTTCACATCAAAGAAACAATAGAAAACAACCTTGAAACTACAATTTTCGGTAAAAGTAAAAGATGTGTAAACCGTATAGAACTTTAAACACGTTGTAAACAGAGTGTCAAGTGACCATTTCCATTGAATTTCCCATGATCAAGAATCCCTCAACCTAAAAAACTACAGAAATACCTTTGTTTACACACAGAAGAATTTTGTGAAGTGACTGTGTCCATTGAATTCCCCATGGTCAGAAACCTCTTCCCCCCACAATCGCAGAAATACATTTGGATGTACTCAATATAGTTTTGTGAGTAAAGTGATCACATTCAATTCCCCGTTGTCGAAAACCCCTTCCACCAATGAATTACGAAAATACGCTTGTTTACACTCGCAATATATTTTTTTTTGTATAAAATGACCGCATTCATTGAATTCACGTGGTCCAAAACCCTTGTCCAAAATAATCACGATAATACGCTTGTTTACGCCCGAGACAATTTTTCATGTAAAATGACCGTGTCCATAGAATTCACAATGGTCGAAAACCCTTTCCTCCAAAAAGTCTCGGGAGTACCTTCATTTACATTAATGATAATTTTTTGTGTAAAGTGACCGCATCCATTGAATTCCCTTTGATCGAAAAACCCCTTCACCAAAGAATCACGAAAATACGCTTGGTTACACCTGGGATAATTTTTTGTGTAAAGTGATCACATTCATTGAATTAAAATCCAAATAAGGCCACCGGCTCGATTGAAACTGCGAAAAATTCTGGCACCGTAAGTGCATTATGCTGCAAAAAATTATTTTTTTGAAGCCGTAAGTATTATATAACAAAATTTTCGAATTTTAGCGGTTGCCGGGACTTTGGACCTCCATATAATTGAATTGAGGCCATATTTAAAAAAAAAAGAAAAACCGCATTTGAGATTGCACCCCCAAAATGCTTAGGCTGATGCATGAAGCTTGGATATGGCACACCCATTGCTGGGCATGGTGGAACTGGGGGCCCTTGAAGGTTTTTTGCATGTTTTTTGGGGCCCCACACTGAGCACCACTTGTAGATAGAAGCGAAATGACAAAAGGCACCCCATAGTTTGCTCTTATGCCCGAAATTATGAAAAAAACCCGAAGATTCTAGCTATTACCGTTTTGGCTCTAGGGTGGGAGGAGATGAAATTTGGGTGCCAAGTATATTATAGGTTGACGCTATCGTGCCACCTATGATTTGACTTCGCACTGACTGAGAGATTCAGGTTACTATTTGCCACAACCCTGGAAATTGGCTGTGCGTATTATTGTGTAGTTTCATATTCTCGTTGTTATGAAGACATTTCCATTGGATGAAACTCAAAATTCATATCACCACAGTATCTCAACAATTTTCGGCATTGTAGGTGAGACTATCTACATAAGTCTATTTTTTAATGCTTGTAACGCAAAAATGCTGAAAGTATTTCAACTTTCACAAGCGTCACAGCGTGAAGCTGTCAATACAGTAAACCGTTATTCTTCAAGCGCAAAATCTCAAACTTATTTTTTTAATTATGACAATCTCACGAAGATGATTGAAAAGCTAACTGATATATAAATAATTCTTCTATTTACGGGCTTTATGAATTCGATATAATTATAAGTAAATTATAAAATGAAATGATTGTTTTCAACGAAAATACAAGTTGCATAGTGCACAAAAACAATCACGTTATGGAAACAACGATAAAAATTATTTAATTTTTCAACAAGGATATCACTTCGATTTATTTCTGAATCTTTTTTGGGGCTTCAAATTCTGAAAAAGTGTAGGATTAATGCACAGTCAAGCTTTTTCTCTTAATGTTTGCAAAATTATGCTCCTACAATAAAAAAACTTCCAAACAAAATATGTTTGGTGAAGTAGGCCAAAGTTGGCACAACAGTTTTGTTTTTTGGGGTTTAAAAAGCGCCATTTAATCTCTGAGTTCTGAAAAAGTCTTTTCACAGCCGTCTACAGTTCTGCACAGGTACAAAATGTTATAAGAAATGAACTTAATAACATTAAGTTACTGAATTGAGTAACATGTGAATTTTGTTACTTTATTAGCAGTATATCAAGGCTGAGACGTTGGACTTTCATGATGGGGGAAGATGCAATTATCGTGTAAACTTCATTCAATTTGCTCAATGCTACATCTGCAGCATGTTCCTTCATTAAAATTTTCATAAATTTTTCCACAACCTTGACAATTTCATCTAATGTTTCTGCTGACAAAATATTGACACATTCATTGGTTGTTCTTTCTCCTGCAAATCAAATTGTGGAAAACATAGATTTTGATGGTTCAATTGCAAAGAATAAATGCAGTGAATATGCTTGCAAGCATATATAGCCACCAAAAAATCTAACATGTAGATGAGTATGTGTCAATGCAAACTCAACAAGATCAATCGACAGGCATGATGATCACTCATTTTCCTAAAAATAATATATGTGCCCTAAACATGGGGAAAATGAATCCTCCGAAAGAAATTCTTGCAGTTATGAGAAAAAACATATTTGGTCATTGAAAATCCAAATCCTCAAAATTCTGTAGATTATTTTTTTCAGTACAATACTGGTGCAATTTTTGTATAAGCTGTATTAAAATAAACTTCCTCACTTGACAACATAGAAAATGTCTTAATCATTTTTCACTCTCACTGATTTAACTTTCTACAAGTTATCAAAAATTTGCACTCCAAGCAAATCAAAGAATGCATATGGCTGCATGCTACACAATCTAGATAAAATTACATGCACTTCAATGAAATAATCAAGGGGAGATTTTTCAGCATTTGAATCAGAAAAAGTCAATATTATATGAAAATTTGCTCTTTCTTAAGGGCCTTCAAAAATATCATTAAGCTTTGTTCATTTTCTTGGCTGCACAAGAACCAAGCTACAGGCAATCCTGGGCAAGTATCATCTAATACCAAACTGTGATAAGTAACAATTTCTTTCAATTGGTGCCATGGGTGGCATCCATACACACAATGTTTGTTGCAAATTTTTGAAACAGCGACCTCTGCCCAATCATTTGCAGGCCTAAAATTAAAAAAATATATTTGATCAATTTTTACCAATGAATTATTACATAATGATAAAAATTGTTTTATTATTATCATGAAGAGTAAATAGCTAATTTCATAAAACTTACCCAAGAAAAGATATTGCTCATCAGAATGATAACAAAGCACAGCTTCAGCATTCTTCCTGACATTCTGCCCTAAACTTTCCATCAAAGTCAGCCAGACTCTAGGCGGAAATCCTGCTTGATATAATGAGTAGTTGAGCTGGTTATCAAATGCTCACGTTTGAAAATTTTTTCATTACAACTATCATCCATATCAGCTGAAAAATCACACTGAATTTACACTTACAAAAAGCCAAAAGGTATAATTTTTCCTAATTATCCCAGTTTGGGGGGTTTTGGGTATAGAGTTGACCAAGTTGGGTAGGTCCCCCCAAATCCCCCCAATTACAGGAAGCAGACATGCATGGCAGAAATTTTCTAGGGGGTAGGGTCTATGGACCTTTTTGCAGGGGGGTAGGGGGGTGGGTGAGCAAAAAAACAAAAAAAAGTTCTGCAAGCCTATTTTGCAAACAAAATATGCACAAAAATCATCAAAAAGCCTGTCTTGGAAAAAGTTCAGGGGGGTGTTTGACGACCTTTTTTTGCCAAGGGGGAGGGGGTGGCCAGGGTCTCTGGTATGGGGGTTAACCCCCTACCCCCCCTATGAGCATGTATGACAGGTAGGTGTCTATTGCAAAGATTCATTATCCAGCATTTTAGAATATAGAAATTGGAAAATTTTTAAATGATTTTATTAATGATTATTATTACTAACTAAACAATCAAAATTACTATCTATAAGTATTTAGTATGATTTTAATTTACATTTCAATCTAGCGAAAATTCATTTTCCAGCATTTTAAAATGTAAAAACCAGAAAATTGGAACAATAAATACACGAAGAGTGTAGTCCTCATGTGGAAAGAATGTTCGAGGAAAAATGGTGAGCAGCTTGATTATCAGAATGTAATGATAGGTGATAGATGTATATATACCACTTTGTTTAATTTGATGAATACATGATTTTATTCATAGTTTAGTTAGTACCAATTCAAAAATAAGTTTTGATCATGAGTAGTCTAAATTATCTGTTTTAATTATATATTTTCGAAGATTTTCTTAACTTATAGTAGCTAAAATTGATTTATTCTAGAGCTTCGCTATAAACCCCACTGTGAGGCTTTTAGGCACGCCATTCTGAAGATTTCAGTATGACATTCATGACATTCAGGAGGTCGAGTTTCATCTATTTTAAAAAATGTTGGAATTCGCCCGCTGAAAAAAATGTCTGGGTATGGGCCTGCTTGAAGTGATCAAAGGCAAATAACATGGTAGAGAACATATTGTGAACTTCAGAATAATGTGAGTTAGTTCTGTAATCAAAATGTAATCAAAAAATCGGACTTTAGATAAATATTATAGATAAAAACTTGAAGACATTGTTCTCACATGTCAAATTAGGCATTCTACTTACATTGTAATGTTCCAAGAATCCACTTAATTGATCTTTGATCTTGTAAATATTGAGCTATCACACGACGTGTTGCCACCACAATTTTTGTTCTACATAAAGGCTAATCGTGGCCATAATGATTTAAACAAAATTCTACCTTAATTTCGCCATCTTCTAATGATTCTCTAATTGTTGCAAAGGCAGAACAATAGAAATTCAACTTATTTGTAACAAGTGCGTTTGGAGTTTTTTTGGTCTATGCATTGGATACAAAATAACCAGAACAATGGAAAAGTGAAGTATATGATAAAAATTTGCTGGATTTACGAATGGCATTCTTGACAAAGGAAAAATTTCCATTTTGTTCAGCATCTAAATGTAAAATTTTCGATTTTAATACTAATATGACACATACTATGCATGTTTGCATAAATGAGTCAATTCCCTAAATTTTTCTTCACATTGTCCACATTGAATTCGTTTCAAAACCTTGTCACAGTCACTATTCACATGGTCTTTCAATTTATGATGATAATATGCACTTCCATTTAAGAACACTTTTTGGCAAAATATACAAAAATGCTTCAATTCATGAACGTCTAAAATATTAGGTTTGAGGCTTTTGAAACTCAAAAAAATGCGTTCGCATCTTTTGCATGAAAAATTCTGATCAGCTGCAATGCTGGTAAAAAAAGCCAAAGAATTGGAGAATCCATTAAGTTTAGCACCAGCCAATGCAGTCTAGCAGCTATTAAAAAAATGTAGACAAATTTCACTTTACATACATCCCCAGTGTTAAGGTTGAAGTTCAGATAATGGTTAGAATTTTTAGGCAGCAGTTAAACTTGAAGTTTAAGCAGTGCGTTAAATTCGAAGTTAATAGATGTTAAATAATCCGGAATTTTGAGCTGAGCTATATCATAATTTTTCTCCAAGTTATAAAATAAATTCTATAATCTAAAGTTTTTACATCCTTGAAATGTTAAATCTGCTATTCATTTTGGAATAAATGCCATAACTGTATCTGTAACTCAAGTTTTTGCTTATTCTACTATTTGCTTCTAGGTGAATCTGTGGCAGTCAAAATTGAAAGAAACTGGACTGGAGCCGAAAAATACTTCCGATCAGTTACTGTCATGAAAGATGTACATATGTATTATCTCATGTTATGTTTCAATAAGGTAATCTTCAATATTTCATCTTGATACTTCATGAAGGTCCGCATTTTTTCATTCACACATTTTTTAAGAAATTTAGATGAGTCAACTTCTTGAAGCGATCGTTCCTTTCTTAACATAAATTAAATTAAAAAGCTTCATGGAAATAGTTTTCGGAAATTTTTACTTATCTTATCCATAGATTTGTGGCCAAATTTTAAATTTAACGAATAAATACCAGTTTTAAAATTTTTTAAATGATGAATTCATAAAACTTTCGATTTTTGAACATAAAATTTGAGTCTGGTTTTTGAAATCAATATTCGAATGATTGATTTTCCAGCATTGCAGAATGTTAATACCTACTGAAAAAAATTTTCGGCGCTAGGCGCCAGCAAAGATAAACAGGTTTTGGGGCCCCCACTTTTCATCAGAAGGGCTTAACAGTTGATTTATATCATTATTATGTAGTATCATTATTATGTAGTATCATTATTATGTATTATTTTATATTTAGTATCATTATTATGCCCTTCGACAGCTTGCAGGAAAATTTGTTTCAAAATGCTCATAAATTAAACTTCAAACTAGAAAATTTGAATTCTTATTCAATTTTAATGAATTAATGGCTCTAAAAATGTGAGAATGAATGAAACAGATAACTATAGCTCACTATGAGCATTTTCAAGTGAAAAAAACGACTTGGAAAAAAATTTTGACCCTTTACCAGGCCGGTGTAATGCCCGATTCCTACTATACTTTTACTTGTTTCGATTGATTCAGTCTTCGGGACGACAAAACGATAATGACGATAAGATAATACGATACGATAATAAACAACAACTGAAACAAAGACACAGTATCGCCGATGGCTTATACTTTAGCCTCGACAGTAACCACATCCCGATTTATATGAATACTTGAACCAAGCTTTTACATGCCGATTTTAAAAGAACACACAAAAGACTAAACTATTTCACCTTTCTTCTGCCTTTTATACTGCTTCCTGTTGACCACACCCTTCGACCGTGGGGGTACACTTTTGAAATCTTCTTCCAACCAATCATTGCTTCTTGCTTCATGCCCTTCCATGCACTGCATGCTTGCCTAACCACACCTTTATGCTTCCTGACTATAGTATGTTTCACCATGCCTTTTCATGTTATGCTTAGCTTCTCTGTCTATGTGCTTGGAACTTATTGTAGGCTTAGCCACGCCTACATGCTTCCTTCTTAATAATTACCCATGTATGTGCTTCCGTAATGTAATGTGGCTACTGTTCCACTTAAGACTGCTGTCTGGGTTGGGGTTTCTACAATTTATTATGGGACAGATGTCTTTACGATTTTGGAGGATTACTGTACCTATGGGAAGGTGCATTTCGAGTGGGTTATGAGGGCCAGGTGTCAATGTGCAAATTAATTATGCAATGTCTTTAATTGGGTCAATAACGGTTTCTGGGTGCGAGATGTTCAAAACAGAACACTTCAAAGGAATTTACAGGAATGTCAATACAGGGAAACTCAGACATCCTTGAGACAATAAATCACGAAATAAATTTATATACAGTAATCGGATAAGAATATCATACATTGTGAATTTACACTGATGTATTAGCACCTATATTGCACTCCCCTCCTTCCAATGTTGAACATCTTTGTTCAAGGGGTTTTGAGGAAGAGAGGCGATTGGGGTAGTTTTGGTTGGAGTTGCTCGTGGGTAGAAAGGGGATGTCTCATTTACATGAATGAGGTAGCATTTTTGAGGAGATGTTGCAGTGTGACATTAGGGTACAGGAATCTCGTGACTGTATAAGGACCATTGTGACGGGGCAAAAATTTAGGAGTTAATCCTTGTTTGTAAGAGTAATTTTTGTATAAAATGAAATCGCCTATCTTGTATTGGATGTCATGTGCGTTTTTGTTGTACTGAGCTGTATATTGGTTCTGTGCTTTTTGTAAGTTTTTCTGAACTGTGGAGAGAGCTTCTGCGAAATGATATTTGACTCGAAGGGCATAGTCATCAAGATGGACCATATAGGAGGTGGGGAGGAAATTGAAGGCTGCATCAGATGGCAAATTGGGTTGTCGGCCATGGAGTAATTTAAATGGGGGGTGGGTGGGGTATGAGGTGCTATCATTTTCGTGAATATTGATAGCAAAAACTGCAAATGGTAAATAAGCATCCAAATCAGTATGCTTGGAGTTTATGTACATATGTATGGGGGCAGCATGGGTTTGGTTAGAGCATTCCACTTCACCATTGGCAATGACGTGGTACAGAGTTGTGTGAACTTTTTGGGTATTGCATAATTCAGTGATTCGGGTGGAAAGATCCAAAACCTGATCTCCGATCACAGTGTATGATTTTTGGGGAGCCATGATGGCAAACAATTTTGTTCATGAATAGCTGTGCAATGGTGGCTGCTGTGATGTCCGGGGTTGGAAAAGCCTCGACATACTTGGTGAAATAGTTGATAAATACAACAATGAACTGATTCCCGTTCACAGTTATGGGTAACGGTCCCATGCAATCAACACTGACTCTGTCAAATGGGCCTGTGGGTTGAATAGGGAAATAATAATAGCATGCACATTGTGCTGCAGGGCTTTGTGAGTTTGGCATTTGTGACAAGTTTTGCAGTATTGTTTTACATCAATATTCATTTTTGGCCAAAAATACTTTTGCCTGAGGAGATGTAATGTTTTACGAGAGGCAAAATGACCTGTAAACTTGCTGTCATGGTGAGATGCAATGAAATCATGAATTTGTGATTTGGGAATATATAATTTTGGTTGCTTGTCAATTATACGAAATAGGATGTTGTGATAGACTGTGAATTTGAACATGGTTGATGGGTGTTTTTGGGTAAGTTTGGTGAGTATTGCCTTGACAGTTGGATCATTGCATTGGATTTCTGCGAAATTTTTCTGTTCCTCTTCCTGTTCAGATCAGCTTCAAGGATGGTGTTGATAGTGGATATCTCAGGTTGGGTTTCAAGCTGCTCAATGTCGAAAGAGGGTTTTTCTGTTTCAGATGGGAAACTGGAAATAGTATCAGCATTTCAGTTAGCAGCGCTTTTCTTTGGTCGAATGTCGAGTTTAATACCCGAGAGAGTTAACCCCCAATGAGCAATTCGAGGGGAGAGGTTTTCTTTTTTTTCGAACAGCAGTATGGTCTGTGTGAACAATAAAATGTTGCTGGAATAGATACAGCCGAAAATGTTTAATGAATTCTACTACAGCAAGGGTTTCTAATTCAGTTATGGGATAGTTTCATTCTATGGGTTTTAATGCACTACTCCCGGAGCTGATGGGGTGGTCAAGACCTTTGTCATTGAGCTGGCTTAGAATTGCACCAATTCCAAGCTTTCATGCATCAGGTTGCAGAATGAAGTGTTCGCTAAAATCAGGGTATTGCAGGACTGGTGCATGAATCAGCAAAGCTTTGAGTTTATCGAAAGCAGTCTGTTGTTTGGGACCTCAGGAAAATTCTGAATTCTTTTTGAGCAATGCAGTAAGTAGAATGGAGATTTGGGAGCAACTGGGGATGAATTGTTGATAATAGGAGGGCAAGCCCAGAAATGATTTGACTTATTTAGAGCTTTTTGGTCTAGGGATGTCAAGAATGAATTGCACTTTGTTTGGGTCTGGAGAAATACCCTGTTGTGAGATAATGTGGCCTAAATATTGAACTTGGGGTTGACAAAATTTGCATTTCTGTATATTAAGTTTTAATCCAGCTTTGGCAAAACAGCTGAGGATGATGTCTAAGTGTTCTAGCATTTGAGGATGTGAATCTGCAAAAACTAATATGTCATCAAGGTAGTTGAGACACGTGTTCCATTGTAATCCCGAAAGGATAACATCCATTAGCCATTGGAATGTAGCAGGGGCATTTGTGAGGCCAAACAGGAGGAAATTAAATTGGTATTGCCCTGCTGAGAATTTAAAGGCTGTTTACTCTCTGTCACTTTCTGCAATGGGGATGGAGTAATATGCATTGGAATGGTCCAGGGATGTGAAGTATTTCATTCCACACAGGGTGTCTAGGATTTGGTCAATGGGGGATAATGGATATGTGTCCTTTTTGGTTACTTTATTCAGGCCTCAAAAATTGATGCGTAGGCGATGTCCACCATCTTTTTTGGGGACAAGAACTGTATTTTTACACCAAGGGGAATTGCTCTGGCTAATTACTCCAGCTGCCTTGAGTTGTTCAACTTCTGCTTTAATGATTTGCTTTTCATTTGGACATGTGTGTCAATGTTGTGGGAAACAAGTGTCGTCGGACCCACATCCATTTTGGCGTTGGTGTGTAGGGTGAGGTATTTGCATAAGAACTGTAGTAGTTGATTTTTCTCTGTTTCAGTCAGATTGCTTGGGGTTAAATTGACATTCTTTTTTAACGATGTGAAAGTATCAAAGCAGTTAGGCATGTTTGGAGTAGAAAGGGGTGATTGGGTAGATGAGTTTTCTTTTTCTAGGAAACACGAAACAGTGCAGATGCATGTGCCAGGATAGAGGGTTTGAGGGGTGTCCTGAGTCTTCAAAACAGAAATGTGGATATGGCTGTTTGGATTCGCTGAAATGCAAGCAGCAAAATGAACTTTAGAAAATTGTCTGTCTTTGGGGGTAAATTCGATATGATCAATATGGAGGTAAGTTTTGGGTATGGGTACAGTGAATTTGGTAATAGTGCGAGGTGGTAGTTCCAATTTTTCATCCAAATAGGTTCTGCTGTGGGTGCACCGAGGGGCTGTATTGTAGGCCTTTGCAAGTGAGTATGACATCGCCAAATTTTACTTGGGACTTTTAGTTGTTTATGGTATATTCTGAAAATGGGCTCAGGAAATTTTTTCCCAGGAGTACATCTGCTGTGCAATCTTTTTGAACATGTACCATGATTGTTTCTTGTATGGATTGGGCCGTTACTGTCACAAAGGTTGTTCCTATGAAGTGGATGGGAAAATTGTTTGCTGCTTTTGCTTGGACTAGGGGGGGTTTCATGTCTAGCTATAGGACTTCAGCAATGCCAGAATCAATCAGGGAGTAAACAGCACCAGTGTCAATCATGCCTTTGGTGAATAGCTACCCATTCAATGTAATTGGGATATGGGGGGTATGCTTCTCGAGGATGGCTGGGTGGGGATTCTCTGAAATGGATTGGTGTATCTAGTTTATAGGTTCGATTGCAGGAGTCCTTGGTGTATCCACGTAAACAATGATGTATTTCTGTTGAGTTTGGGCTCCAGGACGATTTGCTAATTTTAAGAGGGCATGATAGAATGAGGGAGGGATGGTGTTGGGTTACCACATACTGTGTAAAGGCAGTTGGTATGCATGTTCACTGGCCATGTGGTGTTTAGGGCAATGGAGATATTTTCGAAAAACAAGGAAGGATTAGAAGATATCGGCTAGGAAAACAATGATAGCAGCTAAATTGATGAGTATTTGCAAAGGGCCTTTTAGTAAATTATTTAACCCATTCGTGAGGCTTTGTGTGGTGCCTGTTATGATGTGTTCTATGCCTCGACCTGCACCAGAAAGTGTGTTACGGATTCCTTGACCACTGCCCGGCATTATAGTGTACACTGTATCAGAATTAAGTGACATTTGGGCAGTGTAATTATTTAGCTTGTTAACAATTCTTTCGAGGATGTGGGTTTTGTTCATGTATTGCTTCAAGAAGAGTAAGTTTGTCGATATTGTTGCAAGTTGGTCATGGAAGATTGTGTTGTATTGAAGTGGAAAAGGGAGAAATTTTGATTCCATACTATTTCTAGGGAAGGTCTGTGACATGTGGGGATCTGGTTTCACTGACCCATGTGGTAGTTTGTTTGTAAAGGGCAACATGCATGTGATGAAAGTCAACAGTTTGGGAGAAAGGGGTCAAATCCTTTCCTCCAGGGTTTGAAAACATAATTTCATTCCCTACAAGGATAGGTAGAAGTTTGTAGCAGGTTCCATTGGTTTCGTGATTGTAAAAGACTTTTGACCCATTTACATGTTTACTGGGCCAGATTGTGAGGGCATCTCCTGTCAATCAGCAATTATGTCAGTTCTTTGTAAGAATGCTTGTGCACTGAGTGTTGCATCAAGACATAAGATTTGCCACACTAAGTCAAGATGTCGTTGAGCTTGCTGGCACAGCTCATTCCACACATTTTTAAAATTCTGAATTTCGAACTCTTGAATTTTGTCTGCTAAATAATTTAGTTTTGCATTGATGGGTTCAAAATCATCAAAATTGTACAATGTGGTTTGGGTCTGATTGATCTGCGGGGTTAGAAAGGCATTCTGGTGTGGTGTCTTTTTGTCCAATTGCACAATAATACCTCCTTTGGTCAGGACACTATCTTCTGTTTCAGGACAATTTGGGTTCAAGAAGAAAACATTTTTGATAGAGAATGCTTCTTGCAATTCCTCGATTCATGTGTGTTTTGGTTAATTTTATGGGATAGGTATTTTTGTATTGGAAGGGGCATAGGCTTTCAAATATGGTCTCATTCAAGATAGTTGCTCCATCTGCTGTTACACAATGACCTGAAGTTGGTTTGCATGCACCCAAATCACATAATGTACCTGTCATTGATTTTTCATTCCAAGATGCAACCTGGCCAGTCTCTACAATAACATTAGTAACAGATCTACAATGGTCATGACAACACCATGCATATTCTATGCTTAGTGAGTTGTTGGTGGACCGAAATCCCAGTTTTGTTTCATACAGTTTTTGACCATTGTGCGCTTTGTCTACAACGATTGCCTCACAAACAAAAGGGGGTTAGGTTTTTGATTTCGATTTGGTCGAAAATGATGTCCTTTGACTCAAAAAATCCAGTATTAGTACAAATTTTCTTTTTGGGAATACTGCATTTGTATGTGGCGGGGATATAAATTTTTCCCAATGTTTGTATGGGCTTGTTGATTGTAGAAAGGGGCATTCATGATACAGTTTTTGGTATGTTGGCCGAATGACCACTCATGGAAGTTCCGCACAGCTGAAATTGGGCATGACATGAGGGCATTATTATACAAAGGAAAATACAATAAAGAAACCAACAAAATGTTTCATTGGGGATGATATGTTGTTTGTTGGTCGTTGCATCAATCATATGGGTGTCGCGTCTCTGTGTGGTGTGCTTCTCTTGTGGGATTGGTTGGGTGTTTGCCTGAACAGTTATGAGAATTTCAGAATTTTGGTTGCAGTAGGATTTTTCTTACTTTTTGGGGTGGGAAGGAGAGTTTTTTGCAGGTGGAATCTATAGGGTTCATTTGTGAGACCATGGAGTAGCAAGAGGATGTTGCGGCCTTTTTTTGTGGCAGTTCGGAAGTGGTCATCTGAGTGGACAAGGGGCATGGGCGTTTGCGGGGTATCTTGTAGTCTGGCGGTAGGGTGGGCAATAGTTTTGGAATGGCGTCAGTTTTGGGAGGCGAGGGTGGCGACATGTTACACCAATGGGGTATGGCAAGGTCGAGGACATACTCCTCATCATTGCATTGATGGTAGGCAGGCATGATTGTTCCTAAAGTATGCTGGGGGCCACTATGTATAGTGGGCAATGTGGGATAGAGGGCTGGGTCATTGATGTTCATTTGTGGTTGGGGTAGTCTGTCTTCAATGCAGTTCTATACATTATGATTCAGTTGGTTGGGGTGTGGCCTCTTTGTTTACAGACAAAACATTGGATATTAGAATGACTTTTAAATATGCAGTGTGACCACTATTCATTGTTATCAGATTTGTGGCCCATCTGATAACAATGAATACATCAGCTCTTGCAGTCCCAGGTAGTATGATTATTTCAAAAACAGATTTAGCATGATTTTTGAGTTCCTGATAAATTACAATTTCGAGCTAAATGACCAACTTGTCCACATTGAAAACATGTGAGCTGCCTAAAACTGTTGTTGTTACTCTGTGGCGGGGGTTGTGAGTTTTGCTTTATTTGTAGTTGTAAGTCCTTTACTTGTTGTTTTAACTTATGTAAAAGCCCTTGTTGGTCAGTGTTGTTTGTTAGTGAAAAGATGGGTTCGGATTTGGGGGGTATGAATGGTACATTGTTGGATTTTAATTCATTTCTGAGAATTTGCTGTTCGATATAAGCTGCTTCGTCAGACATTTCTTTTAGGGTTGTGAACCTTCTGTACTTAAGTGCTTCTCTAATTTCGTTCTGCATGCCTTCAACAAAAATTGGCTTGATTATCATTTCTCATGCAACTGAATTAAAATTGGGGTAAGCCAGGGTTGCTAAATGCTCAAGGTTGAACAAAAATTCAGTTACAGTTTCGGATCTTTTTTGTTTCCATTCTGGCAAAATATGTTGGTGTAATTCAGTGTCTCTATTGTCGGGAAAACATGCTTGTAATGCGGTTTTATACTGTTCATACGTTTGGGGTGGGTTTTCAGAATTTCCTAAACTTTTAAATTTTGCTAATGCTGCCCCACCCAAATGAATTTCAGAACATGCTAACTTTAGTTGTCTGTGGGTATCTTTCATGCCTTGGAGTACCATGAATTGCTCTAGCCATTTCCTCCATTCACCAAAATGTTGGGTCACTCCACCTGTGAATACTGTAGGTTTTGCATAAAATTATTTGCTATATTGTTGCGTATGTTGGCTGTTCTTAAGTCATCGATTAGGGTAGAGTTGACTGTATTTTGATTCAATTGTGTGTGGAGGGTTTGGAAGTGTTCAGAAAAAAATTCATTTATTTGCTCTCTATCGATTTCTCCTAAGTGATCCTGAGTGTGGTAGGTCATTTTTAGTTTACATTGGGAATTTTGCTTTGAGGTCTCAGCTTTTGCTTCACGTTCGATTTGTAAAAATGTGTCACTTAGTGTTTCATTAAAAGTACTTTCCAGTTTGATATTTACAAATTAAAGTGTCCTACTGTAGGGGATGATTCTTATGTCTGTGATTACTTCTTAGGGTTGCCTGGAAAAGGATGCACCTTAATGGGGCAAGGAGTTCCAGTGGTTACAGTAGGGTATGGTCACCAAAATATGTAATGCCCAATTCCTACTATACTTTTGATAGGATCTAATGATCTAACAGTTTTACTCATTTTTTACAAAATTTTTACAAAAATTTTTGTTTGGGGCATGAATTTTACTTGTTTGGGACACGTTTTTTTTGTTGATTCCCTATGCTTAAGCATTGTTTTCAGGGAACGTTTTTCGTTGTTTCGGGACACGATTTTCATGATGCATCTTGTATAAAAAATGTGTCCAGAATAAGTGAAAATCATGTCCCAAAACAATGAAAAACGTGTCCCGAAAAAATTTGTGCGCAATTTTAGTAAGTCAAGACGCGGGTGTGCCAATAGTGCACCCACCAACAATTTCCATGGAACCCGAACAGGCAGGCCCCGCAAATCCAAATCCAAATGCCGATGGCGTGCTGCCCCTGAACATAAAGCCATGACTGCCAAGGGCGGAATTAGCAGCACCAAAACAGGATATTGTTAGCCCAAAATTCGACCCGATTTGAATGATTTGGATCCCTAAACTGAATGGCAATGGTTAGAGTGAATCCGACAAGAACAGGAGCGACTCCAGCAACTGGAAAAAGCTCCAGAGATGTCCAATCGAGAATTGGGGATGCAGATCCAGGAATTGAGAAGATCTTTCAAAGATTTGCTCAACATCATCACAAACCCTGCCACAGAGGACAACAAAAGGGAAGCTGAAAGTCGCTGACAGGAGCTGGACAGACAGGTTAGACCATGTAATAGGGGTGCAGAAAGAGACAACCGTCTCTTAGCTGAAACATATGCAGGCACAGGGCCTAGTAATCGGCCAGAAGTTGATTAAGGGCAAAGACTAAACTTTGAGCCCAAAAGTTGGAGAGGTCCAGCTAGGGAAATTCGATTCGAGGGAACTGAGCAATCAGTAGACCAGCAATATCAGAAACAACTTGCTCAGCAGCATCCAACTTTAACAAGAGTGGTCTGTGATGGTAGAGGAAATATTGTTGATCCAAATACCCTTAGACCAGATCAACTGGCATGCTTCCCATATGGGGATTATAGATTTGACAGAGGGAGTGTACCATCAAATCAAGGCCGTGAAATGTTGTATTTATAAAAATATGTTGGGGCTTTTGGATGAAGGCAGGCAGGAGTTGAGTCCAGGAATCGACCTTAATGCACGTGTTTCCAACACCCAGGCTTACCTGATTAGCTGATTACTTAAAGTACCTAAACCCCACAAAAGTTTTAACCCAAATTACAAAACTTTCGGTATCCTAATTTGAATTCCCAAAGAGCTAAACCAAAAGAGGAGAACTTTCTCTTGATAATTTTACCTAACACAAAAAAATAACACTCTTACGCACTAAACCAGTGCATGGGCCAAAAATAGGAAGAGTCCTGCATGCTGGGAAAATAGTAGGAAATGCACCAGGATGTGCACTAGTATATAAAAATTTAACACCAATAATAATGAGAGAACACTCACTACAGGCACACCGAAACTGAACTACAATAAGACGCCCTTTGATGGTGTGCATAGCTTGCTCCTTTTCGAGCCTGCATGTGTCTTTGAATAATCGATAAGATATTCAAAACTCCTATGAATCGGCGGAAACACACTACAACACCTCTCCCTCCTTCCCTCCTTGGGGTAAGTCGCCTTAAGTGATCATAATAAAACAACTGAAACTGGCAAGGGGAAGGGACTCAGCCACTACAGGCCATCATTGGGGTTGCTGAAGGGATTGTCCGTGGCAGTGGGGCTGATGGAGTCATTGTAGTGTTTTGAGCCAATTTTGGTGGTGCATAGGGTGATATCTCCTGATGCGGTCCCCAATTAGTGAGGCCCAAGTTCATTCGCAACAAGGCAGCCCATGCCATTTCTCCATCCGCATCTATATACTGGAGCGCACATACAAGTCCATGCGGATGGGAGGGTGAGGCTGGCCACTACGGTTGGGCGGGTCCCTCCACAAAAACATGATGTGACAATGCATCAGCGGTGATAGGACAATCTGATGGAAGTGGGGGCGTGTGGTGGTAGAACATGTCCGAGCATCTTACTGTTTGGACAAGCATCAGCTGCACTGCAGTGATGAAAACTAATACAACATAAAGCACACAAAAACGAGATTAACAAAACAACCATGTGAGAAACAACAAATAAGAAAACAAAGAAAATAACAAAAAGAGGTTACTGTACAAAAATGTTGGTAGATCAATGGCTGTGGCGATTTCGGGTGTCCAAGGTGGAATGTGGGTGAGTTTGATAGTCATTGTGGTGGTTGTAGCAGTCATCGCAATATCAGTCATTGCAATGGCGAGGAGGCTCGGGGCGATTATCATAGCCATTGTCGTACTGATTCGATTGCGAATGATACTGGATGCGGCGGTGATGGTCTGTGTTACTCCTGCAGTGGGATGATGACATGTACATTTGGCTTTGAATCGGTGATAGCGGATTGGTTTCAGGCTGAGGAATCGGCGGGGGACCATTGTTGGGCGATCAGATGGCAATCCCATAGGTGGCAGAGGTCATGGTGGGAGAAGGTTCCAGTGCATCAAGAAATTGTGATGGTGTAATAGAGGAACCGGGCAGTCCATATCCCTGTGGTATTGCAAAAAGATGGCGTGAATGTCGGCAGATTTGGGCAGTTGCAAAAAAGGCATATGTTGGGGGTACACCATCCAGGAATCGATGAGGCCCATGGCAGTTTTATAGGCCTGGATCAAACAAGATGGGTTGTCCAAGCAGCCAGCTTCGTAGATGAACAAAGCAAAATGGGCAGTTTGGACAGCGTCGACGATGCCGAGTTCTTCGGCCCAGATGCCTGCAACCATCACAAAATGAGAATGGCGACATCAGGGGAGATGGGCAGCCGACATTTGCAGTTATCCCTGCGGTAGTGGTCACCGAAATATTGGTAAATGGCTAGCGCGGCATTGGTGGTGCAGATGTGGACTGCCATTGTAACGTGGACTCCGATGCAGCCGAAAAAGTTGATGAGGACCATCTCATGCAAAGTACGCGGTGAGAAGGAGTCAACAGTTGGGTCAATGCGAGGAGGATAACGCAGCATTGCCAGCATAATTGAGTGCTGGGCATTGGTCGTGTGAAAACTGACTTAGTTTGGCAATGTAGTTGTTTCACTGGGCAATTACGGTGCAAATTGCAAGTTTGTGAAGGCCGGGGGAATGGCACTTAGTACCGGAGGGGTTGTGATCACCAATTTCGGCTGGGAGGGAGCAGTGGCCGTAGTTGTTGACATTGGAGTGCTCATAGCGTGTATTGGCAGAACTGTTGTAGAGGAGACTGATGTTGAGGCCATGGTCGGCAATGACGTCATAGTCCTGGTGGTTGTTGCAGTTTTCAGAATGGTAGGTTTGACATCCATCAGTGGCGCCAGAGGCAATGGGACTTTGAACTCCGGCTGCGGTGGTGGATTTGTCAATGCTTCAAGGCAATGCGGACTAATATAATCGGTCAACTTGGGGGGGGGGTGAAGGGCGGAAAGCGTGATGATAGTCTCGCTTGTAAAAACTGGTAGAGTGAACTTGGCATCTTTGTTCACTCTGCGTTCAATGATGAGGAGCTTCGCCGCAAGGATCTTGGTCGCAACTGTCTTGAGTGTTATTGTCTGGGTGACAGAGACAGTCCTGCTCTTGGTGGTGGTGGTCGTCATGGTGATGCGACTCATGACGAGATCCATGGTTATCGGAATGGTGGGCCAGTGGCATTTGCTGCTGCGGCACCATGAGCTGACTTTGTTTAGTTACTGGAACTCTTCGTCGCTGTGACTTTCAGCTGGGCAGTGGCGCCAGTAGTTGAACTGGTTTGACTGGCTGTTTCTAGTTCTTTCTGTTTTGCCCTTTGTTCATGGTCTCTGGTTGTCCATTCACTCCACATTTTGCTGCATTCAGTATGGGACATACTTGGCAGTGGTGCACCTCAGGTGTGCAGTTCATCCATCGTGTGGGTTTTATGGGCTTTACAGGATTCGACTTCTTCTTGCTGTTGAGTTTTTTGTTTGATGGAATGCTCATACTGACCTGGTTTGTGAATCAGTTGCCCATGGCGATCAAGGTTAGGGGTTGAGGTGCTCCGTGGCTGCAGCGGTTGAGCATCCATGGGAACCATTGGCAATAATTGCATAGCCATCCGCAGAGGCGCCGATTGTGCAACAATTGGAGCCATTTGAATGCTTTGCAGATGCTGAGGAATGGCAGGTGCAGGGGTCGTAAGCCGCAGCAAAAGTTGCCAAATTTGGTCTTGTAATGCCTGCGGGTAATTGCACCAGTGGTGTTCCAGGAATAGCATACCGGGCAGGGGTGGCAGAAAATTCTACACTTTGAGAGCAGCCGCCAATGCATTCCATTGAGTATCTGAAATGATATGTTGCGAAAATCTGACAGGGAGTATACCTGGCTGCGGCAATGGTGGCGATTATTGGTGGACTAGGTACCATCGTGGGAGTGGCCAAATAGATTGAGGGGTCCACGGTGGGTGTGGGCAGAACTACATCCATGGCAGGCAGGGGCAGCACTACGTTCATAATGGTAACATTATCCGTTGTGGTTTCTTCCAGGATATTGGTCAACATTTGGTCCAAGGTGGTGGTGTTCATTTCAGTGTTCATGGCAATTGGTTGAATGAGCGTCCATTCCTCCAAGGGAACCGGTGCTAGCAACAAAATGTTGTCGAATGTGAGCTTTATTAAATTGTTAACCTGTGTCGCTGAAACCATAAGGTCTGCTGCAGCTGGCAGTTCGGTTGGTGTGGATGTAGGAACTGTGGTCGGCAATTTCGCCATATTGAGGTCAAAAATAGGCATTTTGAGCAGCTCGTCATTAGACAGCTTGGGAGCAGCCCCCAACATCAGGTGGTGGAGCAATTCTTCAGCCGTCAACCGGTGTGCAGAGGCGGTAGTTGGCAACGGGTATGCGTAGATTGGCCCCAGAAAGGAAAATTGGTTTGAAAATTGATAGTGCCTAGCAAATGAGAATAGAAATGGAACCCGCTGTGCTGGTGCGCTGTGTAGTTGGTTTTGTCAATTTTGAGTTCTTCCATGGTGGTTTCCATATGGAAATCTTTGTTGAAGATGACCAGGGGCAGGGCGAAACAATTACAGACATAAGTGCCAGGCTCATAGTCAATGGGGGGCTCTCTTTCGGGGATGAGGTTCATCCAGTTATTAAGCCGAGTACGGGGGTTTCCGTCGGCGTAGTACCACATACAAGTGTAAAAACTCTGTGCAGGTGGCATTGTTGAGTGTTTGGGCGTGCTTTGCCAAAAGATCTTTTATGTAGGTGAATCAGCTAAAACCGTGGCGAGCGGCATAGTGGTGGTCAACTGCTGAAACCAGCATATATCAACCTGCAAAAGACTAAGGATGGTGTTAGGCAGGTAACAGTAATGTGTACTGGGATAGGTGGGATCATGAAGGGGTTGGTCTGCTGCCAAGTGCTCAATCCAAACATCATTGACGTCTGTGGGGAGTGGCCTGTCATTTAGAAAGTCTGAATGATCACTGATCCTGAGCTTGTAAATTGGCAATACCGGAAAGCCGAGTAACTCAATCAAGCGATGCATGAGGCTGCTCTTCATGGCCTAGCCTACAACTGCTTGAAGGCATTTTGGATCATCATATAATTTCTTGGGTTGAAGTGCTGGGTCTTCATTGCCAGAGACATCTGGCAATTTATTCCAATCGTCTTTCTGCTTTTTCTTTTTCTTTTTCAGCACTTTCAGGGTGATCAGCAATTTTGGATGGGTGGGGCCCGTCAACATTTTGATGTCCCAAAACCATTGGGTTGGGTGCCTAGCCAAGAAGACCGACTGTGGTTGGAGGATGTGCAATTGTACATAAAAAATTGATATGCAGAAAAAACCTAGTCCTGCATTATCACTGGTGAGGGGATTTGCGAGATCATTGGATACTCTTTATCAGTCGAATCGGCGGGCATAACATCAGTTAACAAAACATTATGAAAAGCAGCAATGAGCATTTCGCCCAGTCGATCAATTACAGCGGCTTCCAATGAGTCATGCAGATACAATGACGTAGATTTCGGGAATGAATCCATATCTGCCAAAAGTGAGGAAAAGCAGGATTGGGTAAAATGCATCAAGGGCGGCATAGGTCAAGACATCAGGCTGCAAATACAATTTGTGTGGATGGTTGAAGAAATGGAGTGCAGCAGGAATTTGAGGGTGAGCCGCGACACGTCAAGGGCCCACATAGCTGAAACAGTGGCCTTGAGTGTCCATTTTTTCGGGATGAAGCCTATACTCCAAGCCAGCTTTTAGAGAGGCAGGGAGATAGTGATGTTGCATATTACTCAGTAGGCGTCAAAATGGATGGCCTTCACCACAGGATCTTTGTTTTTCTTTTGGCAGTTGGTGCAGAACTGAGTACTGAGGAGGGTGTAAATTCCCACCCAGTTGTCGGCTCCATCAAAAGAGATTATAATGGTGTGCTTGCCATTGAGGAGGGAGAACAATGCGGTCCAGTCTTCCAGCCTTGCAGCGAAAGTTTTGAAGACAAACATGGTTCTGTTTGAGAAGGTGAGTTGAACATAGCAGGGGTAACTTGATGCTGTGGAGTCGGCTGGCATGGGGACAGCAAATATGAAGTTCTTCATGTCTCTGGCCATAATGGATTGGGTGTTGAAACCGACCAAGGTGTAGCCCCGGAAATTTTGTGTGGGCTGGGCAGCCAGAGCTGCCCCAAAACATCTGGGTGCTAGAAAAATTGGTGGTGGCAGCACGTTAGATGGCTGGGTGAATAAAGAAACAAACCAACATTCGAGATTGGGGGTGCTGATCAAGTGTTTGACATTATTTTCTAAACAAGAGTGGGCGCGTTACTTGACATAGGACAAATATCGTAGTAAGCGATGGCCCCAGTTATGCCAGTCCAAAGGTTGACCTTAGATTTTGATCAAGAAGAAATGTGGTGTTGTGCACAAAAGAAGTGATGCAGTCCCCTGGACAGTTGCAACTTGGGCAGCGATGTCACTTAGATGGGTGCATCTTGACAACATCATGCGGATTCCTTGAGCGAGGTGGCAAAAGTTGCTGTACAGGCCAGTCAAAGCAGTGGATGCCTATGGCAACAATTCTAACCATAGCTTGATGATGACGGGATAGCGGCAGCTGACCATGGGCATTCGGAGGATACAGCGTAAGTGAGGTATCCTATGGGGTCCCAAGTACAGGTCAGAGGGCATGCACAGAAACATAAAAGCTGAAAAGAATGCATGCAAAGATTAGAAAGTACCATGGCAGCAGAAGTTGATGTCGTTCTGGTGCAGTTCTCCCCATTGAACGTATCATTCGTTGACATTGAGTGATTCGCGATATGGCGGGGGATCGTCGGTGGCAGACGAGGTAGATGGTGTCATCATTAGGATGGAAAAATTTGAAAGAACAGTTGTGAAGTAGGACTATTCGAAGTGGAAGCGAGAATGAGAAATAAATTAAGGTAAAGTAAAGCTGCTGAAAGATGAAGAAAAGTGTAAAGTTGGGAAAAATGTAAACTAACATTAATACAAAGCACTACAAACACCATTAAGTTATTGGGAGCTAAAATCAACCTTTCCCATTTAGCTGTATGAGAGTGAATATGGCCAGGGTCCGGCAGAATTAAACTGCAGAATTAAATTAAATGTGCACAACAGAACCTAAATTTAAAGAAGATCCCCTCCTAAGCAATGCGGCAGTTTTCAGGGGAGGTGTAGTCGACGATGGTGTAAAGTTGACATAGAGTTGCAAGGGGTAGAAAAGACAAGTGGAGTGAGTGTAATGTGCACATATTACACCCAGGTTATGCGGCGGGTAAGCAGTCCAAGCTGTCACAATGATCTAAAGTAAACAAAAGAGCGAGAATTATGTACAACTCGGCATGATGAGTGCCTATAATGAAATAGGTTTTGAATTGAACTTATCATGGCGCTGAAGTGTGAGATGGCGGATGAGGTCCACCAGCTTCAGAGTTGAAACTGTCTTTGGCTGGGGAGGAATGAATGGTTTCAAACGGAGCATAGAAACTGTTTGAGGTGGATCGGGCCCATCCAGGGTGTCAATTGTGATGATGTTTTCAGCAAGATGGGCAGTGTCAGTAACTATAAATAGACCAATAAAATCAGGTTGAATTTTATTAGCTTTCTGCGTGTTGGTCAATATGACAAGATCATTAACATTGATATTGCATGTGCAGGCTTTTTTATTGAAATAATTTTTTCTAATGGTGGCGGCTTTCTCCAGGTTAGATTTGATTGATTCTTGCATTTTGCATTGGGTGTGCATTAGGATATGTTGGTATGCGTCGTAATTGAGCAGAAAAGTGAGGTGACGAGCGCAGTCCTAGTAGAATGTAATGCGTGGTTTGTATCCCTGTAGCAGGCTGAAAGGTAAATGGGGCATAGCTGTATGCAGTGTTGTGTTGTGGGCAAAAATGGGGTAGGGCAGATAGCATTCCCAGTTATCCTGATCATCAGCGGTGTATTTCTTAAGTTGCGCAATGAGGGTTTGGTCGAAACATTTGACCATGCCATTCCATTGAGGATGGTTCGCCCTGGTCTTGACCTTATAGCAGCTCACAGATTTCTTGCATGAGCTTTGATGTAAAACATCCACCTTGATCAGAAAGGAGGATGAGCGAGCTACCATGGGCGAGGACAACATTGTTGACAAAGCATTCGACAATTGTTATAGCTTTTTGATTGGGAATAAGATGTGTGGAAACCCATTTGGTGAAATAGTCCTGAAAAATGATAACATAGGGACGTTTTTCATCTATGGGGGAAATATTGAGGATGTCCGTGGCTATGATTTCAAAGGGGTGGGCGGGCTGAATTGGTAATAAGGGTGGGCAGCATGGTGCGCGGTGACATTAATTGAGAAGTCTTGCAACACTTTATCCTATCGCAGATGGCTTCTTCCATACGGGTCCAACAAAAATGAGCTTTGATGGCTGCCAATGTGCAGTTCAATCCTTAATGGTTTAAAATCTTTGCACCCTGGAATTGATGAAGCATTTGGTAGAACATGGTTGCCAGGATAACAAGCTGGCGTTGGTCTCTGATTTGGTGGTACAGGATGCTGTCTTTGGTGAAGAATACAATGGGATTTTTGGCGGCATTGCCGCTCGTTAGTGTTTCGATGATTTTCGCGATGGGGGGGTCGGCTGCTTGTGCTCATTTGATTTTGTCTTGGGTAGTGATAGCTATTGCTTCGACTGGAGGTGGTGCGTAGTGGGTGGCTGACAACATGCGTTGGAGGGTGTGGGTTGATTGATGGGTTTCTTTGTCATAGCACCAGTGACAGCCTTGATGTCGACATCGATTTCCGTGGGCAGTGTGGCCTCCACTGATAGAATATCGGTTACTGTGTGATTGGCATCCAATATTGCACCAGCAGGGTGGAAGTTAGGGCGAAAAATCTCGGTGGCTAAATCTTCCTTGCTCAGAATCAGTGGTTTCTCGCAGTCATCTTTTCAGGACAAGAAATCAGTGCAGGCATTGTCTTTACCCTTAACGTATTCGACTTTATAATCCTAATGTTGAAGATTGATGGCAAATTGTTGGAGTTGGGAATTGCGGTGTTTTTCGTCCTTGAGCCATTTGAGCAGTTTATGGTTGGTATGCATGATGACCTTTTGACCCTAAACATAGTGGCAGTACATTTGGAAACCATAAGCAAAGATGAGGCATTCGCGTTCCATCCTACTATATCCAGTTTCAGCATCGGTAAGAAGGCAGCTGTTGTAGGCGATTACCCATTGGTCGTCGCCGCTTTCTTGGTATAATATTCTGCCGATGGCAGTTGTACTGGCGTTGGTTTGAATGATGAATTGAGCTTTGCCATTGTACCCAGGATAGCGTAGGAAAGGCCTTTTTATGGTCATTGGTAAATTTGTAATTGGAATCATGGTGGAGAAGTGCATAAAGTGGACTTGACAAGGTTGCCAATTGTGGGATGAACAGTTTGCACCATTGTAGGAGACCAGAAAACTCTGCATACCTTTCTTGTTTTTGTGAAATGTGTACTCCGCGATTGCTTTGACTTTTTTAGGATCGGTGGGGATACCTTCTGTGTTAAGGAGATGTCCTAAGAATTTGACTTGCGGCAGCAGGAATTCGCAATTGTCAGGCCATAGCCTCAAATTGGCAGTGCGAAGGGTGTCAAAAATATTTTGCAAGTGTTCCAAGTGTTCTTCAAACGAGTTCAAAAAAACGATAATATCCTCGATATACACCAGGCAAATTTTCCAAATGTATGGGCAGAGAATTCATTCCATTAGACATTGAAATCTGCTGGGCGCATTCTTCAAACCAAAGGGTAGAAATTTGAATCAAAACAGGGAGTCCTTGTTGAGTGGTACCTGTCAGTAACTGGCTTTCAAATCGAGTGTGGTGAAGGATTTGGCTTGTCCCATCACATCCAGGTAGTCGTCAATGCGGGGGATCAGAAATTTGTCACTAGGCATGACTTAATTAATGCTGGGGTAATCTAGGATGGGGCACCACAAATCATCTTTTTTCTTAACAAGGAACAGCAGTGCAGCCAAGGGTGAGCAGGATGGTTCCATAAAATCAGTGTCGAGCATCTCTTGAATATGGTGATGGATGATGGGTCATTGTTCCATGGCCATGTGGTAATAGTGGCGGGATACTGGCTTTGCTGTGCCTGTGTTGATGCTGACCGTCAATTCATTGGTAAACCTAGGTTTGTTGCCAGGGAGGCTAAAAACGTCTCTATTTGGTCGAAACATACTGAGGGCTTTTGCCTTTTGGGCAGCAGTGATGCGCGATTTTTGGGTCATTTTGGTCAATGTGAAATTGAGCTTTTGTTTGTCAGTGTGACAGGGGAGCAATTTATCGAGCCTGGCCAGTTCATGATCATTCAAATTGCAGTCAGAGGCGGCAGTTGCAACTTGGAAATTGTTGGGATGTACGGCTGGTTCTAGCGTGTGTTTTGCCACAGCAAGGAGTTGGTTAGGATGAACTTTGATCCTGTTCGGAGTGTTGTTGACAAACAATAGCGGGCATCTACCATTGGTAAGGTTGATGATTGTGGTTTGGTTTGGTTGTTGGGCAGAGGTTGAACTATTAAGTCTGGGATAGAAAAGGAAGTCAATGGGAAAATGGTGCATGTCACCCATTGCTGGCAATTTGGCGAAATGGAGATGGAAACTTGAGCAACAAGGAAAATCGGTTCTGCTAGTTTGGTAACCTCCAGCCCCCATGAGGGTGGTTGGTGCAGACTAGGCTGAGACTGCAGAACTAATTGTTAGACTTCGATTTCTTCTATTTGGCTGAAAGTATCTGATTTATCTTGACAAAAACTTACTCTTTCCGCTTGGCGTATTTCTTCCAAAATGTTGTCTTGAGTGGCACTGAGTAATAATTCCATCTGCAGGTGGACCCCAGCAATTACTTTGAGTGGTAGCTTCACATCCTGTATTTTGTTATAGTTGTCTTTTGAAGTTGAGGATTGCGTGAATGTCTGGATGCACCAGGAAGTCGGTTCTGATGATGCATTGATCGTTACTATCATTGTTGAAGATAACACACTTGATCATATGTTCTCCAAAGGCCCAATCCATGGTAATAACAACTGGGCCCTGAGCAGTGAGAATGGCTCCATCAGTGACTTTGATCTTTCGCCATATAGGTAGCTGAAGCGACTGTTTGTCGAAAGCGCGTTTATGAGGTCAGAAGACAACATGGAGCATTGGGGGCCAGTGTGGATGAGGGTGTATGCGTTGGCGCTGCCAATCTTGATGGGTATTTGAAAGGCTCATGTAGAGGCATATTTTCGAACAAAAATCTTTGTGGATGGTCTTAGATTGTCTATTTGGCAAACTGACAATCGGATATGGCACGGGTCATACGATGCGTGGGTTGTAGCATTCCATTGGATGGTTTCCAGGCTGACTTTAGGGGTGGTGGAGGCAATTCCTTTAGAATGTATGACCATATTGGCCGTAGATGTCCGTTGGGTGCCAGCATGCATGTCCAGGCTACCTGCGAGAGCTGCAGAGGTAGACGGCAAGGCTGGTAGAGCAAGTGGAACTTCAGATGATTGGGAGCTGGTGCAGGACGAATCCGCAGGCCTGGTAACCTAAGGGGCTGGTGCCACATTATAATGGATATGTTGTTCCCATGGTGGCATGTAATCCTAATTTGGGTAAACGGCGTATGTATTCTGAACAAATTCAGTAGGACGATAGGGGCGATTACCTTCAGTATAATATCTGTGAGAGCCTTGTGAATAACTATTGCCTCTGTGCTGGGATGCTCCACGTTGCGGTCTCCACTCCGGTTGTCTGTGGACGTCCTTAGAATTGTTTGGGAAATCTAGAGTTTGAGGTTGCACGGCATGTGGCAGTCCGTTTTGATCAAGGCGCTGATTTCTCTAAGCATTTTCACATTTGAGCCGGACACAATCTTTGTTGTTGTGTGTATGAGATTTGTGGGCATCGCACCAAAGGCCTGTTGGTTGATACTGGGCAGGGTGTGAGCAGTCTCGGCTTGCTGAACGGTCAAAGCTGTTGCAATAGGGATAACCTGACTGGGAATACTATCATGGTGGTGGGTCACAAGCATGTGCTGATATTGTTCCGGGTGATACCAGGATTGGCATTCCTTGCATTTGTGGTCCCAGCATTTGATTAGTTGCTCTAGCAGAATTTCGGTTCGTGGTTGCCGTTGTTGAAAAGAGATGGTTTAGGCAGGCACCAGCAGCAGATCCTGAATCTGTCGGTCGGGAGAGGGTTCACAGTCCCCATGGTGCTCCTGGGTATGGTCCATACTGTGACGGCAGTCAAAACCGGGAAAAGAAGGTTGGGGCAATTGCGGTGGCATTGCATCAGGCGTAGATTGGTTCATGAGAATGGGTCACTCTGTGGTACTGATTTCGGCTTTTGTAGTGTTAAGGACGCTGTGGGCTCTGGGGACAGTGTTGGCTAATTGTTGTATGTTTGTAAAAGTTTTGGCTTGTTCACCAATAGTCAGTTGATTGAAAACAGGCATTTTAGTTAAAAAAGTGTCAATTACTTGTTTGTGCCAAAAAGTTTGATCCTCATCTTGATACAATAAGTGCATGTATGTCATTACCTTACTCAGGAATGTGGCGAGTTCTTCTCTGGCTTCGGGAGCAATGGCTGCAAGTTCGCACTTGAGGGTCATTTGATTGCAATTGGGTGCCAATTGGAACATAAGGAAATTCTTCGCATCTTCTTACCTGGTCATATCTTGTATCATATCACTAGGCGTATCGCATGTAAGGGGGCAGAGGGCACTCATTTTCACGTGATTTGTGGCATTGTATCCAAACTCGTTTTCAAGGTGAATGAAGAAGCGTAGGAGGAGTTTATTGGTTGGGGCACCATCAATTACAAGGGGATGCATATTATCAACAATTGTTTTGATTCGGCTATCTTCTTCTTGGTGAGACATAAGACATATTTCGGAGGGTCGAACGGAGGCTGCCGATGATCATAATAATTGTCGGGTGGATAGTCCAAGAATCCAATTGGGTGGGCTGCAGGCCCCAGGCATCATGTTGGTGTTGGTAATCCTCGCTCTGGCCGTGTTAATTTGCTTGAGGGCATCATGCACATCTAACCAAAAGTTGTGGACTTCGTTTGCATTGGCAATGGCTAAACTGATGCGGTGGTCGCAGGCAGGTGCTAGGGTGGGGGCTGGGGCCAGAGGTTGATCTAGATTGACAAAAAATTCCGTTTAATTGGTTTGGTTGATGTTTGGGTCAATTTCAAGTTGAGCGGCATTTATTGGCCACAGTATTTGAGATATGGCATGTGCACTAGTGTCCTTAGCAGCGACAGTATCTGAAACTTGGCCTGGGACAGACGGTGCGACCAACTTCAGCGGTGGTGTAATTGTAGAGCTGGGAGGCACTTGCATTGAGGTATTCCCATCCAACGAGATGTTACTGAAAAGAGAAAAGGGCGGATTGAGGGGCGGGAGGTTCACCAAGGGTGGCGTCGGCTGTTGCACAGGATTTGAAAGGGTCGGTGGAATTTGCTGGTCAAAATTCAAAATGCGGGGTGTGGCATTTTAGGTGGTGTTGGGCCAACTTGATTGCAAATTCTGGCGGATTTGATCAGGTGGCGTGTGTCTTTCAGTTGGCCTTTTCTTATGAAAATTGTAGAAGCCTTGTTGATAGCCTTGGGCGCAAGAGCGCCATGGTCGATTTTCCAGAATTGAGATCGAAAGCTGGATGCAGCGCAATGGCATGGAAAGGAAGCATGCAAACCAAGCAGTCACCAATGTTGTATTTATAAAAATATGTCGGGACTTTTGGATGGAGGCAGGCAGGAGTTGGGTCCAGGGATCGACCTTAATGCACATGTTTCCAATACCCATGCTTACCCGATTAACTGATTACTTAAAATATCTAAACCCCACAAAAGTTTTAACCCAAATTAGGAAACCTTCAGTTTCCTAATTTGAACTACCAAAGAGCTAAACCAGAAGAGGAGAATATTCTCTTGATAATTTTACCTAACACAAAAAAATAACACTCTTACGTACAAAACCAGTGGGTGGGCGAGAAATAGGAAGAGTCCCATGTACTGGGAAAATAGTACAAAATGCACTGGGATGTGCACTAGTATATAAAAATGTAACACGAATAATAATGAGAGAACACTCACTACAGGTGTACTGAAACTGAACTACAGTAAGAAGCCCTTTGATGGTCTGCGTAGCTTGCTCCACTTTGAGCCTGCCTGCATCTTTGAATAAACAACAAGATATTCGAAACTCCTGCAAATCAGCCAAAACACACTACAACATGTACCAGCTCAACAAGATCGAAACAAAATTATGTTACAGTCATTAAACTCTGATATGGATCCAGTTCGTACTGCAGCATATGATCAGACGGAAATGCCAACAACTCATTTGGCACAAGAGATTGTTATTCGGAATATTGTTAAAGGTGTGTTACCCAGACTTTTAGAAGAGGGTATGGTAAATCAGCAAGTGCTTAGCTTTTTGACAGCACTGGAAGGGGAATTTCATAGAGATACACCCGAATCCCCCAAATATGAAGCACTGCTGAGGCTTTCTAACAGCACACTGAAGGCTGTGGCAAGTAACAACATGACCTACAGGGAGGCTAGGAAACTCATAATTAATGTCTTTGCACCAGAGTGAAACCTGGAAATGCTCACCAGGGAATTATTTGAGATCCAACAGAGACCCAATGAACAGGCCATGGATTTTTTAAAAGGATTTAGTATATTAGTGGAACTAGTAAAGGAATCAAATGATAAAGCAGAATCAAATAATAGGCTATACTAATTCCATGTTATGGGATGCCTCTAACCAAGATCAATTAAAGGGGAAAATAGTTGAAGAAGAGGCCAAGCTGCAAGCATTGTCCAGTCCAAGCTAAACCTGATTCGACTCAAACCGATGGGAGAGAATTCATGGAAGCTTTGTACAAAATGCTAGCTAAATTCCATATACCTTTTGATCAAATGGAACAAGCTTTAAAGGGTCTCGCCAAATATAGAGACACATTTAGCTTGCATAATAATCCGCCAGTTAACCCTATTTGACCCATAAAATAATAACAGGCAATGCAGCACCTGTGGCTAAGCGCTATCACAGGACTGCTATTAATTTAAGGCCACATGTTCGTGAGCATGTGCAAGATATGCTCAAAAAGGGTGTTATAGAGCCAGCAAAGTCGCCTTGGGCAGCTCCTTTATTTTCAGTAGGTAAAAAAGATGGTACCAAGGGATCGGTAGTGGACTTCAGGGGTATTAATGAAGTTACAAAGGATGACAAATATCACACTCGGCAAAATTTTATAACACTTTGGATCTCAAGTTAGGTTATTGGCAAGTGCTAATGGATGAAGAAAGCAAGGAAAAAACTGTTTTCATATGCTAGGAAGGGCTATATCAGTTTAAAGTCATGCCCTTTGGTTTAAAGAATGCTCCAGCAGAGTTCCAGCATATGATGGAAAGAGTTTTGCACCCATATGTATGGAAGATCTGTCTACTCTATATAGGTGATATTATTGTATTCTCAAACACATTTGAGGAACATCTAGTAAATTTAGAGCTAGTCCTGCAAGCTCTAAGAAAGGCTCAGTTGACCCTAAAGCCAGAGAAGTGTAGATTCCTCCCAGAGAGAGTCCATTTTTTAGGACATATCTTAAATTCAGATGGAGTTTCCTCAGATCTGAAGAAGGTCAAAACCACAAAAGAGTTCCCTTTCCCAGTGTCTAAGAAAAAACTCCAAAGGTTCTTAAGAATGCTTCAATGGTGCAAGAAGTTTATACCAGGTCTAGCTAGATTCGCAGAACCTTTGTACAAGTTTACTGGAAAAAACTGTTTGGAAAATATTGGAGCATCAGGCTTTCCAAAGTCTAAAGGATGCATTGTTGTCAGTGTTTTTTTCTGAGGTACCTGGTTTTGGATGGGTCTGCTGACTTTGTCTGTCAGACGGATGCCAGCTGAACAGCACTGGGAGTTATTCTCTACCAGGAGAGCTCGATATTAGCTTACAATAGCAGAATTTTAAAAGGGGACAAAAAAAATAGTCAGCCATGGAATGAGAATGTCTGGCCATAGTTTATGGTTAAAAGTTATGCAAGCACTATCTAGTAGGTCATAGAGTGATCATAAGAACAGATCACAAGCCTTTGCTCTCAGTGAAGGTAAATGCCATGAGCAATGATAAGTTGAATAGATGGTATTCATTCCTCTCTCAGTTCAATCATTAACTAGAGTATGTGCCTGGTAAACAAAATTCTATGGTAGATTTCCTTTCAAGGATGGATGAACCAAATGATCAAAGTGAAAATATACCGCGGAAATGGGAACACATGTTCTCAGACGATAACAGAGAGTCAAATCTGAAAGATCAGGAAGCACAGAAAATTGAAGAAAAGCATCTCAGTTTGCTAAAGAGATTCAGAATTTTGACAGATCGGAATCCTCAAGGCAGTACCCCATTATATCCTGAGCTGAAAAGTGAGTATCAAATCTGAGAAAGTCAAAGACTTAATGCAAATTTGAGATTCACCCAGATATATCCTGAAGATTTTTAGGGTGATCCAGAGTCTGGCCCGCCAGCAAACTTGATAAGTGCTGTCACTACAAGGAGCATGGCCAGAGAAGTGGAAAAGAAGGATGAGGCTCAACTTCAGCTTGACAGCAATCAGGGGCAGTTAAAAGAAAAGGAAAGTAACCAGGCAACAGGTAAGGAAAGAAGAGTAACCTAGTTATATCCGGAAAAGGAACTGAAATTTAATTTGGCAGGCCCAAAAAAATGAGTAGCCAAAAGAGATAATTAGAGATGATCTCATGGCCCTCTTGTAGAGAAAGGACGAGGTATTGCCACCTTACTTTGATAGATTGGGTCCAAATGGGACTACCAAAGATCGCAGTGGATTTTACATCCAAAACGAAGTGTTATACTGGGAAGCTGGACGGGGTGCTGATGATCAAGTAGTCATCCCCTCCTGTGTAAAAGACAATACTTCACACCAGTACCATGGTGCTGTTATAATGACTCATCAAGGGTTTAAGAGAACTCTTGCTATGATCAAGAAATGGTTCTGGTTGCCTGGAACAGAAAAGGATGCAAGGCATTGGATAAAGTTTTGTCCAATCTACCGGATGACTAATCTGGGAAGCACCATAGCTCCCCCAATGATACCAATAATTCCAGAAGGTCCATTTGACATAGTATCAGTGGACATAGTGAGTATATCTCCACTAAGTGAGAAGAAACTGTATCTCATAGTCTTTCAGGACTATTTTACAAAATGGGTTGAAGCTGAACTAATCCCTGATCAGTCAGCTAGCACTGTTGTAGATACTTTTCTACAAGCTATTGTATTAGGACATGGGACTCCATGGAGATTGCTCAATGATCGAGGAGGTTGTTTCACCTCAGATTTAATGAAAGACATCTGCAAGTTATTGGAGTGTCAGAAAATTTATACAACAGCTTACCATCCCCAAGGAAATGCTATGGTTGAAAGATTCAATCAGACACTCATTAAGCGGCTCAGGAAAGTGGGGATTGAAGAAAAAGACAACTGGCCACGATGCTTAAGAGCAGTGGTCTTTGCCTATAATGCTACGCTACATGCAGCAACAGGGCAGTCCCCATTTTCATTGCTTAAAGGTCATGAGGCGACCTTCGGGTAAAACTTGTCAAAAGCATATGATATTGTAATGCCAGATGTCAATGCAGAGGCATACAAATTTGTATTGACAAATCACTTAGTCAACCTTTACGAGGATATTGCAAAAAATATCTAGAGTGCTGCTGAAAAATCGAAGAAATACTTTGATAAAAAGTCCAAAGTACAAAAGTTCAAAGAAAAGGACTGGGTTCTGCTAAAAGTTGACAAGTAGAAAAAATTGGAACTTCCATTGTCGGGTCCCTTCATTGTTTCAGACATTTCGCAAGCAGTAGAGAACAACCTGCTAAATCTCCAAATTGTTTCAATCAGCAGGTTGGAACATTTTCGTTACGGGACCACTAGGGTCCTGCTGCAAATAGCGGGAGCCAATCAGGATGCGCCATGTGAACAAAACCAGTTAAATTCCAATATGGCGCATACAGTTACAACTGGAGCGCCAAATCAATCATTTTCATTCTGAAATTTTGCTCAAGGTGAAATGCTGCTCAATCTTATACAGAAATTGTATATATCTTGCGCACGTAGGTACTCAATTTTTAATTTTTTCTGTGAATTTTTGTGATATTTATCATGTTTATGTATTATTCATATATTTTTTGTAAAATTTTTTCATATATTGCAGACTTTGGGAAAAATTTTGTGGAATTTTTGACCAAAGTGACAACCCAAAAATTTTCTGACTTTTTCAAAAAATTATAATTTTCAAATTTTTCCTTTTTCAAACAAGTCATCACTGCCCCCTGCTTATCTGAATTCTATATTTCCCACAGAAAGAAGAACTAATTTTCCCCAAATCGTACATAAAAAGGAAATTAGCAAAAATTGCTACATTATACTTTTTCAGCTTTCAAAATTTTGATAAATTTTCAAATTATTTTATTCGAAAGAGATAAATTTTCGAAAAGCAAAAATTGGAAAAGACACGGAACTGCCAACAACAGATGTGCGAGTGGTCACATACCGATGTGCGAGTGGTCACATACCGAGCGGCAAGCCACAGTAATGGCAAGATAACCATTTCTTCTTTATCAATGGTAAGTTTCGAACTTATTTTATTACAACTTTTTGGAAATCACAGGAATTGCCTAAAAGTCACTAGACCAACTCCATGCCTCAAATCAAGGGCAGACGAGGTTAGAACTCAGAGGGAATGAAAAATGGGAGTACGGAGAATTGGAAACTCATAGCCAATCAGGGATTTCCTAATTTGGGAATAGACCTGCTATCAGCGAGAGTTAGACTTTTCGAGGGAAACCTAGAACCTTGGGTTCAGCCTGTTCAATTTTTAAGTAATCAAAGTTTCAACAAAAATTAATTATTCGCAAATCAAATTATATCATTTTTCCAAAATCAAAAATCATTAAAAATTATAAATCTCGAGCACTATAAAAATTGTAATTACCAAGCGCCATAAATGGAGCATAGTTGGTCACTCAAGCAGCTGGTCAGAGATTGGGATCCGATAAAATTGTGGACAATCCGATCAGGTCTACCCTCCCCAACATATATAGGTAGCAAGGGTAAGATTTGGTAGGGTGTTAGTTGCCGTACAGTTATATGTTTGTTATGTCAGTGGCACACTTAACACAAAGCCTGCACTAACTTTTCTATTTGTGAAACTTAACCTGCTTAGTGTAGTGGTGTTGGTGAACCATCAGCCTAAAACTTAGATGCTGAACCAAAGGGAATAAATATCAAAATTAATAATCTCTTCAAATATTTAGACTATAATGTCAAACGGGTCATCAGGATCCATGAACTGGATCAGTGGTTCAAAGGAACATTCCGATACTGGATCCCCAATCCCAAAGAACCAGTTTTGCTAGAAAATGGGAAGGTCAGTTAGCCACTCGAATTTGTCGAAGAAGTGTCTATCTTCAGAGGACACCCAGTTTGCGGATTTGATGCGGAGAAGATCAACCAAGACAAAGTTGCCACCTTGTTCAAAATGAGAGACGTTGACAATCCATTAGCAAAACAATTTGCCCATTACATCAGCTTCGCGTTGACGAATGGTCAAAGGTATGTTATCGATACCACTGGCCTCCTGGAGAAGGAATGGGTAAGTTTGCTAGATTTCCTAAATTCAGACATGCTTTTTGCTGGTTATTCGTACTAGAAGACCTAGACAGCATATACAATGTATATCGAGCAGGTCGTGATAACAAGGCAGGGATAAAACAGTTCCTGTGTGGAAACATCTGAGGAGGACCAGAGGTCGCTACTTCGATCTAAACCACTTTGCCTTGACTATGGTAGGGCCTAACCTGGAGAAACAATGCTTTCAGCTAGGTATCTGTCCTGAAACCTTCAGGTTAAAGGGACTATTCACAGAATTTTATTTAACAGACGTGGGCCCTTATCAGTATGATTTCACACTGCAGGTGAACTGTGATCGGTTTGCCAAAAGAGCAATATTACTGGAAGAGCTGAGGTATGCAGCTCTAGTCACATATTTTTCCTTATTAGTTATGTTTGCAGCAATCCATAATGGCATGGCCGATTACTTGCTGATGCAAATGCAAGTCTTTGCTCATGACAGAATGGAACCCAGACAGATCAACACAATTGCCCTTCATTTTTATCAACAATATCTTACAATTCCAGAGCATATTAACTGCCAAATGGGACTAGGGTCCCAAGCAATGGAAACCAATCAGGTACAGTCTAATATGGTGTACCATATGATGAAGTGTGAAATGTACAATCTGGGGACTTTGCAAATGCAGGGAAATCAAACAGAATATTATACCGCAGCATCAGAGTGCAATCCTGCCAGAGCACGAGATGTTCCCCTGTGTAGTGGATTCTACCCACTGATCCTGAGGGACAGTAAGCCACTCAAAAATCATGGCTACACCAAGGACAGCAATCCTGATGGCATACAGGATGTTCAAATTCTGGACAGGGATAATATCAGTGCGGATATACTGGGAAATCTCGAAAATGGAAAGTGTTATTTGGATTTAGATGGTAAGATCTCATTGACCTTATATGAGAAGGCTAAGCTATACTGGCACCAGGTGGGGAAGCCTAAAGAAATACTGCAGGAAGTGTTCTCTTGAAACACTCATTACCCAGTCGGCATTGAAGGCTATAAGCAAGTGCACAAGACTAATTTCTACACTCCAAATTTGGCCAAAATATCAAAGTTATTGGATGAGCGAAACTTTATTGAGTTAGAGCAAATCTGTAAATTTATGCCCTTGGCCTATCATTTGGCATAGCCTCATTCTAGAGTGGAGTGCGATTTCGAAATGTCCCAATTATTAAGCTGTAACTTCCTTAATAGTTGTAGTAGGGATGGTCAGGAAGCAATAAAATGCATGTCCTGGAAGTCAGGCGACTGCCTGCATTATTATTTAGAACTCATGGCAAGGTTACCACCATTGGAACCCCAAAATGCATTAAAGATCATGGTATACACTTGGCAAAATCAATTTGGATTCATGCTGCTGTGATTCAGAGAATCAGAAGCGAAACTCAAAATTGGCGAATATAAATCCATTTTGAAGGATGATGCCTAGGAGGTAAATCCATATTATTATGTGATTTTCTACTATCTAGGCTTCGAGACTTTGACACCTGGATTGCAGTACACAATGCCAGCTAAAGTAAAACGGCTGTAGCTGAAGATGCGGGCTTCAGACTCAGAGTCTAGCTTGGAGGGGAGGAAGATGAAATTTTAGAAGCTGCAAGCCAGACACTAGAGGATAAAGACTCCATGGAGGCTAGAACACAGCAACAAGAAATAGAGGAGAATAAGATTCAAACTCTAATAGATGAAACAGCTGCCAAAATGTCGGGAATAGATGTTGGACTGGACAAGATGCAGGAAACATCTCAAGAAATTGCTGTTCAGGCTAAAGATGCTAAGGCACGTTACCTGCAAGTGAAATGTAGATCAGTGTAGACAAGCGGCCCAAGAGCAGCCAACAGGAACGGCTGCAACCAGTTCTGAAAATGACGCCTATGACACGGCTGAAGAGACAACCACCCCAGATGCCACAATGACTCGAAAGTGGAAATCGGAGACCTCCAAAAGTCAAAAGATATTGGATACACCTACCACGTCCACCACAATTTATTCTCAGATGCAGATGGTATCAAAAACTAGCGGAGAGGTAAGTACTAAATTTGGCAAATCTACATCAGTCCCAATGAGCTATACCACCAAGTACAAGAAATTTTATAATGAACAGGCCGGAAGCCTGTTGGTCGGAGCAAAATTGGAGCAAAAGCTGATCAAAAATTTCAAACTGAATGTAGTTGCTAGACCAGCAAGGGAAGCACCTCAGTATGTCACTTCTGGTCAATCAGCAAAGACTCTGATTGACTACTGGGAATGGCAAAGGGAACAAAGGCGAATGATCGGCCCTATCTCTTTTGAATATCCAGAGGTGGCCAATTATTTTGCTTTTGACCACCAAGAATGGCCAACAATTTATACAATGGTCAATGATGCCATGGCCAAAATCTACGATAATTACCGCCAGGAATTCCAAATGCAGGGTGGTTTTATGTTTGATGGAGAACAAAGAAATTTGGGAATGGATTATTTTAGCACTCATTCTGAGGTGGCTTCAAGAGTACAGTGATTCAGACATATTTACGGCCATCAGGTATGTAACCCTAATGATATTTTTGCTGTTGGATTTCGCTCTGATCACGCCCACAGCCATTAGTAGATGGTATGCCCAGGCGTACTCGTTTGCGAACAGACAACTGGTCATCGAAGCTAAGGGAAACTGAGTAGAAGAGTACTACATTGCAGTCTTTAGTCATTACATTTTTATGGGTTCGCAGAGGTTAAACCAAATGGGCGTGAAGTGGAAGGCACCAGGCAATGACTGAGTGCAACCAGATAAGTTCCAAGGCACAGAGGTCAAGAGCCCTGGTAAGTTTAAAGTGCCCAGGCTTCCTCCAGCTAAAAGCAGCAGCCACTGACGCAAAAATCGTCAAGTTCGACCAGCTAGTGGTCATATGTGGGGGATACGGACAATTCGCCCCCAGTAATTTACCCCCAGCAATTTGTCACCCACAATTTGCCCCTGGTAATTCGCCCCCACTGCAGTTTGCCCCCAGACAATTCGCCCCCACCACAGTTTGCCCCTGGACAATTCGTCCCCAATGCAATTCGCCCCTGAGCAATTCGCCCCCAGTAATTGGCCCCCAATTCACTTTTTTTTTAATTTAGAAAATTCAGATTTAAAAATAATTCCACTAGGTTGTTGGAAGTTATGTAATAGCATTTGTACACATCCATAGACAAAACCTGCAGATTTTTCCCAGCCGAAATAGGATGTTTATTTATGAATTCTGCATGCAGAGTGCAAGTATTATGTACAAAAAGAAAAAGATCTACAGCAATGTTCCAAATAAAGGTCCACAAATAATTTTTTTTTAATTTTCTTTGAATATAATATTTTTTTACTGATGCAGTTAGCACCAAGTCAGTATAAGCCTTTTTTACACAAACAGTCAGCAATACAGGCGTTTGAGCAGTAGTTCACTGGCATTTAAGTGGTCAGTTGTTCTTCCACTTGGAAGAAAATATGTGAGTTCGATTTCAAAACGAAAGTTTTCGGCTAAAGTTTATCTGACTGAAAATAATAAATTTCGACCAAAAATGTGTGAAAAATCTCAACACTAGGAATTTACAAATTCCTATTTTTTCATGTTTGTAATGATGGTGTCCTAATCCTCAGACACCATGCCAAATTTTAGTCTGATGGGGTGAATACCCAGGAGAATTTACGCAGAATTATAATGTGTAACTCAGATATCATAAGCAATTGTGAGTCATTTATGTCTAGTTTCTTATATATTTTATTGATTACTTTTTACTCAGTCTCTTTTTCTTTTTTTCCTTTATATTTTTCTTCTGTTATTTCTATTTTTATTCTTTTTACTTCTTTTTTATTTTTGGTACACCTCAAAGTTGTCACAAAAAAGATGGTGAAGAACAGGATATAGTCACATGTAGAATGATTGTAATACTTTGTCATAATCTTAATTGCTGTCCATAGATCGCGATAAAAAGTTCCAAGAAATCAAGCTGGAAATAATAAATATGTATGGAACCCCAAAAGAAAAGAAAAAGGACAATGTAAAAAAGAGTAGAAAGGAAAACAGAGGAGACAGGGTGAAGTGAAAAATCATCTTTTCATCTCCTTTATGCTTCATATAAAATATGGTTACCTAATAGGGAAATGTCTGGAGATATTTTACATAACATATCAAGGAGTTGCTTTTAAATCTAAAACCTAGGTAAGTATAGTACCAGGGGGGAATTACTGGGGGCGAATTGATCAGGGGCAAATTGTGTTGGGGGCGAATTGTCTGGGGGCAAACTGCAGTGGGGGCGAATTACCAGGGGCGAATTGTGGGGGAGGAATTGCTGGAGGCAAATTACTGGGGGCGAATTGTCCTAGAACCCATATGTGGGGCCCGCTACTCCTTCTTACAAAAGTCCTCTTTCAAAATCTCAATCGTCATCATCCAAATCTCTAAATTCAACTTTTCAGTAACAAAATCAACAATATAGCGGCTCCACAAGCAGTGGATTGGCATGGAGGCAGCAGGGGAGAGATGACACATTCTCAAACCCTGCTCCATACAGAGGTAGACCAGGGTATGGTGGAGGCCAAGCCAGAGGAGGTTTCGAGGGGCTTGCACTGCGACCCTACTGAGGCCGAAGAAATTTGCAAGGCCAAAACCAAGACCCAGATGCACAATTTTATAATCCGAATTTCGAATCACTTGGTAGACATGATTGGAACCAAGGAGGCCAAAATCGAGGTCAAGACAGAAGTCAGACCCCTGCCTAAGGCCAAAGGGGAGGCAACCCCTATTATCGAGGAAGACCTGGAGGAGGTTATAGAGGTGGCGGGCAGCAGCAGTAAATAGCCAGCCCAAAAATTCTCTTCTTCACATATAATTTAATAATTTTATAAAATACAAAATCCAAAAACACTAATAAAATTACAAAAAACCCAAAAAATTACAAAATCACAAAACCCAAAAGTATTATTTAAATTTTCAGTGCTGCTGGCCTACAAAAATTTTCTTTTCCACAAACTGGTGCAAAAAGCCACCGTAAAATATTTTCAAATTTTTGGCCACATTTGGCTCTATTTTTAGCACATTTTTTTGTGATACTCATACCTTCCCGCATCATCTTTTTGTATCGTAAATATGATCTCGTATTTTAGTTTATTTTAGACAAAAATAGAGAGGTGGGAAAGGGATTTGCATGATCGACTAGACCAGTCCACCAACAACTTTGCCACAACATGCAGACCAAGCCACCAAACACAAAATCGACCCAATTCGGCATTGATGACAACATCATACTCCTTAGGGCAGGTGGTCTTTTCCAGCAAAGCCGAGGTCAACATGGACATCACTTACCAGCCATTGCCGCATAGCCCTTGGTATTTGTTATGTCCAGCAACCTAGTAAGTACGGGAGTTTGAGCCAAGACAGACCAGGTCACTGGGTAGCTATTTTGATGCTTGGGTAACCAAATGGTAGCTATTTTGATGATGCTTGGGTAACCTGGCCGAGAAGTTTTCTACCTCCTGTAGGTCGGTTTCGATCCATGAAGGATGTTGGGCACCCTGTTGCTGCCAAAGTCGCAATTGGGAAGTCCACATGCAAATCGAAAAAGTGGACGATCAGCGGCACAGACATTTACACAGCAATGGAGCGCCATAGAAAGACGGAAATGAATGTGAAAATCATTCTTTGTATTTTTTATTATATTTCTTGCTACTAATGCTGGCGTCCCGAAATAAACCTTTCACTAGCCTTCACGTCACAATTTGCATAAATTATTTAGTGTTGTATCCACATTCTTCAAATATTTGTTATAATATATTTATATATTATTTTAGCTTCGACAATTCGATAGGAGCGAAGGGCCAAAGGCACAGGAATACCTTTAAAGGGATCCCGCAAGTAAGTTTATTCCTGAGGAGGAAGCTTTCTCTTCTGGGAGACTGCAAGGAGTGGTTGTGGGCCCCTTGTTAAAGTAAGTTAATTGTTGTTGCCAGGTATGGAAAAAGTTGCACAACATTTTTCATTAAGAATTACAGTAGGACTATACAATTTTTGCTAAGTCTTCCATCGAATTCATCGTTTTTTTTCTCCATGTTTTCAGTTTCTTGTTTAGAAATACAGTACTGTGACTATGCGCAACAGGTGCCATCATGCATTTTCCTCTGAACCCATAGACTTGATGTTTCTCATCCAGGCTGCGGGCCCAGACCTGGGTTTTTGTGACGGGCACTGCTGTAGTTGCAAGAGGCGAGGCAGGCCTGCGCAGTCGGTGGTAGAAAAGCTACCACCCAGTGTGTGAGAACCGTTACAGTACAGCTCTACAGTATCTGCTGAGTTTTCCCTCGAATTCATCGATTTTTTTCACCATGTTTTAACTTTTTCGTTTAGAAATACATACAGTTTCTGCTAAGTTTTCCATTGAATGCATCGATATCACAGCTTTCAATTCAATTTCGGCAAAATGCACTAGTCTTACAGCACAATCAAAAACGTAGGCATTACGGTCTCGAATAGCTTTAGGAAGAAAAGTCGCAGACAGATATGCTTTGCACCATTTGGAAGAGCGTAAAAAATAAGTCAAATACGTCGAAAGCAATATGCTTGAAAAATTATCAATACCTATGTTAGTGTTCTGTTCTTATCCTTTGAATTTTTAAATAGAGTAAAACAAAATTTTAGCAATGTTTTCAGCTGTTTTTTGTTTGTTAAAAATCCAGTAAGACTTTTCATTTTCCACTAAATTTTCATCGAATTCATCAATTTTACAGCTTTCAACTTCACAGAAGATAAATTTGCAGACAGACCTGCTTCATATTACTCCATAAAGCACTAAAAATTATGTTGGGTATCCAAAAACTAATTTTCAGATTCCAATATTCTTCGATTTTGCTCCGTCCATGTCAATGTCAGGTTGTTAATATTTTTTTCCATTTTGAAAATACAGTAAGCAACGTTCTCCCAAGTTTTCAGTTTTTTGTTTTTTTTGTTTCACAGATACACTAAAGTGGACATACAGTTCAAAAAAGTGCAGACGTTCTGGTTCTGAATAAAATTCTCGACATTGCGATTAGCTCAAACTGAGGATCAGCAATTTAACCCCGATGTTGAGATGATCCCCATGCTAGGTTAGTGCAACCAACCTGAGGTTTTTTATAGTTCTGAAAATGACCATAATATACCGCCCTCCCTTTTTTCCGCTAGAGTGCGAGGAGGTACATTTGAGTGAAGTCAGCCATGGGCCTGCATATAATTTTCATATAGAAAAAATGTTTGATGCTAGGGAAGGAGCACGATGCTGCAGAATATACTTTTTCACAGTCATGGAAAATTTTTTAATGAGAAAGAATGAAATCCAATATTACAAAAGTGAATTTTTTTCAACTTCAACCCGTGTTCTCAAAAATCGAGTCCATTCCTTTTTCTAGCTTGGCAACTACCCAAGCAAGTATATTCTTCTGTTTTCTGCCAGATCGGGTCATTTTCTACTAAACTAGTGTAGAATACTCTAAACGGCTTAGCTGGAATCAGAGGAAGAAAGTGTTCAAGGCTGCAAACTTCCGAACCGCAAGCTAAATTTTCGGGACTATGTGGCACTAAAGTAGGCAATTTATCAAGTTGGAAATTCTTCCGAAAAAGTTGAGTCTACCTAAAACCCCATAGCTCCCGCAATTTTGGGAATTGCATGGAAAAATTTTGCCGAAGTTAGTTTGGGGCTTCGGATGACATGTACTTACTGAGATGGTCGAGGAGTATCCCTGGACATAATATTGCATGTCACATGCAATGTAGTTTGATCAGCCAGGGCTGCAGTGTACATGGTCGTGACGTCAAGTACATGTGACTGTAGTAAAACTATACGTTGTTTAATCATATGATCCTCAGGTTTGAACATTTGTAAATATTCGGCGGGCAAATACAGATATGTGGCTACTGTGTTGAGCGACCATGTTATTTTTTTGTGCTAAGCAGTAAGCACCGTTTTTTCCTCAATGGGGTCGTTTGAGGAAAAAAATTTTGGGTGTGGTTCTCTTTGTGGAAAAAATTTTGGGGAATTCCAAACCGAAAAGATGCGTTTTGGTCAACTTAAAAGGGTCAAAATCTCAAAATTTTCCGGCGCTTCGCGCCGATCACGGGTACAATCTTCACTATTTTCTATCAGGCGCGGCCATTAGCATATCTACTTCGACTTACTAATTAATGCTCAACAGTTTCTATCAATCAAGTTAGCTCGCTTCATTTTCTAATCGTTAACAGTCAATTATGTCGCCGAAAATAGAGATTTTTAATCAATTCTCTCAATTTTTTCTCTCGATGTTTGGAATTTTTTAAACGTCTGCAACCTGAACTTTTGCGTTTATTGAAGATGGAAATTGAAGACATCATTCTAGACTGCGATTTTAGAACTTCTGTTTATGAATATCTGTTGGAGAGATTTATTTTCCAGCGTTTTAGAATATAAAAACTAAATAATTTTTCCGGCGCTACGCGCCGGACTGGGAAACAAATTATACTTCATCAGTCGGATTTTAATTTATTTTCCAACGTTGTGAAGGTTCAACTCCAGCGTTTTAGAAAGTGAAAATCCAAAGATTTTTCGGGCGCTCCGCGCCGGACCAAGAACTAAATAAAATTAGATGATTCTAATGAGAGCCATAGAAATGTTAATAGCGGATAAATTCCTGAGAACTTTATCGTTATTCGTTAACATGCTTCACAGTTCACCCGCTCCTGTAGAAGACCAATATATTCTTCATCATACCTGTACTTGGGGGGGTTGGGGGGACCCCCCCTCCCAACTTGGCCAACCCTGTACCCAAAATCATTCCCCCCCCCCCCAGTTTGGAAAAAATTGAAAAAAATTTTCAAAAAAGTGTATGTTTTTTGGCCTGTTTTGGGAAAAATTTCGACTTTTTCCTACCCCCCCCCCCCCCCAACTGGTCGGAGGTCTTACAGGTATGTTCTTCATGAGCTCATTTTGGCTAATATAACTAGAATTTTCTCAATTTTTTTTCTCATTTTTGCAGGTTTCTGACTCCAATACAACAAAATGCTTGGGTATGCTCCTAAAATGCGTAAAAAAGCATCCGTAGCCACATTATAAGCGTTTTTAAAAATGTGGAAAATTTTTGGAAAATGAAAAAAATTTTGGGTCCGGTTCTCATGTGGAAAAAATATTCGAGGAAAAAAACGGTGGTGCTAAGCTAAACATAGTAAAGTTTTTGGCACAAAAAGATATGGAAATGAAGAATGGCACAAAAAATTTTGAGCGTTTGTGCCAATTCGCGCAAATTTTTCGACTGGTCGAAGACTAAATTTCTGTGATTTTTAGGCATTTTAGGGGCTGAAAAAACGTAAAATTTTCTCAGTCTGTTTGACAAAAAAATCTGTAATGCGAGAAAAATTTTGGGTAAAGAATTGCTAGATTTTCAAGTAGGAAGGGTGTAGTGCTCTGGTGCACAAGGCTTTTTTTGCACAGGCCAGGTTGCAATGTGCAAACCTGGGGAAAATTTTTATTGCACAGATAAATTTTTTGTTGTTCACTCTAAAATCAACAAATTAGCTTAATTTTATCGGAAAAACTACCAACAGCTAGTTTTCTTGTATTTCATCCGAATCGCGTCGCTTATAGGCTTTAAAAACTGAATTTTCTAATTTTTGAAGAGAAAAAAAAAAGATTGATATGAGTAACTTGTTCGGCGCCTAGCGCCGAAAATTTTTCTGTGATTTTGATACTCTAGAACGCTGGAAAATTAATCTTTCAACTTTTACTTCCAAGACAAGCTTTAAAAACCGAAATTAATTTTTCAGTGAATTCAATGAATTTTCAGTCGGGCAGACAACAATTCTAGAGGAAAGCAACCAAGAATTTCGATTCTTCAACCAGCAAGAATTTCTACTCGGACTCAAAATGTTCTAATCGCCGAAATGTCAAAATGATTTTAAAGATCGCAAAAGAATTTTTGAGAAATATAACCAAGAGAAATCTTGCATGGTATAAGCATTAGCTAGAATGACATTTTATAACCGCGCACTGAAAAGAATAACAGAAAAATTATTAAATAATCAAAATCCGGCGCAAAGCGCCGGAAAATTTTACTAATATGCACCCTTCTGGTGAATTTTAGAAGCACTGTTTCCCCCCAAACCGTGCTTTTTTTGATTAAGAAAATTCGGCAAAGGGAATAAAATTTTGGGCTCTTTCCCCAATTGAGTAAAAAAATTTTGGGGATCGGATACAGAAAAAGTGCATTTAGATGCATTTTAGAAGGTCATAATCTCAAAATTTTTAGGCGCTTCGCGCCGGTTATAACATTATCTATTACCTAGTTCAGGCGCGGTTCTTAGCATGTCTACTTCATTTATCACTTGATCTATAATAGTTTTCATTATTTTAAACGTAAGCTAATGTGGGGTGACTTTGATCAAAAAGGGGTATATCCACGTTGACATGCCGTATTATCTTTGAAAATAATTTTTGTTAGGTGATATGAGTATATTTGAAAAGATCAATCATTTTCTAATAAAACTGCACTAATATTTTTTTCTTTCGGCTCGATTTTTTGAAAAATTTCAGGTTTCAAGAACCTCCTCACTTTGCGATCAAATTAATGCACACCGGAAGAGACTGATCGCCATAGTAACGTGATATCAAAGGTCTGTTTTTGACACTTTTTTGTGATTCCCTAGAGAACGAAACAAATCGGTGGGAAACGGTCTTGGCACGTGGCTATACAACCATTGATAGCTGACTGATCGAATTGTGAGAGCAAAAATATGATTTTTTCGATGAACAAAAATTTTTTCATGTAACCATTTATGTGCGACAAATATGTGGGTTACTTTGATCAACACGAAATCAATACCACTTAAGATCTTTGTTAATGAGTAGAATCATAAACTAATGTATTTGCACAACAATAATACTTGAAAATAGAATATATCCATCATTTCTCGATTGCTATACATAGAGTTATTTAAAATTTGCGTGTTGATCAAAGTTACCCACTTTAGGGTGGGTGACTTTGATCAACATGCAATTTTTTGGACACGTGATGATAAAAGTTGAAACAAATATAAGGCGACTTTAAATGACTAAATCGACATTTTTCTATAGTATTCTTTAAATCAAAGAGCATCGAAGCTTCAAAATTCAACAAATCCTTTACTGAATGAGTAAATATTCGAAGAATGATATTATCATGCTTTTATAACTTTATTTATCTCGATCGAATGCTTTTAAGACATAAAAAACAATGAAACTATAGGAATAATAGAAAAAGGATGTATACCAATTTAATCATCTCTTTGAGCAAGGCAAATTTTGCAGATGAAATCAGCTTTTTCATCAAAATCGTCCGTCAAGCAATTTCTTCACAAATCCATCCGTCGCACTCATCACATTGAGCCCAGTCGGCCTTAAATTTCTTCTTGGATTTCAACCAGTTTTCTTGGCTTTTTTTAATGCTTTCAGTAGACCCATGACTTCAGAAGCTGTCAACAACTGACCAACAGCATGATTGAGCCGCTTGGGTGATTTTTTAGGGTCGCTTTTTTGGCATTAACAGTTTTGGAGAAATCAATGACACTTTTTGCCATTTGTTTTGCTGGACTTGGACCCGAAACCATTGAATGCATACAATATGAAAATACTAGAGTTGAAGTAGGTTATTGTACTCGTTGTAGCAACTTCTGCCTCCTGTAAATTATTCTCTGATTCTGCTGATGTGTTTACAGCATCATGGGCAGTACTGTTGCGTTCCGATAGGGAACTGAGATGACTTTTCAAGAATTTTCGGATCCATTCTGAACCAACTGTATCTGATTTTCCCAACATTTTGGGTTTTTTACGAATATAATCGCCGACTGTTGTCGAAACGAAAGGTATTGATAGTTGCACTCCAACAAACGCCAAGGAATAGATCAACTAGCCAACAAATGCTCTTTTTTGTCGGACAAATATTGACAAATTTTTGGGGGCTACTTTGATCGCACGATAATATATATAAGTTATAGTGCGATCAAAGTAACCCACATGTTGATCAAAGTCGCCCACAAAGCCCCAGTTTTACTGCGGCTCTTAGGTGCATTTTTGTGCAGAACCACTATATTAGCCGTATTCCTCGCTATCGAAAACTATGAAGGGCCGAAAAAAGTAATCCGACGATGAGTCGAACGCGAATTTAGAAAAGGTCAAGTCATAAATGCCGATTTTACACTAAATTGCGTGAAAAAAGTTTGTTTCCCCCCAAAAAAGTTCCTGGCTACTGGCTTGATAGAGGTATTGAAATTCTCGCAGCATTCGATTTATTTTAGAATGTTAAGCCGTTTTCTTGTTCAGTTTTTCTTGTCAGGGTTCATAGCGACCGGGAAAACCGGGAAAAGACCGGAAATTTTTAGTTGGACCGGGAAACCGGAAAAAACCGGGAATTTCCTGAAAAGTCTAAAATTTAATGAACGTTTTATCGTATTTTTACAATAATTTTATTGCTTCTATGAATTTTTTATATGACTTACTTGGTTTTGTTTTCGTTAATTCCATTTTGTGATTTCAAGCACCTTGTTTTTGGCTTTCAATGGTCATTGTTTACTGCTGAAATTTTAAGGAATCTGGAAAGTCAAAAAGCTTGCCGTTTCTAAGATGCTTTCATTGATTGAAAGCAATGACTGTTACGAGACTGTTTTTTACTAGGCTCAAAGTCTTTGTTCGTATAGTTGTATGTATCTACTATGTGTATATACTCATCATATGTTTTTGTCAAAGTTTTTGCCATACTCGTATGTTTTTAAATAGGTATATAAATTTTGAACTGTTGTTCTTCTTTGATTCTTTTTTACATCTTAAATTTTTACGTACTTGTTATACTGAAAAAATATGTCAAAACGTATCGGGAAAAAACGTTTTCACCCACCGTAACCGGGGAATTTTGTTTTTGGAAATCACTATGAACCCTGTCTTATGTCACTGACGTGATTAGCTGAAAAATAGGTGTGCGCGATTTGCACGAGTATTATTGCAGTAAATGTAGCTTTGATTATATTTTTATCAAACTTTTTGCCTATAATATTTTCGTAGTATTTAGTATATTCCTAGCGAGAAAAAAAAATTTGTGCCATTGGCGAAAATTTTGTTAGCTTCTTGTGCAAACGTGAACATAGAATATTTGCAATTGGAAAAAATTTGCAGCAGAAGACGATGATAGAAGTTCTTGATGGTTGAAAAGTTTAAATTCTTGAATGCTTGCCGAACTGTTGAATTTCAGTTTGCCCGACTGAAAAGTCAATTTATCAATGAAATAAACTTTGGAAAGATCATTTTCCAGCGTTCTAGAATATCGAACCGCAAAATTTTTGGAAATATGGATGTTCGAATCCAATGTAAAATACTATTCACGCTTTTCTATGCTTCAGATCGATTATGATTAGTAAATTACTGATCTCAAATATATTAGAATGCCGTATAATTAGAACATTTTCGATTGATTTGGTTTTCAGGTCAAAACATCCTCTCGTATGCATCTCAGCAAGTAAATTTGAATTTTATTATGTTAGTTGGAGACGGCAGCATAAGCCAATACAACGCGACTGCGACCAAACGCTTTAGTTTCGAACGTCATAAACGAAACGAGACTTTTGTTGCCGAACCGTTTTGGACTCTTGTCGTTGAACATCAGAAGCCAATTAAGGGTAATTTTGTTTAAACTGGCTATGATATTTGAATTTAAGCGTTAGAATCAAACGAATTTTCAACTGAACATACCATTTTATTGGTCTTTTTTTATGTTGATCATTTTTCGCGCTCACCACATTTTGAGATGACCAATCGGCGACTACGAGTAACAGCAATCAAAACTCCGATTCTTTTCGGATAGTCAAGTTTCATTGGTCGCGCGTTCGCCTATTCGACAAACACGCATCGGAAATTTTCTATTCTCTATGCGGCGAAAATCGACAAATTGCGGCTCGAGTCTCGAGCGTCGATAAACAATCAAAAATAAAACGTCGACCGAGTGGTTTAGACATCAGTTCTTTGAGAAAATTCGCACGCGAAAATTTAAATTTTAACGACGAAAAAGTCGACGATTTAGTGCAAAAGTTGTACGCCAAAGGTTTTATAAGCTACCCGAAAAGTTCGACGACGAAATTTCCAGCTACTTTGAATTTGATTCGTTTGGTGAATTTGCAGGTAAATTATGGAATTTAAGGCTTTTAGACATTCATTTTCATCTGAATTTCAAAAAAATACGAATATTGGATTCTTCCACGTAGAGTAGACTTATGCTTCAATTTCTATTTTCAAGTATTCCACACACTTTCTGCAGTATATGTAGACGTTTAGGCAACCTACATAAATTAAGTTTCATCTCTTACTGCATACTTGTGAAGTATAGGAATTCCGAGATTTCGTTTTTAGAAAAAAAACTACACATTGCATACACATACATGCAAGGATTCGTGAGTTTTCTTCTGTTTCGCCAAATTCAAAGTTTTCTGGATGAGAAAATTTCGAATTTTTCTACATTTTTGGCATTCCAAAACAAATCGTGTTTCTTTGTGGAAGTTGTTCAAAAAGACAAAAAAATGTACGTTAATGTCTTGTAAAATTTGTCGTATTACTCCTTTCTTTCTGGCTTTCTGTCAAAAATCAAGTTTTTGAATAGAGAAGGCGCCAAATGACTTCCATTCAAGCCTGCAATTCGGTATTCGAAAGTTTTCATGTCATTCACACTTACTCTCGAGTTTCCATTTTTTTGGAAACTTTTCTGAAGAGTGAAAATTTTCTAAACTTTCAGTACTTTTTCAAAACGAAATCTATATTTCCCTACTACAGCTAACTTTTCAAGTAGGAAAACTATATTTTATTTTTTTCACTTTTGTTCAAATGTCTAACGTTGACTTTTGAATTCTGTTGCAATTTATTCGTGAATTTTGCAGGAACTTTGTTTGTTGAAGTGTATACGATTAAATTTTTTTTTGATTATGATAGACTTTGTGAAAATCATGACAGAAATTCTAAAATTTTGCTTCGAAAATCAATTTTTGCTTTTTTGAAAGAAAATTCACTTTTCTTATCATAAGTGTGCGCGACGTATTTTTTCAGATTTCCGACGTCCGGTGGGGTGATTTCGCCCTTCGTATCGTCACCCGCGGACCGAATCCTAATCAAGGTTTTAAAACGGACGGAATTCGAAGCCCCATTCACCCGGTACGTTATGCATCGCCCAACGATCTAGAAAACGAAGACCAACGTCGAATTTACGAATTCGTCGTACGTCATTTTTTGGCTTGTTTATCACAGGACGCCGTCTATCGTGAGATTTCCGTTAACGTAGAATTAGCAGGCGAAAAATTCCGGGCCGTTGGCGTAAAAATTACGGATGCAAATTTTTTAGGTGCGGAATTTGTGGTTTTTCATTCGAAAATTTTATTAGATTTTTCCTCGCAGAAGTGTATCCTTACGAAAATTTCTCGGATATCGACTTACCCGATTATTTCGATGGCGAAATTTTTGAACCTTCATCCATTGATCTAATCGAGGATAAAACTAAACCACCGTCAATTTTCCCCTTGGAAAAGCCAGTTGGAAAAGGTAAACGGTAAAAAATGGGAAATTTCCAAATTTTAAAAGACATCCTTTGTAAAAACTTCAGACGTCGAAGAAGATTTAAGCTACTCCCAAAAGCGCCCGGTAAAACGAAAATTCGAATTTCGCAATACAGCAAAACAAACAATATCAAAAGTCGACGTTGGGCGGGATTTGGTCGAAATTTGTGATGGTAAAAGCTTTTCGAATTGATATAAAAAATGAGCAAGTTGGATTTTAAAAGTTGAAAACTTTCAACTCATACTGTTTGCTGTATCTACGAATTTTCAAATTTTCAGGTAGAAATCTGATCGCAGAGGAAAACTTAGCTGAAACAAGCAATGATCCGCATATTTTCGCCAAGGAATCTCGTCAGAATGTCAGTAAATTGAATACTGCTCCTATCATTAGTATTCATAGTCCTGTGAAGCTCGGTAAGTTTTTGAAGCTCTCGTCAGGCCTTTTTCTACAATAAACCCAAGCTGCAAAATTTTTTGATAAAGTATGTTGTCACTTGAATTTTCGCGGTAAAGCTATAGAAATTTCATTTCAGAAGAAAAGTGCTCAAAAACGAACAATAATTCGCCAAATTGTCTCATAGAATCTCGTTCAAATATTAAGCCCAGCACTGTCCCTATTATCAATTTCCATAGTCCTATGAAACTTGGTATGCTTTATTTTTTCACATTTTGAATAGAAATTTTTTATTTTCGGTAAAATTTTTTGCCCTTTTTCTCATTTTTCCGAAAATTTGTTCAATTTTCACTTCTAAGACTCTCCCGAATTGAAAACGCCAGCTATTACGCCCGTTAAATTTCGTTCCGTTTTCGCCGAAGATAATTCAGCGGAATTTTCGCGGACGGATTACCGACATTCGAAGGAAATGTATAGAATTTTCCGGGAAATTTTCGGTTTAAATAATTTTCGACACAAGCAATTACAAGCTATAAACGCCGCTTTACTAGGCAACGATTGTTTTATTTTGATGCCGACTGGTAAATATTTTGGTGAAAGTTAGTATATGGAAGGATCCAGAGGTCCCCAAGATCAGATTTTTAAGGTGGGGGCAAAGTTGAAAATTTGCCTGGTTAGTGCAGCTAAATGTCCAGTAGACACGTCATTTTGTCTCAAAATTAGGCAATCAGTGATAAATTTTTACGACTTTAGGTAGGGGTAATACCCCCTAATACCCCTCCCTATGGGGTAGTCTGGAAGGATCGACCATTTTGTGAAAAAATAGTCAAAAACTTAATTTTTCTGTATTTCCCAAATTGCGGTAATGTAAAAAAGGACAGTTTTGTTTCCTAACCAATTTTTATCTTCAGGCGCCGGAAAAAGTCTCTGCTATCAATTACCGGGCGTCATGTCCGACGGTATTACTGTAGTCATATCGCCTTTGAGGTCTTTGATCGAAGATCAAGTTACAAAATTGAAAAAATGGAATGTAAAGGCAATTTTTGAGTCTTTAAATTCATAAATCTTGTAAACGTTTCTTTTTAGATCGATGCTGCCGGTCTAACGGCCGAAACTTCTAACCCGGAAGTTGATCGAATTTTTGAACAATTTAGACTTCAGAAACCTGATTTGAAATTATTGTATGTGACACCAGAAAAAGTATGTCTGCTTGTCCATTCTTCGCTTTCTTGCCTTTGATTTGGCTTGCATTCATGTCTTCCTTTTCTTGTTTGAATTTTCACTTTTACGATTTACTTGCAGATCATTCATTCCCAAAGACTAGTAAACGAATTACAGAATCTGTACAGCCGCGGGCTTTTGGCTAGATTTATTGTCGATGAAGCTCATTGTGTTTCGCAGGTATAAACGTTGTTCATGCATGAGATTTTTCATCTTTTGAATACACTTTTTAAAAAAATTTTTGGCCGAAAAGTCATAAACTTTTTCCTGAGAGTTTTGTATTTCAAAGATACGAAAAAATTAAGAAATTCGTAGGTCACAAGTTTTGTAAAATTACTTGAACAAATTTTCGACTGATTTTCAGAGGCTTATTCATTGAATTTTTTCATTAATAAAGGCTTAATTTTGAAATTATAAAATCGAGTCTATTTTAAAGTAAAACTTCAACTGGAAAATCCCAATTCTTCACTTGGGTTCATTGTCAAGAACCTGATTTTTTACTCCAAAACTTATATTATTTTCCAAAAAGCATGTGTTCTTGTCCATTTTGAAATTCTGATTTTTTTCCGGAAAACTTTTTTTAGCGCTTAAATTCAGCTCTTTTCGCCAAAACCTGATTTTTCACTCCAAAAGTCAAGCCTTTAACCAAAAACTTTTTTTAACACCTAAATTCAAGTATTTCTTCAAATTTCTTGACTGCAGAATGAAGTATGAACTCCAAAGTCGAACTTTATCGCAACAACTGTCCTGTAGCTTATAAAAAATTCCCCCAAGCGAAAAAACGAAAATAAGAATTATGATCATTCATTCTGCAACCTACTTTTTTATTTTTTATCTCTTTAAATTTTCAGTGGGGCCACGATTTTCGACCAGATTATAAGAAATTATCAATTTTAAAGCAAACTTTCCCGCGAGTGCCCATTTTAGCTTTAACAGCCACCGCTACTTCTAGAACGGTGAAAGATACGCAAAAACAATTATCTATTCCCAAATCGAAATTGTAACTTTGTTTTCTATGGGATTCAACTTTTTTTCTAACTTTTTTGATTTTTCAGCTTCGTTAGTAGTTTTTGTCGTGCAAATTTGAGTTATTTGGTTAGAAAGAAAGATAAAAAAACGACGCAAGGTTTAGTCGAATTGTTGCAAAAAGAATTTACCAAACAATGTGGTATTGTTTATTGTTTGTCGAGGTAATTGACATTTATACGTTTGATTCGTTTTTTTTATTTTCTCAATTTTTATCCTTATTTTTATGTTTTTTATCTTTATGTCGAAATTTCTGCACTTCCCTGTTTTTTGTATTCCTTTTATTTTGCTTAGTTTGATCTTCAAGCTTATTCTTTGTTTTTGTTCTCAGCTTTCCATTTTATCTTTGTCTCTTCTAAATTTTCTATTCTACATAGTATTTGCGGGCTTTCTTTCTTGTTCTCTCACTATTTCAAACCTTCGGAAATACTCTCTTGAACTCTCAAGTTTCATGTTTAATGTACTAGCTACGTTTTCTATACTTTCTCGTTATTCATAAATTTCTTCTAAATGAAAATTTTTTCATGTACATTTTGTTTACTTTTAGTTTTTTGCCCTGTTTTTCGTTTTTATTATTTTTTTATTCATTTTGTTTTCTTAATTTACAAATTTATCTTGTACTGTTAATTCGGCAATATTCATCTTTGATTATTTTTTTGCTCAATTTTTGGTTTTTATACGGTTTTGCTTTTTTCTTTTCTTATAATCTTTATTTTTTTCAACTTTTCAGACTGTTTCTTTTCTGTTTTCCGACTTTTTCGATTTCTCAGTGCTCTTAAAAAATTGTTTTTGCACATCCAGGAAAGAATGTGAATCTGTTTCCGAGTTTCTATGCAAAAATGGGATTGCCGCCGACGCTTACCACGCTGGATTATCCGACAAAAAACGGACGAGTGTTCAACGCGATTGGGTTTCGGGTAAAATTAAGGTACATAAAAATAGTAAATTTTCAAAAATTGGTGTTTGTTTGTAAGTTATCGCAGAGTTTATGTGATTTTTTTTGTTTTTTCTCAATTGTATTTTGCAAGTATTTAATTTATTGTTTCCGCAGATTATTTGTGCTACGATCGCTTTCGGTATGGGCATCGATAAACCAAACGTCCGTTTCGTAATACATTACAGCTTGGCTAAATCGATCGAAGGTTATTACCAAGAAACGGGTCGGGCCGGCCGCGACGGTTACCCAGCCAAATGTATATTGATGTATTCGTATACCGATTCGACAAGACTTAGAAAATTGATGGAACGTGAGTGGCGAAAAAAATTTGATTAATTTTCAATTTTCGGAAGAAAAAAAAACTTTTTTGTATGCGAAATTTTAGTAGAAATTTAAATTTCGAGGTTTTGCTAAAAAGTATTTTGAAATTTGGAATATGGAAGGATTTTTTCCTTATCGAATAATTTCAAATCGATAATTTCAGAGGAGTAATTCTTTGTATCAGAACATAGAATGAGATTCTACGCAAATGACCATGTACCACAGTTGTGCATAGACAGTGAGCCTGAGGGAGATAAAATGGGATTTTTTCGGAGTAATTTATGTATATTAACTAGGGATGTCCCAGGCATCGGCGCAGGCGCCATGATATCTGGCACCGGCAGGTGCCACCAGATTTGGCAACACTGGATATTATATATATTTTGATGAGCATAATACATACATTGGTACAAAAAATAACAAAATGATGTTGACATTGATTTATTTCCATAATAATTCTTAATCGATTTTCACAATCTTCAAATTTTTGGACAAATACACTCAAATTTCGAGCTTTCCAGACAATGACCTTGTCCAAGAGGTGTCACTTGTACCGAATAAAAATGCACTAGATACACTTGCAGGCGGGGCAGATATAAATCATCGCACAAGGTTTGCATAAATATACTTCTCATTCTCATGGTTATCGTAATGACTATTAAACTAAAAACAAACATGAATTCGTGTAACTTGATTTCCAATAATTAAACATATTACACGATTATTCATTCACATATATACATACTATATACAGGATCCGGATTCGGTCGGCTCTGCTGTTCTGAATCGGTATCCAACGATTGTAGTTTAATAGATCCGGATCCAATGTAGCCAAAAAAGTGGATCCGGCCCATCCCTAAAGTCCGGTCGTTTGGTTAAGTCAAACCCAATCACTAGAAAGTTCCGTAAATCGTCAAAAAATACTAGAAAATTCAAACTTCTGTTCAAAATACTGTATGGATATTTTGTAAAAGCCAGAAAAATGGGAATTTTGATTTGATTTGATTTGATTTTTTTATTTTGAATTAATCAATTTCGCTGGTTTCTAAAGCCTAAATTTCGTTCTCACCACGTTAATTTTTAAAAACCAAAGAAAATTTCAATTAGTCAATTTTTGACGTTCAGCGTTTTGTTTCATTTCAGAAGAATGAGTGATTGTAGACTTGCTGGACAGAGTGCCCAGCAACCTGGAAGACATGGAAAAGTCATGGAAAAAAGTTGCACCTAGAAAACCTAGCAAAGTCAGGGAATTTTGATTGGGATTGTTATGATGTAGTTTTTATTGCAAGATAAGCCCCAATTATTTCATTATGAGCCAAATTTGCGTTTTACAAGTTCAAAACCTCAAAATTCTCCGGCGCGCTGCGCCGATTTTAGGCATACATGTAACGGGGCCCCTAGGTCTGGGGCGTCAAGCGACTTTTACGGGTCATCGATCGCCACTGGTTTTTTTCTGCACAGTGCAGACTTTTTAGGCTTCGTGCAGAATTTTTTTTTGTAATTTCTGGACTGGTGCAGAATTTTTTGAGTCATGTGTTTTCACATCAGATACAGGAAAGATGCATTTTTATGCATTTTAGAAGGTCATAATCTCAACATTTTCCGGCGCTTTGTGCCGTTTATAACTTTAATAAGCATCATTATTTATTTCCTAGCTCAGGCGCGGCTTCTAACATGTCTACCTTCACTTATCATTAATCTTTAATAGTTTTCATCATCTCAAACGTATTATCTCTCGTTTTAATTGGTAATCTTGAATACTTTATCTTGATATTTGATGAAGATTCGCATTTTTTGACACATTTTTTGAGAAAGATCAATACGTCAAGTCTGTAAACTTTTTGAAGCGATTATTCCTTTCTTAACGTAAAATCAGTGCAAAAGCTTCATGGAAATAGTGTTCGGAAATTTCTACTCTCCTTTCTCATATCTTTTCGGCCAAGTTCACGAGAGTTTGCAAATAAATTACTGGTTTTAAAATTTTTCAAATATAAAATTCTAGAAATTACGAGTTTTGAACACAAATTTCGAATCCAATTCTTGAAATAAATGTTCGGAAAATTGATTTTCTAGCGTCGCAGAATGTCAATACACAAAAAATGTTTCCGGCGCTGTGCGCCGGAAAGATTAATATCGTTTTGGGGTTCACGTGCCATCATAGAGGACTTTACCATCGATTTATCATCTAATACAATTCATTATGCTGGATAGTTTTCAAGAAAATTTGTTCCACAGTGCTTGCAAATAAGACTTGAAACTCGAGAATTTCAATTTTTTGTTCAATTCTAATGAATTTTTTCTTAGTTATAAATTAAATTTGAAAATTACACTGATTGGGTTATTAGTCTTTGGTCACGACGTGGAGGAACAAGGCTACTTATTTATACCTAATTTTGCTATGTACAAATCGTACAAATGAAATATTGGCTTCCGTTTGTACATGTGAAAATGGGTCATGTACATTAAAAAACCCTGATGGTAACAGGAGAAAACCACAGTGCAGAAACTTTTTTTCGGCTTTTCTGCAGTATGCAGAAAGCCCGGTGCGGAAAAAATACACTGTCGATCGCCTAAAATTTTGATGGTTTTCATTGAGAAAAAATAGATTTTCTCACTGAGAAATTCCGAAAAATGGATTAAAAAACAGTAATTTTTGTCTAAGACGGTAGAAAAGTGTATTCGTGGCTTGAAGTGCAGAGAAAATTTTCATTCTTGACCATTTTTTGTTCAAAAATAATTTTTCATTCAAAAATTGACATTTTCCAGTATTTTCCCTAGGAATTCGAATGACTACTATATGGCTAAGCCATATGATTAGCAAATCCTGTGGGGATCAACCAATGGCTATCCATATGACCGACGCTTTCTAGAGGTTCTAATGACATTTCCCATCAATCACGTGTATGGTTTTAAACATTGGTGTCACTATTTATCTAGATTTGGCTACAGTGCATCTCCTAGGAAGGCTGGTACCATCACTCTATTAGTATTTAATTGTTTCAGTGCATCTGTAGTTCTATTTCGTCTAAAATTTTCCGTGTGAGTTACAGTACACTGCAAAAATGCGTTTAAAAATTGGAATAATAATATAATTGGATCTGCATTACAAAAGGGAAAACAAAAAACATTAGAAAAAGACAGGAAAAAAGCCAATAGTGGGCAGCTTACATATGAATCAGATACTATATACATGTCATATCACTATATCAGAATTTCATATTTTGCTTTACGTGGTCTTGTGGAGTGTGCATCCAAAAACACACATTCCACATTTGTGTAAATCACCTGGTTTTTGCCAATCGGCTTCTTTGTGCTGAAAGTAGCAGCAAACAATCATTTCCTCACAAAGAAGCTGTCAATGAATTGGAACAGAATTGAGAGAAGAATAGACAACTACTGGAACTTAGAAATGTGATAGCCGATATTAATATCAAAGAAAATTTATTTCCAGAAAATAATGTTAAGCTTACAAATCGCAGAATCTTATTTGGAAAAATGTGGAAATATTTTAAAATCAATTTAATAGAATTTCTCGTTACCACGTCTGCTTTATAATGTTATACATATTTACAGCCTCTGGTCAGTACGGGGAAATGACAGAAGTTCATGCTCGAATAATCTATATTCTTAGTTGGTTGCTTGATTCTGAATTTTACTCTCCTTTTTTGGTCCAAAACTATATCAATTCTTTTGTTTTGACTTTTACGAGAAAAAAAATTTTTTAGCTGATGTTTTTGGTTTCCTAGTTTGTTGTTGGCACTGTCTATCTGATTGAAAATAGGCACATAGCTCAAATCTCCCTATGGTACACACGTTTGTACCATTTTACTTGACAATTATTGATTTTCGCTCCGAAAAAACCCTGGAAAATTCTAGAAAAAATGACCTCGAAAACCTGAAAAGCTCAAGGAACTTCATTTTCGAAGACCGCTGGAAACTGACTGGAATACCACTGTAAAATTCTAATTCGAATATTTGTTCCTTAAAAATCCCAAATATTGCAGAAGAGGTTTAGAGCTTTCCGAAAAAGGACAAAAAATGCCATCCTGCTCAAACATTTCAGGAAAGGTTCACATAATTTCAAAAAAAACCTTTTTTCTAGAATTGTTTGGATCTTTGCTAACTTTTGGTTTTTGTTGATTTTGTGCTAAATTTCATGTCTATTACACTCGTTGTTGGTAAAAAATATCATTTACTTGTAATAATTATGAATTTTTGTATTTTGTATTGAATTTTTTTAATTTTCAAGTAGAAAAACCCGACGAATTAGCCTTGAAAATGCATTACGATAATTTATTGGGTATGATTAAATATTGCGAGAACGTCTCCGTTTGTCGGCGTAAAATGTTGGTCGAATATTTCGGCGAGATTTACGATTCGGCTAATTGTAAAGCCGATAAAAGAACGGCCTGCGATATATGTCTGGCCAATGTATGCTTTTAAGCAAAATACTCGGAAAGTTTCTGGAAACACTTTTTTTCTAACAGGAAGGACTTACAAGGTTTTTTCAGTATAGCAGAATTTTGAATTCTCTTATCTGATGGTTACCGTAAAATGTATATCAGTTGAGGAATTTTTTACTTATAAAATCAGTCCTGCAAAAATTTACCTGATCGCTATTATTGTTTTTTTACTTTTTTTATCGTTTTTTCCGTTCAAGCAATATTTTGTGCACATTTTCAGACGCAACAAAAACTGGTCGACTTGACCGAAGACGCTAAAATTTTGATTTCGTGTTTAAAACAGTGGATAAGCCAAAGAAAAGAAACGACATTGACGAGTTTATCTGATATTTATAGAGGTAAATTTGCTTATAAATAGATGTAAATGCCTTTTCGATGATGAAATAGCAAACATTTGTCAGTTCGAAAGTTTCTTCATCAAAAAACTCCATTTAATTCAAAGTCCAAACATGTACGTGTAATTGGAGTTGGAGTGTTGTAGGAACCTTTCGCAGATTTGCAAGCATTCATTTTGGAACAGGGAATAACGTCGATTTTTTCGACGCTTCGCGCCATTAATACACGACTTTATAGATTTTTAGATAACTGTTTTCCTGGAATTTCTAGGTGAAAAATTGATATGCTTTTCATTCAATGACCCTCTTAAAACTTTGTCCGATCAATGCCTTCAGCTGTTAGTACATCCAAAAGTTTAGAATTTGAAATGTTCAACATGTATTATGTTTGAGATTTCAAATTTAGGTTTCATAATTAATTGAACAAGACAGTGTTTTTAGCACCAGTCCCATTAACACTCGTGCTAAGAACAAAATATTTCATCAACACAATTAGCACGGTTGACAAATGTCACTTCGTTGATTTGAAACTAATGTGTGAGCCTGTGGATTCTAATAACCTGCTTTTATTGTATTATCGATTCATCAAATCATGCTTGATGTTGATACTTTCAAAAGGAATTTCAGCGAAAAAGAAAGGATTCAGAATGAATTTTTTATTTTGTGGAAGTTATGGAATAAATGTTAGAAAATGGCGATTTTTTTATTACAATTTGTTGATATCTTCTATTTATGGTTCTTTTTTGATGTGATAATGAAAATTTTAGTCGTGCTAAGGAAAAGTAATACAAATTAAGGAAAGTTAGCTGCCGTGTTAATGGGACTCATTCAGTCATTAGCGTGCGTGCTAACGTCGGAAATTTCTATTAGCATGGCTCTCGTTTCAGTAGCACCATGCTAAAAAAACATGCGATATGATGATTTCAATGTTAATTTTTGTATAAATTTCCTTTGTTTTTCCGTTATATTTTACTCTATATAATCATTTCCAAAAATTATGTTTTTGGAATATTTGGTAATATCGTTTGTTAGACCTACGATTCGATCCAGACAGCCCCATGGGGAGGGGTATGAGGGGAGTATTACCCATACCTAAAGTCCTTAAAATTGATCACTGGTTGCCTAATTTTGTGATAAAATGACGTGTTTAGTGGGCATTTAGCTACACAACCCCTGAAAATTTTCGATTTGACCTTGGAGACCTCTGATTCGATCAAAAATCAACATTTTAAAAATTTTCGTTCTCATAATATTGAGCGGAAAATTCTGAAATTTACTTCATAATTCACGCTTTGAAAATTCTTGATTTTGTGAAATTGGCACAGTTATCTTAGAATTTTTTAGCAAATTCTACACTTTCCCTTGAAAATTTGTGCAATTCCACCCAAAATTCTAGAAAATTTCCGTAGAATCAATGTTTGTTTTTAGCTTCTTCACGAATCTCGTGAGATTTAACCTAAACCCTAAAAATGTTGATATTTCGATGCAAAATTTGTATTTTTTCCGAAAATTCGACCTTAACGGTAACCGACCAAACTTCGAGCTAAAAACTCTAGAATTTCATCAAAAAATCGACAATCTTGTCCAGATTTCATAATATTCGGACGTAAAATTTCGCTCAATAGTCTATATTTTTCCCAATCATTTGCAGAATTACTGAAATTTCTTCTCAGTTACTATTCAGGAGAAAGAAAATTTCAAAATTAGTATATTTCGAACTGTATTTCGAACTCTTCGAACTGTATTCCAATATATTTCCCATTGTTTTCGGAATATTAAAAAGTGCAAAGAAATAGAAGAATGAGAAAGGAAAGAATAATATAAAGTATTAATTTGAAATTTTAAAATAAAATTCTGTTGTTTTGTTCATTTTTTCAGGTTCTCAAAATCAAAAAGTCAAATCTAAAACCGACAACGGTCACTGTCCCTTGTTCGGCCGCGGTTCTTGCTTCAACGCCGACGAATCGCAACGTTTCGTCCGCCATTTAATCGTGGAAAAAATTTTAGAAGAATATATTCGGGCCAATTTCCAAGACAATTTAATTTCGTACGTAAAGTTGGGTTCGGAAGCGGAAAATGTTTTGAAAGGTAGCAAAAAAGTAAGTTTAAAAAAGCAAGTTGCAATTTTCGCTTTTCAAGATTTTAAGGAACTAACGTTGGATGAATTCTGGATATTCCAAGTACCTTTTTCGGTGAAACCAGCATGTTGAAATTTACAAATCTCACGTACATGGAGTTTCTATCAGTTGAATATAAAAGAGACGTCGCTCAAAACCCCAAAATTTTCATTTACAAAAAAACAAATTTCAATGAAAAGTGACTCAAAAATGATGCATGATAGTCCTGGGCTGTAGCCAGGAACTTTTTGAGGAGAGCGCATCGAGCAGAAAAAATATTCCGGAGCGCAGCGCCGGGCTAATTTTCATGTTTCTACGGCTGGAAAAACTATCCTCGTAACAATTAAAATAAATTGGAGTCAAACTAATGGATCGTAATACCTTTCTTATTACGGCGCCTAGCGCCTAGAAAATTTTCAGATTTTTGTGTTACAAAATGCTGGAAAATGAATGTTCGCCACGATTATTCTTGAATAGAAGCTCTAAATTTAGTCTCAGAATGACGTTTTTATCGTTTTTCAATGCGGATTGCGAGGTTTACGTTTCAAAACGTTTCGAAAACTCCAAACGAAGCGAGAAAATAAAACTTTAGAAAGTAAAGAAAAATCTCAATTATCAGTCAAATATTGACTCTTAACCATACATGCACACAGGAGGTAGGGAGTGTAAACCCCAAAAAAATCGTCAAACACCTCCCTGAGAGACAGCTTTTTGATGATTTTTGTGCATATTTTGTATGAAAAAAAAGCTTGCAAAACTTTTTTGTTGTTGTTTTTTGCTCGCCCACCTCCCTGCCCCTTGGATAAAAAGTCCAAGGACCCTCCCCCTGGAAAATTCTTGTCGAGCATGTCTGTTCTTAACTAGTAGAAAAAGAGATGAACTAATTCAATTGATAGAAACTGTTGAAGGTTAATTAGGAAGTGGAGGTAGATATGCTGACGGCCGCGCCTGATAGAAAACGATGACTGTTATAACTTATGACCAGCGCGAAGCGAAAGAAAAGTTTGAGTTTTTGACCTTCTGAAGTTGACCAAAATGCATATTTTCGGTTTTGAACTCGAAAAAAATTTCCACAATAAGCACCATGCCCAAATTTTTTTACCGTTTCCAAATATTTTTCTTCGAAAGACATTATTTTCGGAAACACAAAGAATATTAATTTGGTGCATTTTAGAAATTCACTAAATTTTCTAATTTTTTTCTAATTTATACTTTAAACATAAAATTGAGTTTGAATTGAATTCAAAAGCATTGTGGGAGTACTTTTCAGAAATTTCAACATTTGACTTCCAGTTTTTCAAACTTACTGAAAGTGTAAGTGTTTTTTGAATTCGTATGATAAATATATATGTTTTTAAAGAGGAAATCTTGACGTTATTTTTCTTGAATAAGTTATCGGGAAGTATTTTAGAATATCAGCAGTCAGCACCATACATGCACGTGGGGGGTTCTGGGGGTTTTGACCCCCAGCAGATTCTTGCTGACCCCCAGCAGAGTTGGCTACCCCAGCAATGATCGAGAAGATGACGAAGGAAAATGAGCACGAGAGGAGAGATAGTCGTCATAAAAATAGGAGTGATGCTATAGTTTAACAATGTTTCTAAACAAAGCATACCTGAAGTCCGAAAAAAGTAACATTAAAACTTTAAAAAGTGAAGTATAGGCAAATAATTTCACATATCTGACCAATATGAAATGAAGAAAATGCTACTTGGATGTTAGAAGACCTATCTAAGATCATTTTTCGTTATCAAGAACGAAAAAATTTTTTGTATTCCACCCCCTTTGCTGGCTGACTGCCAGCAGAATTTCTATGCTGTGCATGTATGGTCGGCACCTAAAAACTTTTCCGGCTCCACGCGCAGGAAACATAAGAGATGGCAGAAGCTGCATTTTTTAAGACCATATACTTTTGTGCTGTGAAGGACCTAGCTATTGAAGAAGTTTTGTACAAAAATACATGCGAAATCATGATTTCTCAGTCAACAACAAAAATTTTCGGTACAAAGATTTTTTGATCGATCTTTGTACAAAGAGATTCGTACTAAAAAACACTGCTAAACATTAGGGATGGGCCGGATCGACTTTTTTGGCGACAGCGGATGCGGATCCGGATCCGGATCTTGACGAACAGATCCGAGCGGATCCGGATCGGATCCGGATCTTTCAATAAGTATATGTACTATGTCTAATTTGTCTAAAATTGAGTTAAATGAATTTATATTCATTGGTGTCAATAGATTAATAGATTATTAATGATTGAGGTGTTCGTTTATTGAAATAGTTCACATGTACTAATTGATAATTTTCATTCATTAAATTGTATTCATGTTTAGATTAATATTGGTTTCATCATAAAAGAAATGAATAGAAATGAAAACTTTTTTCAGAAATTATGGATTTTAGTTTTTCTTCCACTAGCAGAGTGTGGGACTACTTCACAGTGTCCCCAGATGATGAAGAAAAGGTAAAGTGCAATAAATGCAGAATACAGTTATCCAGAAAAGGTTGTGGTACTGGATGTCAGAGAAAACATTTGGAGAGGAAACATATGGCAGTTTGCGGCTAAATAAAAAGAAGATAATGAAAATAGAAGTAATTGTGGAACAAATTTCTACTAGTATAGTCATGTTAAAGAATTAATTTTTGTGTTTTCTTTAAAGCTAGCCAAAAAATGAACCTAGCAACTCAAAAACCAAATTAGAGCATGAATTTAAATCTCAAACGTCTCTGGACAATTGCTTCATGCAGAAAGTAAACTTAAATTAGCACCAGCGAAAAGTGTCCCCTATGAACAGCTATTGAGTTGTGCTGGTCTAATTTATGATCCTACCAAAAATCGTTTGGAGTGGTACTGTTGAAAAATTACTGTTTCTCAAGTATAATTTTGCTACCATTGCAGTGTTTTTTTGTACAAGCTTCTTTGTACCTGTACAAAGATCGGCCAAAAAATCTTTGTACGAAGAAATTTTTTTTTGTACACTGAAAAAACCATGATCTTTTATGTATTTTCGCACAAAGTTTCTTGCTAATAGCACTCGAGTTCCCGTCCTTCATAATTATCTTACAAATTAAGAAAATATACTCATAACTTTCATAGATCTGAAAAACTTCAAGTTAAACCTGAAATTTCTGAAAATTAGTTTCATGATGCTTCTCAATTCAAACTCAGCTTGATGTTTAAAATTACAGTTACAAGAAAGTTGGAAAAATAGATTTTGACGTTCTGAAATGGACCAAAATTCGCCTTTTCCGTACACAAGGACAGCCAACATTTTTTCCTTTACTGGAAATTTTTTCTCCAGGAAGCACTATTTGTTGAAAAATAGTATTGCAAAGAATTATTAAATCCGGCGCGAAGCGCTGAAAAATTTTTAGTGTTTTCTAATACTGCAAAATTTTATGTGAATAATAATAGTGAATAAAGATCCGATTATGACCGGATCTTAATCATTGACAACAGCGGATCCGGATCCGGATGTTAAAAAATTTTCGTTCAGCGGATCCGGATCGGAATTGGATCCTAAAATTTAGGCGGATATCCGCGGATCCGGATACCCGGCCCATTCCTACTAAACATTAATGTATAACGGTTTTCAAGAGTAATTATGATTCCATCTTTTCTCCCGATTTTACTATTCTTCCTCACTTGACCAATATCATGAATTAGGGGTCATAGGCAAATTTAAATAGAAAATTTTCTTATTCTTATCATTTAAAAAGCATCAAAATATATTTGACAAACTTACTTTTCAATTTTTCCTATGTTCATGATAGCTAATTTTGAAACACGTTCATCCAGTCAGTTTTTCATTATCTTCATTCAACTTGAATTTTAAAACCCATTCGGATGTTTTTTGCGATGGAATGTCATATTTTTAACTTGAATTTTGCGAGCATTTGAATTTTGCGAGCAGCTTTAAAGCATAAAAATCTTATGAGAGATGTTTTTTATGTGTATTATTTATTTCTTTGAGAAAATTCTATTTTTTTCTTTGATTTTGAGAATTTTTCATGTGAGTAACAGCTAGAAACGTATAACTGAAGAAAATTTGTTGTCAGAAAAAATTGTTGAGCTTACAAATCGCGGAATTTAAGAAAGATAAATATATTTTTAAGTTACTTTGAAATCTTCATATGTTTAAATCTTTACCATCATATATATTTTATACGTGTTTGCAGCCCCTGGAATACATATGCGTTTACTATTTCATGAATGAATTACTCATGATTTTTGCTCTTAAAAACCGCGAAAATCCCAGAAAAATGACCTGGAAAACGTCGAAAAGTCTTGGAGAACTGTTGGTCTCCCTGAATTCCGCCAAAAGTGATTCTTGCGCGCTAAATAATTTGGATCACAGTAATTCGCGCATTTCTGCGCCAATGAAAGCAAACTATAGTAACTTTCTAAACAATACTCCCAAAATGACAAGCTCTTGATATTCGCATGTACTTTTCTGTCGTGTACATGCCATAGGTCAACGTTCATTTCGCCGATAAAAAGATGGCCAAAAATAAAGATCGTGTTAGCGAAATTTCGGCCGCCTTGGAATCGAATAAAGATAATAGAGATATTAGCGAAGAATGTTTCAACGCTTTGAGCGCTTTACTCATACAAATCGAAGAAGAAGAAGGTTTGAATACTTGTACGACGGATGTAAGCTTTTTAGATGATATATATGAAAGAAAACAAATTGTTTTTTAAATTCCCAATAATTCAGATTTCAATCTATGTGTTTGATTACTCTCATTTTTTCTTTCCTTTTCTCTGTTTTACTCGTCGAGTACATCGAGTATTATTGTAAAATGAAATTTTTCAGGTGATTTTGAGCGACGAAGGTTTACAACAAATAGCCGGCTGGTTGCCCCGAACCGAAAGTGATTTACTGAAAATCGATACGATGACCAAGGCTAAAGTTCAAAAATACGGCAAGCGAATTATGCAAGTTTTGAAACCCTATTGGGAAAAAGTTGATCGTAAGTTTTTGCGTTGAGCATGATTTACTACCTCTGAATGGAGTGTCAAAATTGCATACAAATACTACATTTCAGGTCGAGAAGCGCTCAAATTGGAACAAGAAATGGAAAATTTGCAAACAAAAAGTGCATTTTCCCCCGCGTCCCGAAATTATAACGCCGGACGAACTCAAACGACATCGAAAAAGCGATTTTTCCGCTCTACAAAACGTCGGTTCGGTGGTTCCAATAACGGAAATACAACGAAAAAGTCGCCTGCCTCTCAAACCAGCGGCGCTTTGAACGGCGTTTTCAATAAATTTCGATATAAAAAACAGTAAAAATTTTGTTTAAGGTATGACATTTTCAAAAACAATTTTTACCCAAATAGATTCGGTTTCAAAAGAAAAAATGCAACGAATAATTCAGCGTCGAATTCGAAACGTTTTTGTAAAGATCCACTTGTACATTTTTCTTGAAACAATTGAAATAATTTATGAATTTTGTTGTTCATTTCAGTCGTTTTTGTTTTTAAATAAAATGGACGTTTTTAGCTTTTTTCCATTTTTTCATCCAGAATTCTTTGGCAGTTTTTAAACCTATTTGCTCTTGTTTTCCCCGGTACGTTAGCACTATTCGCACTGGGTGTGAAAATATTCTCGAAAAGGTCAAACATTTCTGAGATTGAAAAGGGTTGGCGGAGTGGCCACGAAGATTTTCGGAGAAATTTTTTAAACAAGTTTCATAGCTTTATAAAGTCCTTTAATAACGGTTCTAGTTCAACTAAAAGAAATAAAATATCAAAACCCTGACATTTTGTATAGGTCCAATTTGATGAAAAACCAATCACGGGGTTTCCACCCTTATTCAGCGAAACTCAAAATAGCAGGACTCAAAGCAGCGAAGTTTGAATACAGTGATTCTCAGTACGGCGAAGTCTCAATGCAGCAATTATCAAAACAGCAAAGCCTCAGAACAAATTCTCAAAATGATGAATTTTCAAAAAAGCTTTCTTTAGGATAGAAAAATGGAGCACATTCAGGCTTTCGCCCTAAGCCTAAGCTAGCCCAAGGCGAAGCCTAAATCTGAGCTCAAGCTGACAGATATTTTTTGTGATTTTGGAATGGTCCGTTCGTGCATATCTAACCGCAACCGCAGTGCAAACAAAAACCATGTGAAACTTAGATGCCGAAACGCAATTAAAAATAGACTATCTCAACTGGCAAAAACCACATAATTTGCATATTTATTTTTAAAATGGTGGTGTGTGCGTTTACTCTAAAGCAAAATTCAGAAGTGCAGTCGCCGACAAAAATCCTAGGATTTTTTACTTCTGAATAGAGCTTAATGCATAGAACTTTTTACTTCTCGCTGTATTGGGGACACACCGTCTTTCTACTCACCATCCACGGATGAGAAATTTTCTCCGTTCATTACAGTAATAAGCTTTACTGATATTTTCGTGTTTCACTCAATTGTCAAGGAGTCCAGCAGCGAAGCTGAGAAAGAACTATGAAATGATGACGTCAGTCATTACAGTGTCTAGTTTTTTATTTTATTTTCGCCTTAACAAAAGTCAGCTGTGCTTTTGTTTAGCGGCAATTTTATCTTGTGCTATTCTTGGAAAAGCAAGAGGGGCACCATGGAATGCATCAAATTCAAGATGCATGAGAATAACTCAAGTGTCTAAACGTCTTACAGACTATTGTATCCTACTGTAAAGAGTAGTATATATCCTCCAGGGAAACAGCGAGGAGTCACTTGTTGGAGTTTTTGGTCGTTTTTACCAGTTGTTAATTTGGTCCAGTCGTCAGCTAGTAGTTTTTTCTTTCCATATTTTATTCGTCACTCGTTCTCATCGTGTCTTATTTCTTGTCAAGTTATCGTTCATCAACCAGTAAAAGTATTTGGTAAGCTCCAACTGATTGTTTCACATCATCATCTGAGATCATCACTGTGCCCCCAGATAGTCCGATTCATAACACTAGTACAGTTTCCAGTTATATCCTTCACTTAGCTGTCTCATAGCTAGTCAGGGTGTCACGCATTTTTGTGGCATTGTTGCACGATTATATCAAAATTAAACAAGTAGAGGCCAACTACCATAATATATAGATATAATTTATTTTTGTGATACGGCAAAAATGTAGAATAAAAAAATCGACTAGGTGAAACACACGGCAAGGTAAACTTTATAATAATTCACGAAAAAGTAAAGCACCCGGTTAATGAGAAAGAAAAAATCACACAATTATGTAAACATTAAAAACTAAAGTAAATAACAAAAATTGAAAACATGTTCGTTGATGAAGCACTCCGAGTTTTTTCCAAATCTTTTTGCTGATGTTACATTCTTCAAACATTGCTTGCTGAAATCACTATCGTTTTTTGTAGTAGTGGTACTTTTTTCTTCCTTCCAAAATCCGTCATATTAAATTTTTGAAAACTTGAAGCATTTTTACATGCTCATTGTCACTTTCCACAATCCCTGCAATTTTGACACCTGACATCACTTTACACGTGTCTCATGAATCTGAGCGCTAACGTCACTTTACACTTGTCAAAATACAGCTTGCTCATGCCAATAAAAATTTTTGAAAAGCTTTCTTGTTTAACATCATTTTGTACGTTTCTCAAGAATTAGGACCCTAAAGTCACTCTATCAGGGTTCATACACATTCCCGTAAATAAAATCCCCTGACTTTCCCAGGTTTCCCAGGTCTTCCCAGCAAAAAATCCCAGGTTTTTTCATATCAATATTACCGAATATCAATCACTTTTCTTTTGAAAAAAAGAGTGCAAACACAAAAATTCTTTATTTCAAAACATTTCGCAAAGCAGCAATTTGAAAATCAATAGCTTCCTTATCTTTCACAGTTGTTTCTTCGATTTTTTTCTTTTTTTCTTGTAGCTGTTTGATTTCAATTTCGACTAATTTGTGTTTCTTCTTGGCAACATTTGATGCTGTCACTTTGGAATTTTCTTCTTCTAAATATTGATGATATCGTGTTCGACTGCTTTTCACATTTCTCAGCATTTTATCAGATATCTCAATCTAAACAAAGGTGTCATATAATTTCTGATGTTTCATGAAAATATTTAACATAAGATCTGATATGAATGTGACATACCTTTTCCAAGCCACCTGATGATTGTATGTAGTCATACATAAGACGCTGATTCACGATCAGTAACTTTCTCTAACTGTATCGGACGAAAGGCACATTGCCAGGGTTGGCAAGGCTTTGGTTTCTGGTTTTTTTGGTTTTTTTCCAAAATCATTGGGAAACTGTTTTTTCACATTAGTCAATCTTCTAGGCATGTATTGGTGTCTATCTAAATTAACAAAACAATCAATTTAGTTGAATTGACTTCACTACAAAGTAGAAAAAGGTCGCGTTTATTACGATACATTTCGCACACAAAAGATGTGATATTAATCAATCGATATCCTTTCCTTTGTATCCATCTTGAGTACATGAGCTGAGTTTGCTATAATTTGCTCACAAAAAATTGGATGCTAAATCTTTCATAGAGTGTACTCCGAGGTGACATCCATTGATCCATATCATCATCAAAATGTTATAAAATATGATTGAGTTTAATATCCTGAATTTATTGTAACGGTAAGCTTTTTAATTTTCCAAGCTCGAAATTTCAAAATATAAATTAGACAACAAAAATTAAATTTTATACAGATCAGTTAAGCTAACAAAGAGAAGAGCTTTTGAATGGCTGATTTTTATGTGACTTGACTTTGCTACTAAGTAGAAAAAATTGTGCAAAAATATATATATATATCATGCAAGCGAGAATAGTATAATATAATAAGACCCATTTGCTGTAGTTATAGCTCGCAGGCAGGTTTGAAAAGCAAAAATTCGGAAACATCTGAAATGTCTATGTGTGACCGTCAACTATAGTCGTAATATTAATAACATATGTAGTAATCTATCAATTTGAAACCCCCTTATCGAAAACGGTATTGTGTCATTTCAACTTTTCTGTGCATAATGTGATGCATTGATACAATTCTGTAGTTGATTTCTTTTGAGTTTTGATTACTTACATTGTGTATTGTATATTTCCCTTTATTCGTAATTTTTCTTCTTTTCGTTGAATTTGCCCCTTACATATCGCATGCTCTGTTCCATTTTTACTTTTCTTATGTTGTTCACTAATGGTTCCTTTCTTATGTGCTCACTATTACTGTATTTCTATTGCTATAATAGGGATTTCCTATAGCATAAAATAATGACACTTCCGATAAGATACTTCTAGCTGCCATTTTAAGGCTCCCTAACTAGTCTTAGATGATACAGGGAGCTTCCAGCGTTATTTTGATGTACCAAACATTTTAAAAAATTAAACCAGAAAAAAACCACTAAAAAATCAAAAAAACCACTGAAAAACCAAAAAGTCGAAATTTCAAAGGTTTGGTTTTTGCCAACCCTGCACATTGCTCATGTGAGAACAGTGTGAAAAACTAATTAAGTTGGCGCCTAGCGACCAAGCAATACATGTGGAGCTAGAAAATTTTGAGACAGCCAAAGGTCAGAAAAGTAAAACCACTCATAGGGTCCACAACCACGCCAAGCCATTCCTTCTCATTTTCTTTCCATTCTCTTTCTTTTTCTCTTTTCCTTCTTTTTCTTCAATTTTCTGGAATTTGTGACAAAATCCCCTGACTTTCCCAGGTTCCCAGGTTTCCCAGAAAAACAAAAAAATCCCCTGACATTCCCAGGTTTCCCAGGTTCCCAGGTTGTGTATGAACCCTGTCTATACTTTTCAGAAGTCTGCTCATACACATCAATTTACGTTCTCGAGTAGCTCGCTAGCTGATGTCATTTTCTCACGCTCTTCAAAACTTTGATTGATTACTCATTTGGAAAGAAAAGCATATCAAACCATTTGGTAACTATTTTCCGGGCGATGAGGAGTCAAAGCTGCGGAAGAGACGGCTGCGTCGTTGTCGCTGGTAGCCAATTGGGCAGCGGCCGCGTTACGTGACATCCGAACGGCCATGCGTTCGAGGCTGCGGGTACGGATGCGTACCGATCCGTCGTGACTCATGTAGTCGCGCGGGTCGCACGGGTCATGGCGCGAACGACGCGAACGATTGTGCGGTGGCCAAGCTAGAAATGTGCAGGAAGTGAACGAATGAACAATTTGGAATAGTTTAAAAGTTTCTAGATCAAATTTCTTGTTCGATCCGTGAATTCTCGAAAAAATTTTAATATTACTTTTTCAAAAATTTTCGGAGATATTTCATAACTTTTTCAACATTTTTGACAAAATTTTAAGACGCCTAAAAATGTTTTGGGAAATTTTGAAGTTTTTCAAAATTCCGAAAAAAATCTCAAAGTTTTCGAGAATACTTGAAAAAACTTTGACATTGCTCACAAGTTCGTAGAAAAGTTATGAAAACTTAGAAAAATGATTGGAAAAAATTGGAAAACCTTACAAAATATCACTTAAAATCGTGTAAAAAATCTTATGCAAGAAGTTCATCTTTCACATATTTCTGTAGAATAAAATTTAAAAACAGGTTTCTCTTTATAAAGCTTAAAAAATATTTGCGATCCGGGTATGCAATATTTCAAATTTAGGTCGGAAAAATTGAAAATTGCTCATTTTATATAAATTTGAAATCAAATTACGAGACTTGAACCATAAAATTTAGGTCTCACGACTAGTTTTCAATTTTTTGTTCAGAACAGTTGAATTTGGCAACATTCTATACTTCTTAGCATCACGTAACATTCTTACCGATGACGTAATGACCCAGAGACCCGGACGTCGAAATTCCCATTTGTTGTTGTTGATGTTCCGCCGCCAAAAAGTTAGCCCCAGAACCACCGTTCTCGAACGGAATTTCATTTTGACGATAAAATTCCAAAACGTCAAATATACTCCCGAAAGACAAATTTAGCACTTGAGCCTTACCGTCGCTGCAAATATTTAATCGAATATGCTGGAAAAAAACGAAAAATTGGCTCGACGCACAAAATCATTTTTGCGTAGAAATTGTGCAAATCTGATCTAAAAATGGACAATTATTCTGGCCGGAAAAAAACAAGAAAAATTTGATCAACAGAAAAAGTACATTTTTAATAGAAATTAGACCAACTTAATCCAGAAAATCACACGCACTTTAGCTGGAAAACAAAAGAAATCAGCTCAATGTCAAAAATCCTTTTTGCATAGAAATTATGCAAATTAGTTACAAAAAACTCTGCACATCAGGCAAGAAAATAAAAGTATATTTACCAAAAAAGTCTGTCCTAAGTACAAAGAAGCGATTTATGGAATGGAAATTATGAAAATTTGAGCCCTAATCACTTTAGCCAAAAAACAAGAATAGTTTAGGAAAATGCTTAGAAATTATGCAAATTAGACCGACAAGATTACATTAACTTTAGACAAAGTACGTAATTGACTCAAGGAAAAAAATGCCCTTGCACAGAAATTATACAGACTGGTCTCAAAAATATCTTAATCCAAAAAAATCTATTTTTCCATGAAATCTGCGCAAATAGTCCACGAAAAAACGTTCAACTCGGCGGAAAAGCGTGTAAAATCAGTTCAGTTATAAAATTCTCTTTATACCAATTATGCAAATCAGATCCAAAAATCCCACTGATTCCGGCTAAAATGAAAAAATGACTTAATCTATATTGCACAGAAATTATGCAAATTGAAGCTGAAAAATGACACTGATTTCGTTTAGAAAACGAAAACTCACTCAAAAAAAAAATTTTTTTGAATAGAAATTATGCAAATTTGATACTTAAACTACTCACTTTAGCCCTACCGTAACAATTGAAAGTTAAAACGTATTCGCCCAAACGCGTTTCGCTTTGCCGAACAATAAATAATCCATGGCCGTCGCGACCGGCTTGTAAAATTAACATGGCGGCGTCTGACCGGGACATAAGGCCGTGGAACCAGGGGAATTCATGCAAAGTCGAAGTAAAACCTGAGAATCAATGTGAAAAAAGTGAAACTTGGTCTTCGCCGGTTTAAAATTGGCATTGATTGACGAAATGACTAATGATTAAATTTTTCTGATTTTCATTACAAATACACTGACTAATGAAACCAAAAGAGACGAAACATTCACACTCGGAGCTTCAGAAAAGTACAGAGAGGAAAAAAATTGTGTTTCAGTTCGAAATGGTGCATGAAAATTACCACGAATTCTATTTTGCTATGGAATACTTGGTCGTAATAGTTTATTACGCAAAAATTTTGTTCGAAATGTAATCCAACAGTTTTAAAGAAATACTAGAAATCCGATAAATTCGATTTGCGAATCGCATAAAAATTTCAGGAATACTAGAAAAGTGCGAGAATTCAGGTCTCATTTGAAACATGCATGATACTCTCAGGGAATTCGGGGGAAAAATAAAAGAAATCGAGATTTTATTCTGATGTGCCGCAAGAAAAATTGAGAACGTCTTGAAAAATTTTGGAAGCCCCACTTTAGTTCGGAACATCAAACGAAAAATGAGAAAAAGTCAAAATATTCAAATTTCGTTTGAAGTATCGCACTATAGTTTGTGAAAATACGAAAAAATACAGATTTTTAAAAAAATTAAATATCGTCCTGAGAATGAATCCTGAAAATTCCTAACGGTGTTAACCAAAAAAATATTTGTTTGAAAATATCACAATGAAGTTTCAGAAAATACCAAAAAAATAAAAAATAGCCTTTCTTTCAAAAAATTAGAAAAAATACAAAAATAACATTCTAAAAAGAGTTATATGGAAATTCAAAAAACTGTTGGTGTTGCGAATCCGTGGCGGATCCAGAAATTTTTTTCAGGGGGGGCGGTGCTCAAAATTAAGTAGTTATTCAAAAAAAAAATTCGAAAAATTTTCAAAAATTTTTCAAATTTGCCTATAGTTATACAGAAAAACAAATCGTATTTCAAAAGCTTCGGGCGGGGCGGCCGCCCCCCCCCGCCCCTCCTAAATCCACACTCCGAATAGATAACAAATTCAATTATTTCTTCAAAATGAATAATAGTATTAAAATTTAGGAACATAGCACATATTGCATGATGTTCCATAGAATACTAAAGATGAAAGGAAATTTAAATTTGGCATTGGGATATCGCATAAAACTGTCAAATAAGTATAAAAAATTCAAAATTATGTCGAAGGTGTAGGACTGAAAAATTTTCAAAACATCACACGAAAACTTACAAACAATTCAAAAACTCAACTCACTCGCGAACAGATCTCCCGATCTCCTATACTCCAAATTGGCCCTGCTCCTCAAGCTCGGGCTTATCGTTCTTGCGGCTCCTCCGCCGCCCATCATTCTGGCACTGTCCACATCCAACGTTTGACTCCCGCCGATCATTCTTCGATCGTTCATCGATGCAGCTATGGCCGCGTTATTACTATTGCGCACCCGATAAGCAACGTCGTGCCCGGTGCTTAAACTGCGATGGAGTTGCTGTTGTCCCTGGCTTTGGGCGCCGCTCGCCGAGCCGACGGAAACGGTGTCGACGGCGTCGTTGATGATCACGCGTCCAAAATGACCGCTAGAACGTTGAGGTGTTACTCGATTGGCCCCTAGAAAAACGAGACAACTCGGATTTTGAAGAATTTGACGAAATCGTAGAAAAATGAGCTTATTAAAATAGTGTTCATCTTCTATTTGTTCGATTCGAAATTTCGTGCAGAATACTGGAAAATTTTCGAATTACGAAAGTCTTCAATAATAACTAAAGGTAAATTATAATTCTGGATAACTTTACAAACAAATCGCATCCTGTCGAAATTGGAAAAATATGGTAAGATTTCATGCGAAAAATAGCAAAAATGTGCATAATTATTTAATGAAAGTAATAACGAATCATATTCAAGAGTGGGCGTAGTGAGAAAAAAGTGAGCCAATAATGAGAACTCCAATAATTATTCTTTTTCAGTCCATGATTTCCAAATTTGTCAACGATGAATCAAATAGAAACATGGACGGTGTGGCGGAAAAACAATGAGAATATAGGTCGAATAACGGAAGGAATCACAACAAAAATGGACCAATGAGAATAATGCTCATTATCCCGAAGGTTCAGTTCGAAATTTTATATCAGTAAAGTTGAGCATTCTACAAAATTTAGTGAACACAGATGCAGAAAAAGTATTCGCAAAATTTCGTAGACAAAAATTGCAGGACACGTGAACAAAAATTCATCAAAAAACTTCAACTGGTACTACGCCAAACTTATATTTTCCGATGAATTTAGAATACATTTTTTAAAGTAAGATCAGTGTAAATTCTGAGAAAGGCTAAAGCAGGCATCTTTCGCGTTGAAAAGTGTTCAAATTTATGGCTCTACAAGCTGAAATTTTTGGAAAACTCCTAACCTCTGGTAGCGGGCAACGATTCGCAGTGTCTGATTCTCGGCGAATCAGAAGCCGGCGCCGATGTCAAACGAGGACGTCTGAAAATCAAGTAAAGCAAAAAAATTTTAAAAAATTCTGCTCAAAAAAACCTCACAGTTGCACGGGATTTAAATCAATTTCTGTCGAACCATCGTCCAATGGAAAATCCGTGCAATGACGTATGACGCTAATCCAACTTTTCATATCGTCCAAGTCTTTGGCTTGTACGACATATTCCATATAATTTTGAGCCTACGATGGAAAGAAAATTCATATTATGACGGAAATTTGGTATTTTTATTATCAAAAACTACTTTAATAACGAAAGAATCGGGCGTATCGGGCGTTTCTAGGGCCGTAGTTTCGCGAACTTCGGTAATGAGGAAGCAAAAAACGCCGCTTTTCGGTTTTGAAGCCTAAGGAAAATTTTAAAAAATGCTTGGAAATTTTGCGGCGAATCAACAAATTTTTGACGCAATCAGATTTCAAAAAATCATAAAACTTCGGAGAAATATAGTTGCCATTTTTAAAATCACTGTGACGAAAAGCCAAAATTTTTCTTAAATTTGGAACAGAAAAAAATCGATTAGTGGACGAATATTTCAGGCTTTTTTAGCCATTTTAAAGGCGGGTACCTAAAAATTTGAAAATAGCGAATAAAATTTTAGGTCTAGGAGCCATATTGGCTCCTAAAATTTTGATTTTACTTCAATGAGTTACAGTTGATTTCATTCTTAGATTTTAGGTAAGTGTTCTGCAGGCTCTAAAATCAGGAAACACCGATAATTTTTAGGCGCTTCGCGCCTAAAAATTTTTCTCTATAATTATTTGGATTGGTCTGTCCACCGTTTTTCCACAAATCAAATTTTTGTGGAAAAGGAGAGGGATTTGACATGATAAATATAAATTTTGGTGCATTTTGTGGTCAAACTCTCAATTTTGCCAATTTTTTTGTAATTATAATTTTAAACATGAAGCCGAATTTGAATTCCTAAGCATCACAGATGTGATTTCAGAAATTTCATGTTTAATTCGAATTTTTTCAAACTCGTGAATGTACGATTATACTTTGTAATTTTTAAAATGATAAAGACACGTTCTTAAATAGAAAATTTGGACCTTAATAAGTTATCCGTTAGTTGATTTTCCAGCATTTTAGAATGTCGGCGCCTAAAAATTTTTCGGCGCTGTGCGCCGGAAAGGTAGGACACAACAAAGGGAATAAGAACAGAAGCCGCATTTTTCAATACCCTTTACTTTTGTGCCAGAAAGATATTAACCTTAAATGATATCCTGGAAGAAGGTTCGTACAAAAATATAGTAAATATCGTGTTTTTTTGCGAATAAATAAGCCATTTTTCGATATTCAATTACGAATTTCTGGCTCCCAAAATTTTAATTTGGCTCCTAAAAATTAAGGCCAAGGAGCCATTCGGCTCAAGATTTTCAAACCAAAGCCTGGTAAGAATTAAATGCGGAAATTGAATAACTGTTCGAAATTTCAATATTTCGAAAGCGAAAAATTACGCAAACTCCAGAAATTATCATTTCGAAAATGATGGAGAGAAGAATGTGTATACAAGCAAAGAATATCTTTTGAATTTCAACTTAAGTGAAGAAATTTTTGAAAAACCCAAATTTCCATAAATGCGGAATTGAAAAGCATTTAAACTTTCAAGCCTAATATGCAATAAATTCATAGAAAGACAATTTTACAGTGTTTCCAAATAACCAAATGTTTTGCCAGCCGCAAAAATTACATACTTAGAATTAGAAGCCGAAAATTTCTAGATCGAGAAACATAACGATTTTCTAGATTTTGAAACAGAAGAAATATAGTCAAAATTCTTGAATTTATTTGTCAATATATACAACTCTCAAAAGCGAACCCTTTAAATTGAAAAGTTCGACAAAAGCCGGATAAGAATGAAAGGAATTAAAATTCCCAAATAGCCAAAACTTAAAAAATGAAAAAAATTAGGAAAAGCAAATGAGTTTTTACTTTTACATTTTTAACTGTACAGGTATCTGGGAATGAGATGGATCTTTCCAAAAATCAGAATTCCATAAATGATCACCAGGAAAAGGTAATACATATGTTTTATGTAAAGGAACTTTCAATGCCTTCGAAATTTCAATTGACATTAAGGATTTCAAATTTCAAAAAACGTTGAAATAAGAATCAACCCGAATTTCTAGCCTGAATTTGAAATAAAGTATAGAATACACCAATAAACTTTTTTGAAATTCCTAAAAGCTTCTCTGTTCTGAAATACCAAAAAATGAGTTGCCAAAAATTCTCAAACTTTAATAGAAACGAAATCTTAGAAAATGAGAAACACAAGAAATTTATTAAAATTCAAGGAAAAAAACATATCTGCCTCATTCCCAGGTTTTCAAACAATGAAAATGTTCAAAACTCTCAAATTTGCTTCTCAAAAGACTCAGAATTTTGAAGGAAGAGTTGAAAATAAAAATTTCGAAACATCCAAAATGTGAGAACTCCAAAAGATCCAAGAAAAGCAAAGACATTTTTTGAATTTTTTTCTCCAAGTTTTTAAAACTCCAATTTTGTTCAGATTTCTCTAAAAAACGCGTAGAATTTTTTGCACGGGTCACAGTATTCGAAAAAAATATTAAAATTAAAATTGAGAAAATAAGAATTTTTCAACGTTTGTAGCGAAATTTTTCAATTACTCCGCATTTCATTTACTTTTGGCGGCGAATAAAATTCTAATAAATAGCCGCCAGCCGTTTTTATCAAACACAAACGACCTTTCTCCCATTTTTTGCCGTCCAAATCTTTACCGCTCACAAAATTGACGGTGCCGTCTTTGACCACTTCGACGACCGTTTTTCTCGACGATTTCGTTGACGAAGGAGCGTTGCCGTTGCCGCCCGACGGATTGCGTCGTACAATTGTAGTCGTCGTTGTAGTAGAACGCACCCTTACATTATTCGTATTGTTGTCACTGATGCTTGTTTGATCGCCATTTTCTGCAGAGGAACGATGATTGATATCCACGATGTCGTGTTCAGAGCTTCGATGACGAAAAAATGTTCGTTTAACGTCTACAAGATACGAAAAGAAAGTTTATAAATATTTAACAAAAAGTTTTAATTCTAAAAAACTGTTATCAGGTTGAGGAAAAACAAGTATTTTCTGGAAGCGTATAAGATGGCATAGAAAAACACAAAATTCTAAACAAAAGAGATGAAAAAACAATAAAATTATGTGTAAAAAGAAAGTCTAGGAAAATAATTATGTAAGAGTTAATGGAACTAGAAAAAATGGCAAAGATAGACAGAAGTAATTAATATATATATAGAAATTCGAAGAAAAAAGATTTCGATGATTGTTTTCTTTCTGCAGTGATTAAATATTTTTGTGTTTTGTGAACATAAACTTTTCCATTTGGAGTATGATTTTCTGCTTGATGAATCCAAACTATCGGTTGGGTGGGTGCTTAATTTTTTCACTTCGCACAACTGAAAAATCACTGAATTCGCTGGAGAAGTGATACTTTTGTCTATGAAATGAATGAACCAGCATTTTCGAGCTTTAGACCGTCTGAAAACAATGTCTTTTGATGCATTATTACGATTATCCGTACTAAAAAACGATGATTACGATCGATAACCGATGGATGCAGAAGAAAAAGCTGAAAATGCATTTCCCGACATTTTAGAAGCATTGGAATGAAAACTTATTCGGCGCAGACTTCTCATTATTTTTCTTTAAAACTCATGAAATCCAGCAGCAAAAGTTTAGGATTTAGGATAAAGTTCAAGAAAATTAGCGTTTAATCGGTTTTCTGATGAAAGTAAGTAAATCCCTCAATTTCAGAGTGAGCGGCCAAAAATTTATCTTCGCAAGCAAACTTTTGGCCAAGTTCTATATCGCAACCTGGCCTATGCAAAAAAACCCGACGAGTGGTCCAAATTACCTGTTTAAACTAACCATTTTAGAGATTTTTCGAGCCTAAAGTAACTAAAAATGGAGCTTAACACCAGACTTCATCAGGAGGCATTTAGGCGCGCGATCTGAACTTCTCAGCCCGATATTCAGTAGCTACACGACCTCGTCGAGTTTCGACTATGTTAAAAAATTTAGGAATTCCCGTTCCACTGAAAACAATTCCTGTATACGGACCAACATACATCGAATGAAGATAAACGCAGTACAAAAATCACCGAATAAATAAAATTTGAATTTAATTGCAGACATTTTGAAAAAACTGTTCACACCAATTTTCGCACAAGACTGAATCTATAACATGACTGAAAAAACACTAGCTTTTCCATTTTTCAAACGAATTTTCACAAAAATTCTTAGTCACAAGAATCGAAATAATCATACCGTAAAGGACAAAGTCCCTACAAAGACATTCCTGAAAACTTATCCGAGATCAATGAACTTTCAAATTTAATGGCCGATTCTATACGAAAATTAATTATTTTTGTATATTTTTAAACCTAAAATTGCATTTTTACAATTCCAAATATATTCCGTCAATATCACTGTTGATTTTTTAGGACCTAAATCATTTATCTTCAGGTTTTCTGACCATTCACTTTTGATTAATCGTCAGACAACTTTTTCAATGTACAGAACAGAAAACATAGCCAAAAATTAAAAATACAACGATGATAAAATACTAAATCTCATTCAAACGTAGAATTTCAGAGCAGAGATAAAATAAAAAGATACAAAAATAACAGAACTTTGAATAATCTCAAAAATTTCGACAAGAAAGTGTTTCCATCGTTTTCAAGCACGAGAGTCAGTCTGCGTGATGAGAAACCTCTAAAAATCTTCACGTGATAGATCGAAGAATTTGAAAGATTTTATACAGATTCCCTGGAAGAAAATTTTTCGCCCAATAGCTACACCGAAAATTGCACTTCTACAGTAAAATTTTCTTGCGGTGTCTATTTTTTCAATGCCCACTTTTCAGCGACAACTTTTGGAAAAAATTCCTCCGTCGACTGAAACCTTTGCGGTTAGAAACGACACTAGAAGAGACGTTTGTCGTCGACGAGGCGGCGGGGTCGTTACGACGTCGTAACGATGACGATGGATCGTCATTGTTTAAATGTAACCGATTATCGTCAACAAAATCAGCCCCACCGTTCGCAAAAGAAACAACGTCCGATTCCGTATCGGAAACTAATAACGATATAGTGCGATTATTATTATCATCATTTTCGTTGATATCGCCATTGACGAACTGATCTGAAAAATTGAGAATACAAAAGACTAAATTTTAAACTTTCGGGAAATTTTCAAAAAAATTCAAAAATCTTTTTATGAACACAATAATAGGGAGAAGACCAAAAATTTACAATCAAAAAGGTCCTTACAAAAAATTCGGCAAAAAAATTTAACGAGCGTCTCTAAATTCTATAGTTAAAAATTTAACTTCTAGAGAAGATTTACACCATGAATCGATATTAAGGAATTCGAAAAAATTGTTTCGCGAAAAACTTTAAGAAATTCTACGCTATTGAGGAAATTTTTTATATTTGAGAAACTTTTTTTACTACATAAAAGAATAACTGTACGTTAAAATTTTGATTTTCGGCTGGAAACTTTAGGAATCTAAATAGATATTTTAGAAATGTAAATTTAAGACATTTTAGAAATCTAAATTTAAAAAAATCGCATTTCAAAATGAATTTCAGGCTGTAACTTGCGGTAAAAATTGAAAACTTAGCTGTAAGAAATAAAAAGAACTTGATTATCGATAGAATTACGACAAAGCTTTAATTTCTGAGCGAAATTTCCAAAACTAAAATTTCTGACAGAGAAGAACTTCGAATTTATGAGAAAAATTTTAGCGATTTGAATTTATGAGATAAATTTTACAAGTCTGTATTTTGGAGAGATTTAGATATCTGCGTTTTCAGCAGAATTTTTGAGGAGAAAATTTCTGGAAAATGTATTTTGTACTGCAATTACAACCTTAAATCCTGAATTTCAAGTGACTTCAAAACTAAATATGTTGTAACCGCTTATTTTTTCGGATTCTCGCATTTTCGCTTCGATGTTTATATAAACTTGATTTTCAAGAGATTTCACAAATTGGAATAATTCATATATTTTTCAAGAAAACTAAAGTTTTGAAAAAATTTCAGAAGTTGACTGTTGAAGAAATATTTAAAAGTTTGTTTTTCCATCAGAAATTTCGGAAATTAAAACTCTTGAAGAAAGTGCTAGGAATCTCCAGTAAAAGATGAATTTCGGATGGGGGTTCTGAATTTTAGATGATTAAAAAATACAGTTTTGTGTTTTTATTCTGACTTTTTTTCTCACGACACATCGCCAAACGATTAACAAACGCATTACCGATCGCAACGCGATCATGCCGTGATGTCACGATCGTATTAACTGTCGCTGAACAAAAGGCGCTGGTTTCATTCAAAAGGCGAGACGAACGGCAAATACGGCGAGCTTCGCTTTCGAAATAGCCGACGAAAGAACGGCAAAATTTTAAAGCGACCAATTTTTCGTCGACGTCGAATTCAGCTGGCGACGAAGCCAAATTGACGACGTTGTCAGCTAAATAATTGAACCAACTCTGGGCGAAATCGTACGCGGCGAACTTGGCGCAATCGTCGCAAAATTGGGTCCAAGGAACGGTGGTGGAGCCTATATGTAAGAAAAACGATGAGATATTAAGGAGGCGTGGCCGAGAAAAATGTAGGCGGTGCGATGCAGAAAAATTGACCAATGAAAAGTAAAGTTACTCAAATGAGCAGTGGCGCTTAAAAATCTGCTAGCCTCAAGAATGCTGTTTTACAGTAAGCATATGAGACACGACGCAAGATCGTATCCAGGGGACGGTGGGACCTATACGACAGGAAAGTTATTTTATTTATAAAAAAGACGCTACTTAAACGTGGGAACGTCGACTTTTGAAGTATAAAGTTACTCAAATGAGCAACGCTGGTCTAAAATAGGCAGGTATACAGGATGTTAGTTTGCAATAAATTGAACAGTTCAAAGTTGCTGAAGCCTTGCGTATCAAACTTTAATAAGAAAAATGTACTGCATTCTACAAGTTTCTATGTTAATGATCAAAACCCAAAATTTTCAGCAAATTAACCTGAACGTTCACCTCAGAAATTTCATGGTTGCGTAACAAAAGCGAGATATCAATAAAATTAAGGACATTTTGTATGATTGATTAATAATTAAAAAATTGAGGTAAGCTACCGTAGTCATAGAATCAAATTTACGAACAAAAAAGCCGGCTTGTGAACTTTCTGAAAATTTACAGAATAGAAAACAAAAAAATACTCTAAAGTGACAAAGTAAATATTTATTGGTAAATGATTATTGCAGCCATTAGATTAAATACGCAAAGTTTGAGGCAAAAAAGTAACCAGGCTTACTGTTCATGGCTATTTTATATTTCTATTTAATAGCCAACATGCGTATTTTTCAACGGGAGGTTCAATGGTTAAATTTTCACTCATTTCGAAGCGAATCATTTCTACAACAATCTGCATGACATAAATCGAACATTAAGTAACTGTATGTAATGCCAGTGTAAAAGCGTTAGATGCTTACCGGGTCCTTTAGCCACTTATATGAAATTTCAAAAAAGCTACAATAGATTGGTGATACGAAAGAGTTGGAGCACTCTGGTGTCATAGAATTATAACGGGAGGGTCCCAGCCATGCTTATCACTGCCGAACAGAGCCAAGAAAATGAACCAATTAAATACGATCCTATCAGCCATTTATAATGAACTCACCGGCTTGTTGATCTCTAGCGTGTTGATCGGCCGATCGCAAGCTGATTCCTGAATCCACGGCCGCCGAAGAGATGGGAATCGTGTCATTCTGCGGCAGTTCACGCCGATCGTGCCCATTGTAAACATTTTGAATCAATTCCACGCCTATCATGGTCCTTGGGGAAGGTTCCATTTGAACGAAAAGTTTAAGTTGACATCTCAAATTCAGGTATGCGTGTCTAGGCTCTTTCAACCGTTTTTCATCAACAAAAAGAGCCAATTTGCGTAGAAATTTTCTATTCGAGAAAAACTCCGTACAAAACACTGACGTATAAAGGCACTAATGAAGTAGAAAAAATTAATTTAATACAAAACGAAATGCAAAAGAACAAATAAACAGTCCGTTTTATCATCGCTCGCGAGGACTAATAATTGAAGAACACGTAAATGCAAAAAAATACATACATACAGGGTAGTCCGAAAAACGACCTATTTAAAAGTGCTAAAATGCATTAATTAAAGCAAACTTGAGATCCCTATTTTTTGGAGTTCCACAACAAGAACAATGATTTGATTCTAATTCGATTTAAAAACGAAAAATTTCAAATGGTGAAAAAAATTCAAATCACATTTTCCTTGAAGATTCAATTAAATCTAGTCGATTAGTCTATTCTTTCAAAACCGAAGATTACACACATTACAGGAACAGAGTTCACACATGATACTAGTTTCACAAGGAAAAACCTGATTTTCGAAAAATTTGGGTTTCAAAAAAATCGCGAACAGACATATTAGAATTCTATAATCCAAGTCTATTTCATCAAGTTCCTTTTTCTCATTGGATCATCAAAAATCCCGCAAATCGATTCCAGAAAATAAAAGTTTCCGAAAAATTGTTAGATAAGTTCAGCAGAAATATCACTATTCTGGCACAAAGGCTCACTTAATCGCAGGTCTTAATCAAAGACTGGAAATTTTGTAAAATATCAAATTTTCTTTTGAACAATAAGTTTGCTCAGGATTATCAAAATAAACACTCTCGGCTAAGAAATCACGCTTTCATCGTTCGATTCGCACAGTTTTTGTCAAGCAATTTTACATCAAGCTTACATTGTAATAGTCAACTACTACTGATACCACCTAATTTTGAAAGAAATACTGCAAAAATTGACGTCAAAAAGCAGAGACTTTCTTAAGAATGAGTACAGCCCGTGGCATAAAATAGCTAATGATATTAAATTTTAAGGTGAGAAACTAGAGTAGAGAGACTATCTAACAAAGAAGCTTTACTGCCTGATGTACAACATCATTTTCAAATCGACCGTGTTTTCGCACCTCACTGTACCAGATCGACATACGAAAATAAAGCGACCGGAATTTTTGTTGAGCAGTTGACCGGAAAAAATTTCACGTAGTTATTGATCGTCATCTTCGTAATAATAATCAGAGTCGGCGTCCGGGTTACCGTAAAACGTGCCGTCTAACATATCGTACAATCCATTGCCGTAATTTTCTTCGAAATAAGGATCATTTTCGTCGTATTGATTATGGTAATCCTCCAGCGGGTCTTGATCATTTTCTTCGTAATAATTTTCTATTTGATTATCGTAATATTCTTGATTTTGATCGTTATTGTCGATAATTATTGATTCATTTGGCTCATAGTAATTTTCTTGATCCGGATCATAAAAATCACCGTCCGATTGATCTTCGTAAAATTCTACTTCTTGATCGCTTCCTTCTTCTCCATCAAAAAATTTTTCATCATTTTCTTGCTGCTGTTCGTCTCCGTAGTTTTCCTGTCATTGAATGGAGAAAATAAGGGGAAAACGTCGTGAAAGATCTTTACAAGTAAAAATAGAGATAAAAAAATATTAGCTCAACTGGCAAAAAATATGTGAAAGGCCATTGTTTTCTCCACAAATGTGGAAAGAGGTCAAATTTTTTTTCACATACGGAAAATTTTTTGGCGAAAAGTTTTCATCTTAAAATGCTACGAGTTACTAAAGAAACGCGTAATGACTGGAAATTACAACGAAACGCCTCATCCCATTGTTTTTTCTGGCCGGCCTTCTCCCCAATTAGGGAATAGGGTCAACATTTTGTTCTCTATTTTCCAGAACTCGTTTTTTCGCTTAAATGCTCATAGACGTTTTATTTAAGTGTTTTTGAGCTTTTTAAAGCATTCTGATAATCAATTTTTCGGACATTATCTCAAAAATTAGACTTGACTTTTGTGTTCATAAATCGTAATTACTAGAAATTTAATCACTTGATAAATTTTAAAACCAGTAAATTGTTCATAGCCTTTCATAAATTTAGCCGAAAACCTATAAGTAAGAAGCGTAGAAATTTTCCAAAAATACTTCCATGAAGCTTTTGAATTCAATTTACGTTAAGAAAGGAACAAACGCTTCGCTTCATTATAGTACAAATAAGGAAAAAAACAGTGTGAATGGCACAAACAATCGGAAAAATATTAGAAAATACTTTCTGTTTGTAAAGCGAGACAAAATTATTCAAATCAATTGAGCATAATCAGACTCTCAAATGAACATCGGATAATCAAAATCAAAAAATCAAGAAGATAGAAATTACACAATAAGGATGGTGGTGCGAAAAATCAGAATATTGTATGCGAAATTTAGAATACCGTATTAACCTTGCTGTCGCTTCTCATAATGTCGTCTTTATCACATGTCTCCATATTCAATTTGTCATTAGATTAACAACAATGCTGCGTTGTTGTCCCAAAAAATAAACCTTTCCAGAAAAAGGGTAAAGTAAAACATTCACGGAATCTGGTTTAAATTTTTCAGAAAAAGATCGACAAAAAAAAGAACTCAAAATTTTGTATAATTGTTATTCTTCTCGAAAAAGTTGATTTTTTGAAAGTTTGAATTACGAAAAAATTTTCAGCAGAGTTCCTATGGTTTTAGGTTACAAGTTCATTTCATGACGTTCATTTTCTCACAAAAATGAAATCAGCAATTTCGCAAAATCATTCCAAATTAAAGTAGAATACTTTTCGAGACGGAGAAAAGTCAAAAATTTTTTTTCTGGATTTCCAATATGAGAAAAAATATTTCGATAATTAAAAGAGATTTTAAGCACGAACTGTAATTTTCTAAAATCGAAGCTCACTCCTCCCGCTTCGTCGCTGTAAAATTCTTCTCCTTCTTCATCGAAGTCTCCATCTTCATACTTGTATTCTTCTTCGTCTTCAAATTCTTCTTCGTTTCCAAATTCTTCTCCGTCATCAAATTCCCCTTCTTCTTGATCTTCTTCATCTTCATAATAATCTTCTTCGTCTTCAAATTCTTCTTGCTCGTCCTCATACTCGTCTTGATCTTCTTCATCTTCGTAATACTCCTCTTCGTCCTCAAATTCTTCTCCGTATTCTTGATCCGAAGAATAATCCGTCGTCAGCAATTGATCTCCATTATCATTTCTAAACCCGGCGCTTTGATATCCGACCAAATTTTTCGTCAACTTTTGTTGCTCCCGTTCGACCACCGCGTTTCGACGTTCCAATAAACGATGACCGTTGAGTAAAATTTCGAGTCGCGGATTTTCCTGAAGTCGACGATTATTGTTCGACACAGAAGAACTACCGCTATCGTCATCATCCTTTTTGTCTATCAACCTTTTGCTGAAAGAACGTCTACGAATTTTGGCACTGTAGACAATCAAGTTTTGATGACTGCCGTCGTCGCTGTCGTCGTCATTTTCGCTATCGGTACTAAACGTTTGATAATTAGACATGGTTTTGATTTCCATATTCCGTTATCGGAAGCAAGCAGAAGAAGACGCGAATAATAAGAGCTAAAAATGGAAACAAAATCGTGTTAAACCGTCCAGAAATGGACAAATGCCGATCTGGATCAAAGTTGAGAGGTCGACGCCGAAAAATTGATATGTGTAAAATATGTTTTTTCGGAAATTTCATAAACCTTGAAAGATTATTCCCAGAATGATTTGCTTCTTGCTCAACGAACAATTTGTCGGATCATCCAAGCTTGGGAATATTATTTGAACGACGAAATTTGCGAAAAAAAAATTGCTTTATTGGAACTGTCTGAGTTGAATTTCTCCATCTGCTGTTCCCGAGAATTTGAATCTCATCAACTGAACTCCAGAATAATGCTTCAAATTTTATTATCAATTGATTGATTAAAATCAGTGAACATCGATTTTTTAAATTAAAATTCATTCTCTCAAATTGTGCAGTTTATGGTCACAGAAAGTAATTTTTTCGATTTTATATATAGCTAAATGAATTATCAAAACCTAAAATTTTTCACTCTCCAAAATTGTTTTAGCAAAAAGGTGATGACTCTTCTCAAAAATTCCCTCACTAAAATTTGAAAATTAAATTTCGAAAAATTTATTTTAGTAAGAATTCAAAACAAATAAGCGGGTCCCTACGTGAGCAAACATTTTCCGACTCGTCCATCATTAAGACATATTCATACAATTACAATCTTACCCCAAAAAATTGTTTTTAAAATGCAAAAATTTTTGAAACAATCCGAGAAATTCGAATTAAACGAAACATTAAATACAGCGACTATCCGCTACATTTCAACAGAATTTTTACGCTCGAATCTAATAACTGAAGTCAAATTACAGCATCATGAAAGTTTTTCAGTTCAATTTCGCAATGATGAGGTCGACACAAAGATCAAGCGACAAAGGTAAAAAGTGATGAGAATCTTACGGAAAAAACGCAAGGAGAAAAACGATTTATAAATTTTTATTCTTAAGAGTAAAATACTAGCAAAGCAGCAAAAATATACACTTCGAGGCGCCGTAATGCTTTAAAATCAATAATTTTCAAGGTAAAAATCATCGAATTTCGACATCAAATTCATATCGCCGTCGTCCAAATAATTTTCCAAATTTTTTTCCTCTTCTTCATCATCATCATCATCATTTTTCGATCTACGTTCTTTAAAAACGTGGAAATTTCTAATATCGTCGTCTTCGGAAGAAGAGTTACCTTCGTCTTCGTCTGGATAATCATTTTTATAATTATTCTCGTCGTTGGAGTCTTCATCTTCATTATCTTCCAAAGGACGACGCCAATTACTTTTTTCCAATAAAAGATCGCTAAATTTGACGTTTTTTTGCAATCGTTTCTCTTGATTTTCGCTTTGTAAATTTGAATCGTACATGCGATCGATATCCCGTTCATTTCTATAATAATAAGGATCGAAATACGAACTAGCCGAATTGGACGATTCGTTATGCGCCAAATATAGAGAAGAAAAATGTTGATCGTCGTAAAAACAACCGTTATTATCGTCGAAATTGTCGCAAGCATTCAAACTTATAACGCCGTCTATTAAATTTTCCGTATCGACTCGGCAAGTAATTTTGTCGGGCAACCCGTCCCTAAAAACGGAAAAATGTTAAAATGGCCGAAAAAATTAATCAAACCTCAAAAATACATACATCATAAAGCTTTTGCGCTGAACAACAACATCGAAATTCGCATTGCAACATTCATTCAATCAAAAGGTTAAATATTTTTGCAATTTTCAGAATTATTGGTCTTCATTGCATACCTAATTACTTGCAGAATGCCTGCAAGTAATTAGGTATGTAATAAAGACCAATAATATCTTGTCTGTATACGTAAAAATGTTTAATGTATATGCACGACACACACTGTGGTTTACACTCTACTTTAAATTCCAATTTTCAGCAGTTATTAATGATCCAAATCTACATTTTTCTATCCCATCAAGTCAAAATATGAGTGTCATTGATCTAACTCCACTATGTTACGACCGGACTATTTGGACATAACCCGCAAAGTTTTATCAAAATTTGACAATCCTTGAGTGTGCCACAATGAAACAGGTGAAAGTCATTTTCAATTAAATTGTGAAAATTCTTGTTTAAAATTGCATCTATTCTCTCAAAATTGTAATAATTTGACTGAAGCTTTCACGATTTGCAGGCCGACCACCTGATTGTATACCAACATAGTTTGGTTAGAATATCGTCATCCCATACCTGGAAAAGTACACAATGTGGAGCACTTTTCTGATGTTGTTAAAAAAATTTCAAATGAAAATTTGTGTGTCATTTAGTCAGAATATCAATAATTCAAGCCAAAATCGGCTACATTTCAGCCAGAGCATGCGGCCACATACCTACTAAGTTTTATAAAAATAACGACACCCATTATATATATACTAAATAAAAATAACTACAAAAATTCTATTGGTAAACAAGAACAAAAGTTTGTTTAAATTTATAACAAAACTGATGTAATAATGCATCGGCATAAACTTTGTGGGTCCTTTTCAGATATTATGGCCTCTAATATTTTTTTATTTTTATCATTTGTTACCACTTATCAAAAAAATTTTATTCTGCAATCAGATCAATCGCATTCTTCCCACTGAAACGTAGTTAAATTATGAGAAAAATCAACTGAAATTATAATTCAGTAAGGCAAATGTGTATGAACTGAAAATTTCTTTCATCTGTACGTAGATGAAAGCAATCGATGTTTAACTGCAGAGGAATTGTGTTACGATACGTGGAAATGTCAACGGAATTATTTATCAATGGTAATCTCAAAATTAAATGCAAGAAGATGGGCAACACAACAGTTTTCGTCAAACTATTCCAATTCTCAGTTCACATCTACTGAAATCATGGCAATAGTTCAAAACATTGGTACTGGAAGCAATTGAAAATGAAAAGATTGACAATTAATACAGCTAGAAATCTGTCATGCGGTTCAAGATCAGCCAGAGGTTATACCCCTTCAAACATAAAAATTCTCGATTGCTATTGATCCAAAAATCAAACCCAGAGCAGAAGGATCCAAAGATCTTTCAGCTGTTACGGATGAGCCATGTATAATGGAGAGCAATATTTTCGACTGCTAAACAGAATGCTGTATAAGTATCCTTGTACTTCATCCCAACTTGCTGCAGCATATTATTTTGGGTAGCCTCAAGCTAATTCCACAGTGGAGGTTACATGATAGGGCAATATAAAGCTATAGCAGAAACTGGAAAGTGTTCGTTTGACCCCTTGTTTGCCTAAGGTTCAAAAGGCTCATCAAGTTTTTATATGAAGCTGTCATTTTATGTTATCTAATAACATTGGGCTTTAAAGAAACATAAGACAGTTCGCCCCTTGACCGAAAAATAACGTCAATTTTTACTGGAAAAATACAACAGTGGAATTGTCTGCCATAAAAAGTTCAATGTCACTAGAAGTGAGGAAAATTCATCATTCGCCAGAAGTGAATTTCTCGTACCACAACGAAGTTCTGGATTCTGGGCTTGGGAAGTCAGTCATTGTCGAGAAGGGCCCACTACATTCTAAGGTGTCAACCATAGATGTTGTTGATGGGGGATTTCTGGGGTCTCTGACATCGGGCAGAACTCTGGCCGACCCTGTGCAGAATCCAGGCTGACCCTCTTAAAATATTTATATTTTTAGATTTTACAGCATGGAATATAGAAGGAAAAATAAATATTACAAACAAATATATAAATAAAATAAATATGATTTTAAAATAGTTCAGTGGTCTTTGAAGATTTGATAATTTAAAGAGTTGGACATTTCATGAAAAATGTTGAAAATTATAAGGAACAAAATTTATTTTCATGTTGGAATTGAAAGAGCACGCTGAGAAAGATCTAAAAGTGAGGTTTCAAAAATTTCAACCTTTGGATTGATGTTGTAATGCGAATTTAAATTTTTAGATCAAATGAATACAGGCCCGTAGCTCAGCGCAAAAAGTGTGCAATATATGTATTTTTTGAGCATGATTACTTTTTTACTTATCACACTTGACTGCAGGCCACGGTCGATTGTTACAGACATGGTGTCATAATTTCTTCCAAAAAAATCAACTTATTCAAAATAATATCCATTTACTTGAACACGTTATAACTTTTCGGCACGTAAAAATCGTAAACGTAGTCGCTTTTGTTGCAACTTTGATGATTATTTTCTTTTTTAAATTTAAACATCGGGCGCCCGTTACATGTTATATCATTATCTAAAGCATTTTCCGTTGTCTGGCGGCAAAATTTTCGGCGCTTGTTGGGACTAGACGGTTGTTGATCGAGATGCGGATCAATCTTGGATAGATCGAAATCTTCTCCTTGGATATCATTTGACGCTTAAATGATGGAAACTTTCTATCGACAGTCATAGGAATCAAGCAAAAATAAAACAAGAAAGAGAATGGGAAAAAAGAAGCATTTTCGTATCCTCACTGATCGTGATGCGCGGTTTTTAAAATTTATATTCAGCATATATTTTTCGAAAAACTGGCATGAAAAACTGGCAAAAATTTTCTAGGGGAAAGGTCTTCGAACGTTTCATCGAAAGGGGTGAGGGTGGGTGAGCAAAAAACAAAAGAAAAAACTCTACAAGCATGTTTTTCATTCAAAATATGCATAAAAATCATCAAAAAACCTTTTATCGAAAAATTTCAAAGGGGTGATTGACGATATTTGCGGCCCTAAGGGGGCGCCCAGGATATCATGTAGTAGGGTTCCTCCTACCTTCACTGTGTGTATATGCTTGAAACGAAAGAAAAATAAGAGTCGAGTGCAATATAGAAATTAAATCTCAAAAATTTCCGTTTTAGATTTTCGACAAACATAATTTTTTTAGCAATTTACAAGCCATGGCTTGTTGAACTGACGAAATGGCTCGTAGAATTTTAGTCCAACAAGCCAAAATGGCTTGTCGTTTTTTGCTTTTTTAAACTGTAAAAATAGTCATTTTTCAATTATTTTTATTCAATAGTTATGTTTTGATATACAACTTATGTTTCAAAAAATAATTTCAGGCGTTTGCTTAATTTCAGTATCTAGTACGAATGTAATAAAAAAAAGCTTTCCGATTTTTTTGGCGGTCATACCATCAAAAGATCAAATGCCGAATTGCATTCATTGGAAACTCCCGAGACAGAAGCAAGTGAGACGCCATTGGTGACAACTGATAACGATGAAGAGCCGGCAAAGAAAAAAGCAATGAAAAAATCATATCATGTTTCTTACAAACATGAGATTAAAAAACATCATTTTTTAGACGAAAAGGGACTTCAATCCAAAATGGATAAAAGAAATGCCTTGGATAGAGTATGATCAAAAGACTCGGCGAGTGAAGTGCACAACAAAATTTGGAATGGCTTGTAAAATTTTAGGTCAACAAGCCACTTGGCTTGTGACTCGTAGGTAAAAAAACCCAGTCGACAAAACATTTTAATAAGTGATTTCCTTACACGGAATGTCCACGTCCGTAATAATTCCTGTTTTCGACTGATCATCAATGATATTCAAATCATGATAATCGACATTCGAATATTCCGGGGCAATAGGGCAAGAAGACGAAGCCGTTAAATGTAAAACATCGTAAATAATGCTACCATTTTTTGGCTGCGAATCCGATTGAATTTTGAAATCACTCGATCTATAGGAAAAATTTGAATGCCGTGTGAAAGTTCCCTGACTGAAATTGAAAGCAGTTGTACTATCTGAACATGATGCGAGATAGTCCGGTAATGTGATACAAGCAGAATTCTATCTGTAAATAAATACATCAGTCACGGACAGAGAGAGAAATCTGGGGGGAGTTGATCAAATTTTTGCTATACCGCCCCTGATTCATCCAAAATAATAATACCAGACTTAGAAGTAGGTATGTCCCGGTGCCGCTTTTTTTTGCCGGCGCCGGTTCCACTGTTTTTGTTCTGCACAGTGCAGACTTTTTAGGCTTCGCGAAGAATTTTTTTTGGTGATTTCTGCACTGGTGCAGAATTTTTTGAATCGTGTGTTTGATCACATCGGATACAGAAAAGATGCATTTTGGTGCATTTCAGAAGGTCATAATCTCAATTTTCCGGCGCTTCTTGCCGGTTATAACCTTGATAAGCCCTATTATGCATTTCCTAGCTCAGGCGCGGCTTCTAACATGTCTACCTTCACTTATCATTTAATCTTCAATTTTATATCATCTTAAACGTATTATCTCATGTTTTCATAGGTAATCCTCAATATTTCATCTTGATATTTAATGTCACATTTTTTCCTTGACACATTTTTTTAGAAAGGTCTATACGTCAAGTCACCTAAACTTTTTGAAGCAATTATTCTTTTCTTATTGTAAAATCACTTCAAAAGCTTCACGCAAGAAGTTTTTGGAAATATATTCTCTTCTTACTCATATCCTTTCGGCCAAGTTTATGAGCGTTTGGGAATAAATTACTGGTTTTAAAGTTTTTCAAATAATAAAATTCTAAAAATAACGATTTTTGAACAAAAATTCCGAATCTAATTTTTGAAATAAATGTTTGGAATATTGATTTTCCAGCGTCGCAGAAAATCCAAAAAAAATTTCCGGCGCGATAAATATCAATATCTTTTTGGGCTCTCATTTGTCATCATAGTGGACTTGACCGTCGATTTCTCATGTAATTCAAAGTCATTATGCTCTTATATAGCTTGCTAGAAAATTTGTTCCATGATACTTGTAGATTGGACATCGATCAAACTCAAAAATTTCAAATGTTTCCTCAATTTTTATGAATTAAAGGCTCTAAAAACACCATAAGGTTTGAAAAGGATCAAAAATACATAAATAAAGCGTCTAAGAGTATTTTTAAGCGAAAAAACGACTTCGGGAAAATGGGGAAACAAACTTTGACCACTTCCTCCATTTGGGGAAATGGTCCGGGGGAAAAACAGTGGTAATAGGAGAAAACCGCAGTGCAGAATTTTTTTTTGACTTTTCTGCACTGAGTAGATAGACCGGTGCAGAAAAAAAAACTGGCCGGTGCCAACCTTACATGATTTTTAAACCTATATTACATATGAATTTTTCTTTTCTTTTATGTTCTTTTATGGTCATCAATTACCTTTCTATAAGTGAGTTTGGTATATATTATTTATTGTTTTGTTTTTCGCAAATTACATTCATTAATTTAGTTGAAAAATAAATAATGGAGACTGAATGCTACTATACTCCATTTATTTTCCGATGATCGATGCAGTAATCCCCACGAAAGTAAATTCATTACTTAAAAAACTCAATAACCTAGTTAAATGCTAAAAATTTCTTAAGTAGAACTCAGGTATCGGCGCAGTTCTATGCAAATCGACAGTCAATAAGCATAATGTTTTTATTGGTTTTGGCCTTCCCATTCTTATGTAGAAATCGAGGATTTTTCTGTAGTATAAAGTTTTCCGCCAAGTGAAAATTGTGTCTCAAATTGTACATATTTTTTGGTTTTCGCTGCATCTAATCATTATAAATTAAATGAAACATAGTCACTCCTGCTGTTTTATGAAAGTTTTTCACCATTCTGAGAACTAACACAACTAAGGCAATATAGGGCTATTGCACTGAAGAAATCAGTCGAGATGGTCACAATAGATCGGGCTTTGGGCGCAGCAGCTTCGAGAAGCATTTAGCAGGCGACCCATTGACCGGCTAACAGCCAAGTAAAAAGCAGCAGAAAAAAAATAAATTAAGATTCAAGCAGAGAAAAAGTAATAATGGCAACCGAACAATCTTAGATGCTAGTATTGACCACGTTAGTTCACAAAAGGTTGCAGAAGATAAGATTTTTTGGAGCTACTGAAACACGTTTCACCAAAATTCAAGTATCTCTGAAAAAGCTTCAAAGTGGGATGTCCCAGGCACCGGCGCCGGTGCCTGGGACATCCCACTTTGAAGCATACTATTTCTGTCGCGCAAAAAATTTCTGATCGCTTCCGAGAGTCACAATCCGGGGTTGGTGAAATGCTTACATGGGTATATAATATATAAACCTATTGGGACCATCTTGAGTAGAGACGAAAGAAGTAAATTAGCACACATGGCGGCAAACTCACTACCCAAAGAAAGCTGGAGTATTAAGGCCCTGCTATACTTTGCCGGTCTGGCAATTTCAACCGAAATTTTCTAAACCGGCGCGAGCCGCGTTAATATTATAACATAGAATGAAAAAAAACTATTGATTGCTGTATTTGATTTTGACTATGATTGAGGGGATTTTGACCAAAAATACTAATTTTTAAATTAAAAACCTAATATTTTTCTTTTTTGGGTATTTTGAAAAACAGTTCAAAAAATTCTCAATTTTTCCATGAAAACATTCAGAACAAAATTGGAAAAAAATAAAAGATGATAATAATAAATATCACAAGAATTGAATAAGTAAAGGAAAGAAAATTCAACTACAACCTCCCACTTGTCGGACAGCGCCGGCTGAAGTATAGCTGCAAAAATTATGTAACCGGTACCGGCTGACGTGGGGCTTGACTTTGCAATCTTTCAGCAGAGAAACTCAAGAAAAGAAAACTCACTTTCTTGACTTTTTGATCGACAAGGCTAATGTTGATAGGGGATCATCGTCGATTTTGCGTTTTAGGCGAAAAATTTTTGGTGTCGACAATGACGGTAATGAACAAGAAGTTGACGCGACGACGTTCGTCATTTACGCTGGAAGTTGAGATGAAATGTGCTGGTGTTAAATCATAATTGCTGCGACTGAATATAAAAATTAAAGCTAAAACTTTTAAAGTCAAGAAAAAGCTTTCAGCTATTTAATTCAAGATTATTCAACCATGATCATACAAGTAACGGGGGCCTGAGGTCTGGGGTGGAGTCGGGCGCCATTTTTGGGGCCGGAGGTCACTGATTCCCAAAATTTTAGGGGGAGATGTCTCTGAAGGAAAAAATTGTGATTTTTTTCACCAAAAAAGTACGAAAAACGGTTCAAAAATTAGTAATTTGTGTCTAAAAAACTTTAAAAAATTTATTCATGATGAGGAGCGTCAAGAAAATTGAAATTTTTGTTCAAAAATTGACATTTTTTGTCAGAAAATGTGAAAAATTTTTCTAACATACATTTTTCGCTCAAATATGCTCACGGTCCGAGATTCTACGCGTTTTTGAAAGTACTTTTTATATTGACCTGTTATTGACATCCAAAATCCTCAAAAACAAAGAAAACGGAATTTTCTGCAATTCATCTGCCTCATGCTTTTTAAGTTCTTCTGGGATAAGAAAAATAAATCTTGCCAATAAGTGCCAAAAGTATCGGCCCGGAGCGCAGATTTTTTAAGATTCGAGTCAAAAATATATTCAAAGCAACATTCAACAACGAATGTATTTACACTGAAAGTCTTAAAAATGTTCAGAATTTAGGTTGAATGAACTCAATGAAAAACTGTCGATCTATTTTTAACATGCAGAGTCTAGACCTGACATCGATTGGAAATAGAGCTTTTGAAAAGGTCTTTGATGTTCCTCAATGATGAAACCTAAGAAAATGTCATATTTTAATTTTTCTATAACAGTCATAAAAACGAGAGAAACTTAGAATGAGATCAACAGAAAAGTTGAAATCCCAAAATTACTTCAGGGGTTATTCGTTAAAAATGAAATAGAAAAAACATCAATTAATCAATAGTATTAGACTACCTGAGAACAGCATCTGAAGCATACCAAGATAAATGATGCTAATTATACCTAAATAAGCGCCTCGCGCGCGCCCGATGTTTTTTTGTACGCTGAAATTGGTGTCAATAGTCATAAGAGGCCAAAAAACTTTGGGCCAATGGCATAAAAGGATTTTTCCGTTAAAAACATAATGAGATCTGAGAAAAGATTTTGGTCAGAACTTCAATATTTTTAGCTCTTAAAATGTCTGTAAACCAGGAAAATATGGCCCTTAACCATTTTTTTAATCAATATTTTCGAATTGGCACAAACGCACAAAATTTCTTTCAATGTTCCAACTTTTTTGTTCCAAACATACATGTAATTGGGGGGAAGTGCTATGGGAACCCCCCCCCCCCCCCAGAAATCATCGACCGTATGGCTAGCCATTGGGCGACCTCCCCCCCAGGAATTTCCAATCCTATGGCTAGCCATATGGTAGCCCTAGGGACCCCCATAGTTTTGGTCGGAAAAATACTGAAAAATGTAACTTTTTTCATGAAAAATGTCAATTTTTGAACAAAAAATGGTCAAAAACGTCAATTTTTTCCGCGCTTCGCGTTATAAGTACATTTTTTATCATCTTTTAGACAAAAATTACTACTTTTTGAACCATTTTTCGGACACTTTTCATAAAAAAATCGAATTTTTTTCGCTTCAGAGACCTCTCCCCCCAAAATTTCGGGAATTACTGACCCCCGGCCCGAAAAAAGTGCTCCACCCCCCCCCCCAGACCTCGGAGCTCCGTTACATGTATGGTTCCAAAAGCATGTTTGCTCACAAAAAGTACTACAAGCGCCGGCACGAATGCACATTTCAGGCCTTAAACTACGAAAATATGTCCAACTAAAAAAGTGATAAAAAAGTAATCAAAACTATTCACCGCACAGAATATAACGTCGAAATCGCATCCATACTGTTTTTCATCTATTTTTGCCGACGAGGTGTGAAAAATCGTTTGAGAAAACGGCGTGTACGGTTCAAAAAGAAATTCCATGCTGAGGGAGCTCAGATATCATCATGAATTTCGTATTTTCCTTCCATTCCTGGATTAAAGAAGTAACGATCTCTAAAATTGCTTACTTCTGAAGAAAATTAAGTCGGAAGCGATGTAAATTTTGGTCGAAAAAATTGTGCTAACAACGTTAATTTTTCTGTTGAGACAGCAAAAGTAAGAAGTTCAGTTTCCGAACTAATGACAGTTCCACTGAATAATCAGACGAATACAAAATTTTTATTTATTCATCAGTCATTGACAACTTGTAAGTTTGCTGCGATAACACGATTATTACTATTCGAAAAATAGTATTATTATCCCTCACGTTTGGACCGAAAAAACAGATTAACATTTATAGCCCCCAAAACGCCTTAAACATTGAGGAAATCGAGCTTCTGACTCAGACATGCACGGCGAGAAATTTTCCAGGAGGAGAGTCTTCAGACATCTTATCGAGGGGGGGGGGTGGGCGAGCAGAAAAATAAGAAAAAGTTCCACCAACATACAAAACATGCATAAAAATAATCAGAAAGCTGTATTGAAAAAAGTTCATGAGGGTGTCTGTTTGGGTAATATTTATGAGTGGGTTCCCTGCTGGACCCGCTTTTGAATATTAGTCAGAGAACTTCGGAAATAATGTCTGAATATTTTTTAGGTGTCCTGATTGAGCCGGAGCGAGAAATCGAGGAGAATTGGGACGAGCATTGGATGCCGAGAATTTATGGGATTCAACATTAATATACACCGATCACATGCATTTAAAGTGTCTTACAATGTAAGCCTGCATGTCATGTAATGAAACGCATTAAATAAGAAAATTTGCAACGTTAGAACATCAATCATCATACGAACATCGTATTGAGCAACATTCTGTCATCACAAAAAAATCAGCAGATTTTGCCTGTTGGATTATTATTCGGCAGTTTTTCTCTAAGACTGCTCTATAGATTTTCGGATCTTGCGAATGCACTGCAGCATTTTTCAAACTCCTCATACTTGTAATTGGAGGGATTGGTGAGTAGATGTTTATATTGTCTTTAAAACTTTGCTTAGGCTTAGACTTTGGATGCAGCGTGGAGCAATTAGGCGGGCGCAAAGCGCCCGTCCTATTGAGGCTCTTCGAAATGAATTTATCAATTGAATGAGATAGCAGCAAGGGTCTTAATGGTGGATAATATTCATAGTTTGTGCAGCAATTGTGTAGCGGTGCATCGATTAGGGCCTCGGGCTGATGGACCAGGTTCGATTCCTGAAGAAGGTAGGATTTTTCAGTTATTACAAGGGAAATATGACATGAGAATTGATTTTATGCAAATGAGTTTCTGGATGCATCTAGCGCATGGAAATCTAGAATTGAAACTTCTGGATGCATCTAGCGCATGGAAATCTAGAACTGAATAAACTTCCTGAATCGATAATAACATCTAGAAGTAGTAAAATTTTTCTCTCTAAATTGGATAAGTTCAATTTTGGTCAACTGTAAGAGCTATATGCCTTTTTGACCAAGCACAGCGTATTCGTAAATGTACTGCATATTTATTCCGTATTTAATTAACTCATTCGTTTATTTTATTATATTCTCCTAACATTGCTTAGTGCCGTTGCAAATAAAATCATCATCATTATCATCATCATCATCATCATGATCTGAATAGCTGTCATCATGAGGAGTCTGAAAATGCCAGTTCGAACCATCATCTGCAAGGGAACCGACTTGTAAATAAACTCCCTATGTATGTTTTGACTAGTAAAAAAATTTATACCAATTGGCATACGCTTCAAAGTTTTTGTGTCGTTGGAATTTTTTCGAGCCAAAACCATGTACTGGCATAAAAAACTGATATGGAATGCAAACAAAAACCCACCATATCAAATTTGAATAAAGTAGACAAGAACCACAAATTTCACAATGATGCTAAAATCCAAGCATTGTGTGGTCGATCATTAACGCAACATTGTATTCTAAAACGTGAAATTTTAAATAATATGACGCAAATTAACCTTTCTTACCCTTAAATTCTTTTTGCACCAACCATTTTTGCTGAAAAATACTTGTCAGTAGTTCCGTGTAGCGCAGAAGAAATTACGTATTTCGATATTGTAGGAAGTTGGACAACGAATTTTTTCAACATTTATATTTCCTGGATAAAGTCTTATGTTCTAGTGAAATTACGACTTATGAACAGAAAATTCGAATCTAATTCTTGAGATAAATGTTCGGAAAATTCGTTTTCCAGCGCTGCAGAATGAAATACCCAAAAAAAATTTCTGGCGCTTCGCGCCGGAACGATTAACATATTTTTTGGGCTCTCACTTGTCATCATAGAGGACTTAAACATCGATTTGTCATGTAATTCAAAGTCATTAAGCTCTTGGATAGTTTGCTTGAAAATATTGTTCCGCAATGCTTGTAGATTAGACTCGAAAATTTCAATTTTTCCTCAATTTTAATGAATCAACGCCACTGAAAACACCAGAAGACTTGAGAAAGCTCAGAAACACTTAAATAAATCGTCTGTGAGCATTTTTAGCGAAATAACGACTTTGGAAAAATGGGGAAAAAAACTGTGACCCCTTTCTTCATTTAGGAAAAAGGCCCCGGGAGAAAAAACAGTGCCCTCACCCCTGACTTTGTCATCTCTATACTCAACCCACACCCAGACTCGGAACAAATTAGGAAAAAAGTGGCTTTCTTTGGCTTTTATGAGAAAATTTTTGAAATTTCTTCGAGTTTTTTTTGGGGGGGGGAGGTTCAAGTCAATTTTACTTATACTTTTAGACACTTCAGCAGTTTAGGTGGTACAGAAAAAAATTTTTTGAGAAAAAATTTTTTTTTGTATTTTTTCGTGTCATTAGGGTAATTCGATGCTGCTGATAACAAATATGTTATTCTTTTCCACTAAATTTTATAAGTGGGTTCCCGGCCTTCAGCCTAATTACTGTATATGAGTTGTTTGTTGATTTTGAGCATGCATTTCTGTGACTAGTGAGTAGTGATGGACCGATGCATCGGCATCGGCCGATGTTTTGCCAAAAAATCGGCCGATGGCCGATTGTTTATCAACTTTTTGTTACAATTAATGCAGGTGCTTATGCTTAGAAAACAGGTTGTTCACATATATATTTTACAGTTACTTTAGTAAATACATTATTTTTTTGTGAAAATGGTTGTTTTAATGTCTGGCATATTTGCCCTGTGTTGCCATTGATGAACTAAATAACAAGAATTTGACAAGCTATGAATGGAATATTTTAGCTACGGCGGTAAGAATATACTTTAATACATGTATAATGTATCCACACCTTAGATAATTATGTTTTGGCAGCTTGTAAATTTGTTAGAATCTTTTGCAGAAACTGTAAAAATCTATGAATCTAAAAACGGCTGTATTTCGGAAAGTAGTTTCACGATTTGGGTGAAAAGAATAACATATTCGTGATCAGCAGCATCGAATTACCCTGTATGACACGAAAAAATATAAAAAAATTTCTGCACCACCTAAACTGCAGAAGTACCTACTTTTATTTGTCCAGAACGAATTGTATTCGAATAGTATATATTTGTATGATCGCAGCAGACTTTGAGATTGTCAATGACTGTTTTTCCTCAATCATTTTTTCTCATCTCACTGACGTGGTTAGATAAAATGGAGCAGGCACGATTTTGATGCAAATTGGTGCGGTGAAAGTAGGTATCTTTAGTTTACCCATTGTTTTTATCAAACTTTTGGCATAAAACTTTTTAAAGTTTTCAGAGGGTGAAAAATTTTTTTTGTGTCATTGGCACAAATTTTTTTGGCCCTTTGTGCCAATTCATACCTGTAAGAGGTCCGACCAGACAGGGGGCGTCGAAAAAAGTCGAAAATTTCCCCAAAAATGCCGAAAAGGCACCTTTTACCAATTTTTTTCTGGTTTTTTCAAGTCAGGGGGGTTGGATGGATCGGTACAGGGTTAGCCAAGTTGGGTGGTCCTCCCCAACCCCATACCTGTAAGAGGTCCGATGGGGGTCCCAACCTTTCCAAAATTTTGGTGAGAGGCGCCGAAAAAAAAACCCCAGGAAGTTGGAAAAATTTTTAAAAGACAGAAAAAGCCATTTTTTTCCTATTTTTCCGAGTTTGGGGGGGAGTTGGGTATAGGGTTGAAAAAGTTGGGGGTGGGGGTTCCAACATTTGGGTAGGGGTTGGACCAAGTTGGGGATGGGGGTCCCCCAACTTCCCCCCCCCCCCCAATTATTGGTATGCCAACCCCCCCCCCCCCAATTACCATACCTGCCCACGGATACTTTTTTATGCATTTTAGGAGAATACCCAAGCATTTTGATGCTTTTGGTTTCAGAAAGCTGCAAAAATGAGGAAAAAATTGAGAAAAATTCTGGTCATGTTAGTCAAAATGAGCTGATGGAGAATATGTTGGTGTTCTACAAGAGCAGAGAAAGTATTTTAATGACAGAGTTGTCATGAATTTATCCTTTATTAATATTTCTGTGGTTTCAATTAGTATTATTTAATTTTTGTCCGGGCGCAGAACGCCGGAAAAATATTTGGATTTTCATTTTGTAAAACGCTGAAATTGAACCTTCACAATGTTGGGAAATAAATTAAAATCCAACTGTTAAATTTGTTCCCCTTCTGGCGCGAAGCTCCGCAAAAATTTTTCAGTTTTTATATTCTAAAACGCTGGAAAATAAATCTCTTCAATACCTGTAATTGGGGGACCCCCCCCCCCCAATTTGGCCAACCATATACCCGAACCCCCCCCCTCCCCAGTTTGGAAAAAATTGGCAAAAAAGTGTGTTTTTGGCCTTTTTTGGAAAAAATTTCGACTTTTTTCGACCCCTCCTCCAAAATTTCGGATTTACCCCCCTACCAACTGGTCCGACCTCTTACAGGTATGCCAATGGATATTCGTGAATTCGTGAATAGAAGTTTACAAAATTATAGTCTAGAATGATGTCTTCAATTTCCATTTTCAATACACCCAAAAATTCATGTTAAAAATGAAAAAAATAAAATAAAATAAAAAAAAATTTAAAAAAGTCCATCAAAACGCATCTTTTCGATTTTGAATTCCCCAAATTTTTTTCCACAATGAGAACCACACCAAATTTTTTTTCCTCATTTCCAAATTTTTTTCCTCTGAAGACCCTATTTGAGGAAATAAAAACGGTGGCGCAGAGAAGCGTTTTTTTTGTGCACGGACATTTGTGCCAATTGGCATAAGAGGCCAAAAAAAATTTTTTCTGCTAGAAAAATACTGAAAACGGCGGAAAAGTTTTACGCCAAAACTTTGATAAAAAGTTAGCGTTTAACGCATTAATTTTTTGTAAAAATCGTGCCCAACCTATTTTTCAGCAGTATTAGTGCGTCTGATGGCCACCTATCTTATAACATGTGTAATGCAAAAGATGCAAAAGGTACCCACAGTAACTGATCATGGCGCATAAGTTTAGGCAATAGTATGAACCTGGCTCAGGCTCTGGCTTTTTTTTGTTCCGTTCGGTTGAAGGTTACCGCCGGATCATTTTCTAGAAAATTGCAGGTATCCCTTCTGATCGAAAGTGGATTTTCTGGCAGAAAGTTTCAAGCTGTTGGCGATCCGTTCCGTTCTGTCGAAAAATTGAGTATAAATGACTCTTTAGGCTTTAGCCCAATTTAAAAGTGAAAAAATCGTAGGATTTTGGTCGCCAACAGTCAGCGACTGCGCTTCTGGAGTGGGCCTTAGGCTTAAGCCATCATTTAGCAGGCACGTTATACCGTTTACGTCTCCTCACACATTTTACACTATTACTGTATGTACCTTCTGCATTACACACGTTATAAGATGGGTAACCACCAGGGTTGGCGGGCATTGGGTTGGAAAATTCGACATTTCTGGGTTTTTAAGAAAAAAAATTCCTTTTTTCCGTTTTGTTCTCAGGAATAGTTTCTTCCTGATTCAATAATCAAAATGAGAGTTGAGCCAACTTTAGTAACTGCAACGCAGTCTTTTCTGACACTGACATGACAACAGAGTTGAGATGAGATCACACAACAAACAAATCAAATGTTATCGTAAATTTTCAATTCAGGAGACTTCTAAGCTTTATTCGATTCGGTTCATGTGACTGTTCTGTTGAGTTGACTTATTCTAATCGAAAAGCTAAAGATTTATATTTAATAAATTTGACTTATGTTTGAATTGTCTTTTGACTGAAGTTGACTTGATTCGGTAGTTGATCTGAACGTTAGGCAGATTTTACTGCCCTTGAGTCACTGAGCAGCGCTGGTGAGCAAAAGACAGCATTACTTGTGACTGCTAACAGCCATCAGCATTTGGTGAGATGACTTGAGCAGCCCTAAAACTTTGAGGGAGACAGCAGACCCACTGGAGAAAGAGGCAGCTGACGGCTTTTTGGGTTCGAAGATGGGTTGAAAATAGACCACCAACCAAGTATTCTGGTTGAATGGCTGTAAAGCAGTATGAATGTTGAAGAAAGAAACATCAAACTTTTTTCCAGCCTGTAAAAACACAATTTACAAGCAACTCAATGAATAAATGATCTTGGCAAGTGAAGATGATGAAAAAAATACGTTTTGTTACAAAATGCTAGAGAGCGGCCAAAAATCTGCTATGCAATATTGTTTAACTGGAAGGCAAAACGTGGCTCTCGTTTAGTACTCTGCGTTGATACCACTTGCTTAATCTGATAGAGTGTGT